>JAQOWM010000961.1:162500-534442 GCA_029041755.1 Resseliella maxima | reverse complement strand
ATAATAAATGAGTTAAATTTTTTTGATTTATTTCTTTAAAAATGAAAACAAAAAAATTTAGGCAAAAAAAAAAACTATCTTGATTGATTGAACATTTTTGAAATAGGTGATCTTTCGATTGCGCAATATTTTCATAGCATAAGTTGACCTCTGCAAATTTCACACAACATTTTCTTTCTGAAGTATTCCACATGATTTTGGTTGAATGTCAGTTTTTTTCCTCGAGTAATATATTCCGCATACATGCAACTAAATATTCCACAATCACCATTAACTAATTGTTCGGGAATATCTTTGACATTTTTCTTTTTGAAGCGTCCTTTAAACGGAATTCCCTTTTTATCCATACTTTCTGCCTTCAAGTAATTTTCTAAAGCATTCAATATGTCCGTGCCATCATTAAGCGCCGAATCATAATATTTGATTGTTTTATCTCTAAAATCGATGACAGCAAGCGATGTATGTTTATTTCTGGCAACCGTAAACAGGAGTAAATCATATTGAAAGATATCATTACCAATGGTCCAATTTTTAACACCATTATAGCCATTTTGAAGAAGAACTTGAAGAAACTGATAGACAAATATGTCTATTTTTGGTAAATGTGGCATTCGGTCACTACGATCCTTCAACATTCCCATATAAAAAAGATACACTCGACCATTTATCCATCCATTTTGTGGAGACCATCTCAATGTTTGTAGATCACCGCGACTAATATTTAAACCAAATTTAGAAATTATAACAGTATTTTTATCAGTTCCTTCCATGCATTTTTGCGCGCATTCGAACATTTTTTCCACAGGAGTTTTCCGAGCCAAAACAATCAAACAAAGGGCGAATGCAGCTAAACGTATGGAATGGATTAATATTTTTTTTTTTTTTTTTTTTTTTTTGATATTGGTCGGTGATTGATCAACAAACAAATTCACATTCTACTTACTTAAGAGATGTAGTAATTTAAAATATTGAAAACTCCCAGCCATTTTGTAAAGATAGAACTCAGTCCAATAAAAATTGCTTTTGAAAAGTACTTTTACGTGACAATATATAAAAAAGATCTGTTTAGATCGTTAGCAGTTAAGATATTTTTTATTGACACAATTTTACGTAAACAAGCGCTCAAATTACTTTTACATACCCAGGGGACTGATTACCTATACTTAAATGTGAAAAATTAAATATATGAGCACTGTTCATTACTGTTTTTTTCTCTTTTCGAATCATTCAAAAAAGCAACGCAAATGAGTTTCTTCTTTTATTTATTGTTGGGTTATTAGATTCGACTACTAGATCAAAAAGAAAGATACTACATCCGATTTTACAGTGAAAAAAAGTCGTGTATTTAAATGTCGTGAATCTACTTGTGCTATTCCACACACACATAAATTCTACTGTCAAATACACAACTGTCTGTTTGAAATAGCTGGTTTTCAACGAAAGTTGGACATTTCACAACTTTTTCTGCGCATTTTATATACACATATATATGTATTGGTGTGCAGAAAATATTGTGAAATGTCCAACTTTCGTTGGAAACCAGCCATTTCAAACTGATAGTTGTGTATTTGACAGTAGAATTAATGTGTGTGCACACAAATTTGGATTAATGGAAACAGATAATTCCCAAATGCACTTCTATTTTCAAGATTTCAATTCAAAATCTTAGTATTAAACACGTATCTACCCCTAGGTATTTGTTGAAAATACCAAAGTTATCATTTACGCTACTGCATATGTCATCATTTTTTAAACAATGTGAAAAAATTGAACTAGATATAATTTGAAGTTTACATTGTACGGTTTTCTTACAATGTGTAATGGTAATGAAAAATTTTCAAAATCCATTACTCATTTGAAATTAGTAATTGAAATATGCCATTACATTTTTGAAGCGGCATCTAACGTTTTCAATGACAAACGTGAGATTCGTATACTTCAATGTTACACTAACATGAAACACCAATGATTAAATGTAAGAAGTAATCATTACTTTATAAGCTAGTTTATAAGTCTAAAAATTTGTAAATAATTTATTTCACATGACATGTTTTCCAACTATTTTCTTAAAACCTATTCAAATGAAATATTTTGATAGACGAAATGTTATGTAAACAAATGCTGCATAAATATAGTGGTACTAGGGGATTTTTTGTGACTTTGTAATCTCTATTCTCAAATGTGAAAATATAAAGTGAAAAATAGAAATCCAAATAGTAAAATGTCAGATCTTTGGCGGCACAAAAATTTGAAAAAAGTTTCGAAGTTTTTACAATTCAAGCGTGTGCGTTGAATGATATTTTTTTATTTATTTTATTTATTTATTCACCGCCAATAAAACTGGCTGTATCATTTGAAAATCCACACGTATGTACATTTTGAAGAAGGTTTGATATATCATATCAGTTACATTAAAATAATTTAGTACAAGTCACAATTCATTCAGAATAATTAATTAGAATTAAATGCCAAATAATTTAATTTTAAGTTTCAAGCATTTTCAGCTCAATATAAATTCGCAAACATATTTTTTTTTCCAAATAGTGATATATGTATTTATATTTGATTTGAATTTTTTATGCAAATAATTTGATTCTCAAGAATGAAATTTTTTCATATTAACAGAAAATAAATGAACAAATTAACTGAGTAACTATTTTTAGCATGTTTTGAAGATTCATTTCAGTTTGTGGAACAAATAGTTTTTGTTAGATTAAATCATTTCATCGATTTGTTTATTTGACAAAAATCTATTATTACAAAATTCATAAAAGAAGGGATTAATTTGATTAAACATTTTTGAAAAAGGTGATAATAATAAGTTTCCATTGCAATATTTTCATAGCATAAGTTGACCTCTGCAAATTTCACACAGCATTTTCTTTCTGAAGTATTCCATTTGAATTTGACTAAATGTAAGTTTTTGTTCTCGAGTAATGTATTCGGCATACATGCAAGTGAATATACCACAATCATCATTATTCAATTGTATTGGAATATCTTTGACATTTTCCTTTTTGAAGCATCCTTTAAGAGGTGCTCCCTTTTTATCTATACTTTCAGCCATCAAGTAAACTTCTAAAGCATTCAATATGTCTGTGCCATCTTTAAGCAATGAATCGTAATATTTTATCGTTTTATTTCTAAAATCAATGACGGCCAGCGACCAATGACAATTTCTATAAACCGGAATCAGGAATAAATCATTTTCGAAAATATCATAACCCATGCTCCAATCTTCAACACCTTTGTAGCCTTTCTCAAGTAGCTTTGGCATGAAGTATGTATCAAATATATATAATTCTGGTAAATTTTTCTTTATTGTGCTGCGTTCAACCAATAATCCCATGTAAAAATTAACTATTTGACTACTTAACCAAGCATTGTATGGACACCATCTCAAAGATTGCAGATCGCCGCATGTAATTTCTATACCAAACTTTGATATTATAATGGCATCTTTATCGGTTCCGTTGATGCATTGAAGTGAGCACTCAAATATTTTATCCACAGGAGTTTTCCCAGTTGAAATCGTCAACGCATTCATACAAACTACAAATGCTAGAACGAATTAAAAATAAATTGTATAAATGAATATGATGACCTGGAAATATTACATAAAATCCGTTAATTGTTATAAAAAAAAAATAGTGATAATGATAAATCCACTGTCCGATACATTCTTTAATAAGAAAAACATTCTATTCAATGATTATTCTGCATTCAAAACCATTATGTTTGTAAAGTATCAAAAATGTGGAATTTTAAATAAAATAATTATTTTTCTTGAAAAGTTCTATTGTTTCACACACATTTTCGATTTTGACCAAAATACTTTTGAAATATTATTAAAAGAGTTTACAAATTAATTACCTAAGAGTAAAATAGTTTTGGAAAGTTGATAATTCCCAGCCATTTCATAATGAAAGAGCTCACTCCACTGAATGCTTATTCAGAATTATTACATTTATGATAATTTTCAATACAGGTCTGTTTTAAAAGTGTGCAGTTGACATTTTTTTACAGACAACATTTTTTGTAAACATGTGTCTATTGATTATACTAGGGGATTTAAGGTGGATGTCTTCACTTAGAAATAAATGAACAAATTTTTAAAGTTTTTTTTTTTTTTTTTTTTTCAAAATACTACGTTCTTTCAATTCAAAATATATATTATCTATTATAAGTCAAATGTGGTCGTCTCATAACATATTGTCTGACATTCACTATCCATCATATAGAAATAACAGATCTTTTCAAGAAAAATAATTTGAAAAAAAGCGATCTGAAAAATCACACTAATTCACTGTGCATAGAATTCGCACAGTTAAATATCAAACGTTGCGTTCACATGTTTAACGTGTAATTTTTCAGATCACTATTTTTAGACTACTGAACCGTAGATGTTATTATCAATGCAGCGTTGATGTACTTTAAAGCTTCAAAAGTACTGTACCCTTGGTGTTCATTGTGAATAATGAAAAAAAAAAAAAAAATAGAAACATTATCGTTGTCGTCATTTGATATTGTATCAGTTCTTAAACGATATGAAATAATTACAACGTTTCTAATTTTAAATCTTAGGCTTGTGCGTTTTTTTTTTAAAAAACAAAAAACCCATTATACAAGTCATCAAAACAATTTATTATTTGATACTTTTTTTTATTACACAATTATTGATAATCAGCGTAAAAAACAATTCATTTTTGTATATTTGTTTACAACATTTTTGTCAACAATATTAAATACAATTGTTTCGCTAAGTTTAATTAGCTTTAATAAAAAGATAAACATCACTCTGATATGAATCGTTGACATTAAAACTAAATTAATATTTATTTGAACTAAATATTGAACATTGAATTTTTTAGAGTTATTTGTCCATCACATTGCATAGGTTGAGTAGCCAGAAATGTGTTTCATATTGTTAAAAATCACATAAATTGTATCGAAAATTTTCACTCAACCATCGATTTCATTCCAATATTTAAAATTTGCAATTTCGCAATTGAAATTAAAAGGTCTTAACTTTTTTTCATTTTACATTTGTTTTTTTTTTTTTAAATTATTTCTAATTTATCAAATCATTTAATTGTTTTAATTTGTAATTAAATAGTAACTGAGGTCATATTCAGTATTTGTCAATGTTATAAATGTTTTTACCAATGTGCCGCACATCACGTTACTAATTTGAAAAATGAAAATGTATCATAAAGGAAAATGATGTGAAAATAATAGCTAATGATAATGAATTCGATACACTTGAAGCAGTTGCCATTTCATATTTATTGTAATTATCATCATTTTGTTCAACAAATGTGATTCTTCCATCGATTGATGGATAGATGGATTCAAAGCTTCGTAAATAATAAATGAGTGCTTCCATTGATGTTAAATTCATTGGTGTTGCTCTGAAAGGCTAGACATTATGAGAATGTATAAAAGAAAATTGTTAATTATTAATTTATTGCATAAAATATTAAATTCTATTTGAATTGTTAATAAAAACCGAAATGAAATAAAATAAAATAAAATTTAAAATTAAACTTACTTTAAACATGGGAAAACCATCACCACCTTCATGAATGTACGATTCAATAATAATACCGTAAATTTTATGTTCATCAAGTGGTTCGTATGAAGGGACACTGCAATTGGTACATAAAACTTCAATAGATTTAACACGTTGTCCTGGTTCATTGCGTATATTAAAAATGACACGTATACCAGACATTTGTAGAAAACCTTGCTTTTTAACTATATAATTGGCTGCCATATGTTCGAAGATTGTTTTAAAAATATGTCCTGGAACTTTTACTACTACCAATGGAAAATCATATGGGAATACTGTTAATAATGTGAATTTAGTAATATTCCCTTTTGCTGCTGACGATCGAATTTTTCGCACACTAATAAATGCAATTGAAGCATCTGTCCATTCTGGGCCATGAAATTGTTGTACATGACTATAAACCCATGCATCAGTTACTAAATTACCAACATTACATTCAGTAAACTGGCAATCTCGTTCCAATGTGACTTTTGAATAGGTGATTACATCATTTTTTAATGCATCAATATCTGGACGATATTTATCCAATATTTGAAGCACCTTTGGATCACTTTCAATACTATTGTCCAATAAAATTGGATTGCCATTCCATTGAATTAAATTTCCGTCTTTGTCAAACTAAAGTAAAAATAAAATTCATAGAAAATTGAAATAAAAATGTCACATTTTCATCTATTGTATGACATTTTCAACATTATTTTTATTTCTTTTTATTTAGACAACAATCGTAGACATTTAATAAATTTGTATTTAAATTAATACACTCACACTCAACTCTAGTTTTCCCAAGTATTTTGAAAATGCATACGCTTGAACCACAGGCACTTTTTTGCCATTCTTTTGCACAACAACTGTTGGATAAGGACCACTGGGCTCATCTTTTTGATCGGGCGGTGTGCCACTGTACAAAAATGTATGAGAATGACCACCAACAACAATATCAACAAGTGGACATTTCTTTGCTATTTCTTTATCTTTTGAATAGCCAGAATGACCCAATGCAATAATTATATTAACACCCAAATTCTTCAAATTTTTTGCTTCGTTACTGAAATGAAAAGAAAAGAGAAAACAAAGAAAAAGAAAAAGAAAATAGACATTTGAAAATTATGCAGAATTGCCATTTTTTTTATATGATTTTAAATGTAAAATTTTTATAAAATAAACATTTTAAATATTATTCAATTCAAATGTGTTGAATTTATAATTTTCCATTGTTTGTGAAATTGGAATGAAATATGAACATTGAACATACTTGATTGCATCAATTTCAGGCAAAATGCCCACATCTTCGGTTGGTGACTTGCTCATTGTTTCAGGTAAAAGAAAACCAATAACACCGACTGTGGTACCATTTAAATTTACTAAAATTGATGGCCCGAATATATTTGCTGCTTGCCATAAACGATGATCTTTAGTAATATTCAGATTTGAAATTGCAATTGGAAACTGTATTTCTTTCAAAAATGGTACCAATCCATCTACGCCAAAGTCAAATTCGTGGTTTCCCAATGTCTATTTTGTGAAAAAAAAAAAAAAACAAATTCGAAGCTCATCAATGCATCTGGGTAATATACCCTTGAATTACAAGATATGATTTTTAAAAATTTATAAATACATACGCCTACATCGGGTTGCAGTACGTTCATTAATTCTGCTGATATATTAGCTCTGAATAAATCAAACCAAGGTGTTCCAACATATGTATCCCCTGCATTTAGAAATAGAACGGGTACACCAAATGTTTCACGCGCTTCATGTCGATATTGCTTCACAAGTGTTGATATGCGTGCAAAACCACCGTAACGTGTTTGTTCAGTGTCTTCATCAGGCTTAAAATCGGGATGTTCAATTGTACTTTCTTCAAAATGTCCATGCAAATCATTATTATGAATTAAAATGAATTTCAATGCAATTTCTTGATTTGCCACAGCACCATACGTTTTTGTCAACCAAATAAATAACACAATAACATAAAATTTAAACATTTTTCCCAAAAAACAAGAAACACTATTTAATAAGTTCACAAGAATTTTGCCACCAATACGTATCTTATTCACTTCCAAGTAAATGCTGTGAAATTAAAATCGAACTGTACGTTGTTTCACGGCAAATGTATCAATGTTGAAAATCTTTTTTGGGTCTACTATATTTCAATAAAAAATCATATCGAATATCTTATCATCATGCTACTTGTACAATGCACACTGCACATTCAAAGATTGTCGTGGAATAATTTATTAATTTGTCGCAACAGATATGCCTATAAAGACATGTGTACAGTATTTATTCAATCATCGACAAAATTTATTTTTCGTTTATATAATTCACGTGTAATATAAATATAAATAATCTTGGCAACAACAATTTTTTTTGTGACAAGTCATAAAGATTACAATTCATTGCACGAAGTTTTTTTTTTCACTGAAATTTTAATAACAAATAAAAAATGAATAACGTAATAAACGCAACACATATTTTAAAATAAACACTTGAGCCAGACGAAATGTATTTTTGTACTGAGTCTGGTTCGGTCAACTAAAACAAGTCACGATTGCGTAGTGCCATTTCGTTGAAGGCTTTATTGAAGTCTAAATTCCACCTTTTTTTCTCTTCTTTTTTCGATTATTTCGTAAGTAAATTTCCATACACGATGTATGCATCGCAGAAAAAAAAAAATCGCAGAAAAATACGTTTTTCTCGTTGATTCTACTGATGAGTACATTTTTCGATATGGAAATCCACTTTTTACCGGAAGAATATGTGGCTTAAATGTAAATTTAAATGTTTATTCAATATATCTTGGGTATACAACACAACGAAATACATACGCAAATAATAGCCAGGCACTCAAGTTCAGCAAATATGAAATATAATTCCATAAATAGAAAATAAAATTCCTTCATCTCAACGCTCATAGCCATATAAGTAGTTTACAAATACTCAATTGAAACTTATTCCAATATTTTCTTGAGTGTGCCGCACAACGAATATATTTCGGACATGTTATCCATGATGAATTCATGCAAGTGGAACATTGATCGACATATTAAATGTGTTCGTTATATTCATGAATTGTGTAGATTGTCTGAAGTATTGATTCTGGATTTTTATTATTTCTACGTATTTTTTTTTTTTTTTTTTTTTTGGTTCCTGTAAGTTTTGCCGTTTTTTTTGATCGAACCGATGAAAACAAAACTTTTACAATAAAATAAAAAGCACGTGAGTTGTGAAAAAGTTCCATGCAATGAAACTGATAAGATTACTAGTAAACAAAACATATAAATCATATATAATCAATAGTTAAAATTTCATATGAATTTTTGGCAATATTTTATCATGTCAAAACAAACGATACATAAGCATGGCAATTGATAAATGCCAAACGAAAACGGAAATCAAACATGAAAACAAAAATAAAAGAAAAAAAAACAAATATAAATCGTAACAATTAAAGTTTACCCGCTGGCCAAAAAGAGCGAATAAACAAAGAATGGAAAAAAAAAATGGACGAAGAGAAATACAAAACAATGCCCATAATATAAAGCGATCAAAAACTCATAATTTTATCAAAGTCATTGTGCACTTGTGTCCGAACGGATCAAAATTGGAATGCCACAAATTCTCAAACTTGTCAAAGTTGAAATTATATGCAGAAATAAGGAGAGGTAGAGACAGACAGCGGGATTGGGGAAAGGAAAATGCGCGCAGTTTTTTCTTTGCTTCGTTTGAGAGACTTGCATTACAAGTGATCCAGTTGTAAGGATTCGACTTGAATAGAAGCAGAAAAATGGCCATTTTGCGTAGATATTGTAAACAAAAGTTTTATAAAATTTATCGCGCATTTTAGCTCAACTTTAATTTCTTCGTCATCCCGTTCACTTTTTCAAATTAAATTTATTTATTGTTTTGAACACATTTCTGAGCTATTTCTTTTCCATTTTATTTGTGTTCATTGGTTTCGCCGTGTTTATGTCTCATGGTTTGGGTTTTTGTCATAAAGCCACTGTAATGCGTTCGCAATCAAGTCGACAAGCTCTTGTGCAAACTCCGTATTCGCAATTTTTTTTTTTTTTTTCTTTTGTTTATTTTTACTTTTGTCTGTTTGGAATGGTGTTTGGCAAAAAATAAAAATAAATTATTCATAGGATGTCCATTCTTTTATTCAATTCAATGTTGGGCTTTTTCTCTCTGTCACTTTGTGCCCCTCTCGCCTTCACAAAATGCTCACTTACTCACACTTTTGCCCATTTCATGCTACTTCAGTACGTTCTTTTTTTTTCGTTGGGAAAACGGCAAAAGCTGTTATTGGTTTTTGTTATTTTTTTTTTTTTTTTGTCTTCCTTTTATTCTTTGCCATTTACCACCATGTTCGTCCACCATCGCTTTTTATTACGACTGTCTGGATTTTAGCCCTTTTACCATATTTCAATTTCATTCTATTCTCTTTTTCCTTTTTTGTCTATACATTTTGTCATGTGTGTCCAGGCTCAAATTAGTTGAATAAATCTATCGAACGATCAAATAATAAAATTACGGATTCAATTTTGAGCGAAAAACATCTCATTCTCAGTTTGATATTCATGTCCAATCAAAATATGTAACATGTGAAACTACTGTAACAGTTCTTGGAATGTGTGCTTTGTCGGAAATTGGATGTTTGCATTTCGGATATATAGTCACAGTAAAAAATGTTAAAGAAAATGTTCATGAAAGTTTGATGACCCATCATAGCCAAACAAGCAATCAAACTTTAATGGGTTGGTCATTTTAAATATGCATATGAAAGAAAATGTAAATCAATAGTTGAATTGAAAATCGTTTAACTAGAATATTGAATGAGTTTTTATAAAGGATCACCTCACCTTTTCCCAAACCAAATACGCAATTTGGTCGCTTCGTTTTTTCTCCAAACAATTTCTTCAAATTTTCATGCTAAAGGTTCAATTTGTTTTTCCAACATTTTCCGAATAGAATAGCAATGAATAAAAAAAAAACGAGGGAAAAAATAGTTTATTCGTTGTTAGCAATGGCAAAAGAAAAACCAGTCTTTAAAGTGGCAGGGGGTTCAACTGGACTGTTGAATCAATTTGAATTGTTTACCAAGGAACATCTAACGAAAATGAATTGAATTCAAAGCATACCACTTTATATCGATCTTGTTACTGAAGCCTATTTGCATTTTACTGAATGTTTGCTTCAATATTTAATTCATTTTCGTGAGTAAATCTCTTCGATTTGCATCTTTTTCGCCAAATGATTTCGATACAATTACCAAAAGTCAAAGGCATAAAATAAACGCACGAAAGACGTGGTGAGGGGGGGGGGGGAGGACACACAATTTTCAATCGAATTTAAATTTGTGGTTGTTCTGATAACGACAATTTTACCGTATGCTAGGCAAAATTAGTTTGTATGTTACGTGCAACGTTTTGGTATGTATGTGTGCTAGATGTGAGATGTGAGAGGAAATAAGCCACTACCATTCAACGTACGACATTCATATTGTACAAGCGAAAATGTTCAAAATTGACCGAAATGTTCGTTTGGCAAATTCATGCGATACATTCTGATGAGATAAAATGTGCCATCACACGTGCTCTAATACGTAAATTAAAATGCCTTTCTCTTCCTTTAAAAACAAACAAACACAAACGGCACCAGTTTCTAAGCCAAAAATTTTCGAGTTTTATTTGAGTCCATTAAAATACATATTGAGCTAGGATTTCGATCGAATATGGCAATCGTATTATTTGGGCATATAGACAAATATTTGAGGTGAATTTGTTCTTTGAATCATTGATTTGTTGAATATTGTTTTTGTGTGCAGATGCACAGTTTCAACCATTCAAATTGAACAAAAGAATTCATTTAATTTTGTGCATCGTCTATAAATTAGTAATAACGATAGTTGTGTGTTTTTTTCTACCATTTTGCATCGAATAGATATGCTATAAAAACGAACGAACGAATGAATGAATATTTTTGTTGGCACACTGTTACCATCAATGCATTCTCATCGATAAATGTCTATTTATATTTGCTTTTTGGATTTTAAGTAGGTAAATGCAAATCACATCGTTTCGATATACTGCTTCATTCAAAGTCAGACGAATCAAAAATGAATTTCCGTGTGTGAATTGTCGAGTACACATTGAAAATTTAACACTTATTTCTCTCTAAACCTTTATCGTTTTCAGTTATTCCTCTCTTTTCTCTTTTTCGCTTTCCGTTTTCTCATCCTTTTCCATTTTCTCTATTCCTCTGATGTTCCACATCTTCCATCTTCCATCTTCTGTCTTTCCTCTCATCCTCTATTCTCCGTGCTCCTCCCTCCACTCACACACACATTTTATCTCTTGTTTGGTCTCGTGCAAACTATACAATTACCATAGTAGATAGTGGATATTGTCGCAAGTTTGTTTTACGACTACACTCGTAATCCGAAAACCAATGCAAATATACAAATGTTTTGGTGCACAAACATAGTTTCACTCACACTTACTCACATGCTCCTCATATATGATCATATCAACATATATATACTATACACAGAACATTTTGCGGTTTATATGTTCCAACTACGTAATGCATATCACTTATACAATTATTTGCATTCCGTCGGAGGTATAAATATCAAATGCTAAATCTGCTACCAGCAGATAACTCTGTTAATTTATCTATGCTTTTCCGCAGCGGCTTCGACTTTGGTGCAATTTAACTTTTCCAACAATTAACAAGAGCTACAATATAGATTATGGCATTTTCTATGCTTGTTAGGAATATCCCAAACACATACACACATTCAAGCATTTCGTTGTCTATTTCGTCTTCCACTTGTTCTTCCTCTTCTTATTCTTCTCTTTCTCTTTTATTGTATTTCGTCGATGTTTTTGCTTCCATCCAAACTAATAGAACCGGATGATATATTTTGTCTGTAGGTAAATGATGCGGTGGATTGTTTGCCGTTGCTTGTTTGCATATGTCCATCTCTCATATGCAAAAAATCGAAGAGAAATTGCATGAAATTACTCATTATATATGATTGTTAAAATGAAAATTCCAAATTGGTCAAAACCAATGAAAATGGAATGTTCAAGAATCAACATCTGTGGTCATCGATATAATCTATGCATAAAATATATGGTGGTTGACTGAAAGAAAATTATGCTCAGTTTTGGTTATTTTTTTTTTTTTTTTTTCGACAATTTCTGCCCATTTTACAAAATTTCCGTGCAATAATTCATGTCGACTATACAGACGATATAAATTTTATTGAATCAAAAAGCATAAAACATTACAGAAACATTTCATTGTACGTGATTTTTGCTGAAATGTGTTGGGTTCCAGACATTATTTCGTTTAGATTTAAATTCATTTTCTCTTATTCCAAGCCACGTTTTGAAATAATTTTAAGTTAGTCGCATGCCAAACTGTCATAATACGGCAAATAGGTAAAAATCATTCTTGATTTGTGTGAATTAGTAACATGAGCAAGCATCTCGATATGGTTCACATCGACCAATTGGACTTAAAAATCAGTACGGCATATGCAAAGGTTTATTTTCACATGCAATTTGATGATATTTATTTAGGCTACGAGAAATTTAGTTTGGTATTTATTCTTTGCTTTCAAAAGCAAATTAAATTCTCGCATTTTGTGTGCATTTATATTACATTTTTGCTTTTTGCTTAATCGTTACAAATGTAAACAGACAAATAAGTCAGACAAAAACCACTTTTTGCTGTAATACACATTACCTTTTAAACACACACACACACATACACACACAAACACACATTCACCTGCACTGATGTCTGAACAAGAACACTAAATTCAAAATGGCTACATTTTTTTACATTCGCATCCTTTTTGTAAATAAACAAAATAGCGCTTTTCGTGTGTATATTGACACAATACAAAAATGTTGAATATAAAAAAGGAATCCGTTTCAAAGCAAAAAAAAAAAAAAAAGAAATAAAAATAAAAATAAACAAAGTGAGTCTTATCACATTGAGTGTGAATTATTTATCGTAATTTCATTTATTTTTAAGTTTACTCAAAATGTTTGTGTCGGTGCCGGTGTTTGTGTTCACATTGTCTGTGGCCAGTTGTAATCTCTTGTGCTTTATAACATTAACTTGTTTGTCCGGTGTGTACTTTCTGTATTGCCTTTAGTTTACTACAAAGAATGTACATAAATTTTTATGTGTGTCTTTGTTGCTGACGAGCAAATTAGACGAAGTGAAAAATATGACGAGATAAAAAAATAAAGTTCAGAAATGATCTCATCTTAATAAGCTAAACACTACTTGAAATATGAATAAGTTTTACAAATATTTTCAACTCTAATTTGTTTAATGCGCTTTGGTGGGGTGTGATGGAAATAAAAATGCTGTTTGCATTGCATTTTATCATGTCTTTGAAATATGAATATAAAATGAATTGTAAAAGAAGAAAATGCTGTAGATTTGCGAAGAAAATTGCTGGAATGGTACTCATTTGTAAACTGCATACCAAATGGAATTGGTCGTTTTTTTTTTTTCTTTTTCTATTTGACGAGACGACGAATATAATTCAAATGCAAGTACATTTTGATAAAATATTCAGTGAATTATAAGGCCGGTACACTGAGGAAATGGTTAGATACATACGCACTCAAAACTCACGGAGATTGCCAAGACATATAGACCAAAGAATATGAAGCAAAACAAAAAAAAAAAAAAAAACAACAAAAATAGAGAATTTGTCTCTTACAGCGATAAAATTTCACAAAATGACACATTACATACGTGCACCGGAGATAGTGCCAATTCGACTAAGCGAATGAATGTCGAATACAAAGCGTAGAGTGAAAGGAAAAGAATGAAGAAAATGGCGGAGACTATGTGTGTGCCTGTGTGTGTGTGTTTATTTTAAGCTTTTCATCCTCATCCCTTCCCGGTTTGGAATGTATGGAACGTGTTTATTTTTCACATCTCATTTCGTACGTCGCCATAACCATTGCTGTTGTCGTGCATATTAAATTCGCAACGAACGCATAGTGGGAGGAAAAAAGAGATGACAAGAGAACAAGGAGATGAAGAAAGACAGAAACAAAATAGGATGAAATCACATATATGCGAAATGTCAGTGAAATGCCAGCCGATTTGTTTTTTTCTTCTCTTTCCAGCTTTTTCTCTTGCTCTCTCTCCCTCTCTATCTTGCTCTCTCTCCCTCTCTAACTTGCTCTCTCTCTTTTTCTCTCTTTCTCTCTCTTTCTCTCTGTCTTTTCCTCTCATCCTCATTCTTCGTGTTCCGTCAACGAAATAACGCCAGCCAACAGATACAAATGGCGTTCAGTGCATAGCCAAAAAAAAAAAGAAGAAGAAAAGATTGAATGTGTTACATTTATACAATTGTGTGTACAATTTCATATGATAATTTTCAACAGTCACCACCTACCATTATGCCATGTCACAGTAGCCAAAAAGAATTTTTGCGGCTGCAACTGTTCGGTTAACCAAATCATGACCGCAAACACATACTCATTCTAGTCTCGAATCACTTAAACTGAAAAAAAAATGAGAATGAGAATGAGAATGAGAATGAGAATGTGAAAGAGAAAGGGGAAATGGAAATGACTTGAACACACCTGTATGTGCTGTAAAAGAAAATGCTTGTGTCAAATTGTTTAGATGCGAATCGAGTTGATGCTAGCGAAAACACGGGTAATTTTATGTCATTGACCGAACTGTTTTGGTCCCGCATTTGACTATTACTAAGCGACCAGAAAATGGTACAATATGAACAACTAAAACTCTTTTATACATGTTACTTGCATCCATTTGAACACAATACGATTCCAAAACACTCACATTGCATAAATGTACAAACAACAAATTCACATCAGCTATGTATATGTCTCCCACTTCACTTTGAAACATAGTTGGCAAATATGCAATCACTTCAAACCGCTACAATGCACTTCAATTAAATGCTTCAATACTTATTCTGTGTCTGTTGTGCACATCATATCAACGACAAAGTAAACATTTTAACAAAAATAAAAATAAAAAAAAGCGTTTTTTCTTTCTATAAAAAAAAAAAGATGACAAAATGATGAGAAATTCAATTTCATTTGCATTTTAAGTATACAAAAAAGTTGTAAAAATATGAAATACGAATAATATGAATAATTGAAACTGGTCACGTCAATATTTTGATTAAATGTGAATCTAATGTAGTTAATGTACCATCAGATATTTTGGAAGCGAATTAAGCATGATTGGTTTTTAAATCCAGGTCTAGGCGATGAATTTTTTAGGTTAATTACGTTGCCATCTATTGATCTATAGCGCATTCTTTATATTTTTCACATATTTTTGTTGTGGACTTTGGCAATCTATTCGGCAACACAAGAAAAATTGACTATTCGCCACCTAGGTGAATAATTTATCTCTAATATGATAAATGAATTGACACATCAACTACGTGTTAAATCAGATTACAGATGTGGATTTGAATTTGATTCTGATGCTGCTACTGAAATTGCCTTTGATGTTCGTTACATGGATATGTACATGAAGATTGACATAAACAAAGACTTTGAATTGTGATATTTCAAATGTCAGACAATTCTGATATTGCTTTGAATATTGATTGATTGAACGAAGCCAATAGGTTCTTACACCGGCGAGCCAAAGAAGGGGAGGTTTAGGCCTAAGAATTCATATGGAGTTCTGAATTTCAAAAAATTGAAGGAAACCCTATGTCAGAACTTATGAACAAAGCATACCCGAAAATTATTTTGGTGTGATTTTTTTGTGTAAACTTCAACCAACAAATGATTTCAACTGAAACATTAATCAATATGATTTTGAATTCAAATCTATGCAACAAAATATTCCTCATTTCTGTTTTTTTAAATGAAAAAAAAATTCCTAAGTTCAATCCAGTGACCTCATTGAGCATAAGATATTATTTGGCGCTAATGCGTATGAAATGAAAATATCTCTCATTTTATGCTAAATAGAAATTCAGCTACAACAGTGCACGAATTTATGTGTAAGGGCGACTGTATAAGTGTACGAGCGAGAGCGATATATAATCTCACAGACACACTGTCGCTCTCACACAGTGACTCTTACACACAGCCGGACGCACAGATTCATGTACTGTAATATTCTATTTAGAATAAAATACGGTTCGATTCACTTTATGTTCAATACATATTCGTTACAATCATTACAAATTCTCTGATAGAAAATCGTACGATATGGAAAATTCTTCAACACGTGTCACAATAATATCGACTTTCAATATTTTAAAAAATTTCATTAGCACAATTTTGAAAATAGTTTAATGAATAGCTAATTTCTCACAGAGAATGATTTTATACTAAAAAAACATTTTACCAGCACAATGTTGTTATGTAAATAGGAGAATATGATATTCTAAAATCAATTTTGTAAAAAAAAATCGTTAGAGTTTTTCTGATAATGGCAATCATCAAGATCACAAAAATAATGACACAATTTTAATATTCTAATACATAAAAAACATTCAGTTCCTTGATTAAGTATCTCTTTTTTATGTATCTCACATCTTGGTTTTCACAAAAATAACCAAAATGTAATAATTTAGATGACTCAAGCTAGCTTTTAATATTTTTTGTTTCATATAGTTTCAAACTAATTGCGTGCAGTGTACGTAAACCGAGCAAATAACATTTTGATAAATTTTTTGGAAAATGTTAGAATTGATTGAGATGCAAATTGAAACTTTTCGGCTTTTATTATTAAAAACTTAACAATTGTTAGGTATTTGATGCAAATGCAATTCCCAATTTATGTGATCACTCCATAATGAACAATAATGAATATTCTAAAAATACGGAAATGCAATAAATACATAATTAAAAAGGTAGATGAAAATTAAATATTCCATTCACTTAAATTATGATCGATTGGCAATGTAATTAATGTTTAGAAATTGTTTCATTCAAGTTTCATATATTTCTGAATATGAACAATCTATTGCTAGGCAAAAATGATGCTATTACTGGAGATGAACTCCATATGGTTCGTTCGGACAAAAGTTTTGCCCTACAAATTTCATGCGTCTGACTTCAATATTAATAATGAACTAGTGAAACGTTTTGGCCTGTGCAAAAAAAAAAAAAAGAATCAAATATCGAACATATTTACTGAACGCTGCTGCTCATATTGAAATCTTTGCGAAAGTTTTTTTTTTATCTGTCTCTCTTTCCCTTTGCATTTCTCTCTCACTATCGCTCTCTCTCGCTCTCGCTCTCTCTTTCTCTCTCTCTCTCTCTCTCTCTCTCTCTCTCTCTCTCTCTCTCTCTCTCTCTTACGCTTTTACTAGTTTCTCCTCTCTCCTTCTCTGTCAAACTCATTGGTCGCTCAAATGATGATGTCGACAATGCCAGCGGCAGAAGAGAGTATGGTAAAAGTGCGCTGAATATGCATGTTTATAACAATATGCACGCGTTTGCTATTCTCATCATGTAAATTGTGCTCAAGTTTTTGGTTAATGGCCGCACCATTAGTACATGCACCAACAGATAAAAAGCTGATTTATTGCCTCCACATACACATAAAGTGGCTGGCACATATTTATGCAATCTTTTCCAACATTTGGCTGAATTACTTTTATGCAATTCACGCTACATACCTACTTTACTTTATATACATATATATCCAATGTGTTTCGTTGTCTCGTTTTATTTTCGGCGCTTGGATGCATCGTTGAAACTGAATATGATCGAGCCTTCTGTGAATATAAAACTCAGTTCGAGTTCGGAATTTGTTGAAGTTTTCCTATCGAAATAGGGAGAGAGATAGAGGGAGAGTTAGGGAAAAGGAGAGAATGAGAGAGAGAGAGAGAGAGAGAGACGCGAAAAAGAGACTAAGGTAGGAAGAGCGAGAAAAAAATGTTTGCCTTTGATGTGTTCTGTTCTGTTCTGTTGAATTTGCTTCATTTCAGTTCGTCTCTATGTAAGCTTTCCTTACTTCGTTGGTTGGTCTCGTTCACATTATCGCCAAGTTATTTGTTAGAAAAAGTCATGATTCTCTGGCCACGTCATATATTTATTTCATATAATTTTTTTTTATTCTTTCGTTCCTTCTCGTCCTTATAGCAAATTCAAATGTCAGCCGGCCCATTTTTCCCATGGAAATTTCATTTTATCATTTGTGTTGGAAACGTTTTTATCGTTCACATTGTCATTTTTTCTCGCATTTTTATTTTCTCTCGACGAATGAAAAAAAAAAATGCGCCAAACAAAAAACTTGAATATTCGAAAAAAAAGTTTGTAATATATCGTTGCATGTGCATGTGCATGTGCATGTGAGTAAGCATAACAGCCAATTGCACGGCAAAAATCATGACGATGTGCACTCTTTTTCAAATCACAATAACATCCGATTGGTATTTTTATCGAGTGAAAAAGAGTAAAAAATATTTTAATACCAAAACAATTCGAAAATGCAGACAATTTTATTGAAAATGACAAATATATCAATTTCAACTTGCTAAAATCCAATGAAATCAAGAACACTAATAGATCACATCATGAATATACTTTATTTGATATGGAAAAACTTTTCTGAGATTTCATGTAATAAAGGAAAATCCACAAACTAACTTATGAACAAAATAATCCAAAAAAAAAAAAAAGAAAGAAAATGACTTCATTCAAATTTCAAGAGCACATAATCATAAATGCATTGCTTAAATATTTAATCATTATCAAAAGTTTGTCAAACTAAAGTTCGGTTATCAATTGTTCACCGATGCATACATTACGGATCCAGTGTTGGCCTTTTCATCAGTTGTGTCTCAAACATTCATACATTTAGCACGTATTACGTGTTTTTTTTTTTCTTTGCATATTCAACTTAAGCAAACATTTCGCTTATTATAATACTTCAGGTAAATTTTCAATCTGAATAAATTAACGTTGTGAAATTCACAATGTGAACATTATGAATGGTTCGGCTTGATGGAAGCGAAACAATGAAACTGAGCGGAAACGACAAGAAGAAGAAGAGGATGAGAGGCAATGAGAAAAATTGAATAGAGAGCAAGAAAGAGAGATGAAGAGAGAAAGAGAAAGGTGGAAAGTGAGTGATAGAAATGGTAATTGTGTTGCCGCAAATGCACAATTAAATTTCTAAAATATAATAAATTTTAATAAGTTTAAATTGGATTTTGGATAAAATTATATCGAAATATTTCGGCGAAGAAAATGAAAGAAAGAGAGAGTGAGTTGACAACGTCAATTCAACCACGAATCGAAAGTGCATCATGTAAATTTGGCAGCCTGACAGAATTTGATCGAAATCGTATGGCTCCGACAGCTCATATACACGTATATTCAAACGATTTATGTATGTTTCACATCAAACGATCTTTGAGTAGTGATGTGAGCTGAGAATAATCCATGTTGGATATTGTTGCATTACCCGTTACATTTGGTCGAGAATGAAAGTAAATGAAACATTGTAAGTATATGACGCCGCTTGATGAAAGCCTTATTTTATCTTCAACTTATAATCAAAATGATTGTATGCCTTAGTACACTATTATGAAAGCAATGTGTACTGTACTGTCTTTAGCAATTTCATGCCGATGACGCGATACCTTGAGTTGCTTTTTCTTTTACTTTCAAATGATTTCTCATTATTTTTAACGCCACTACGTTTCTCGTATGAATAATGATTTGGTTCAGTTCATTGTCTGCATTTTAACAACATTAATGCACGAACTTGCACATTCATCAACCGTTTCGCAGAGAAATTCTCGTGTAAATAATGGCATGAGACACACGAAGACAAGTTTCCATAGTTTAGGTGAATTGTTGTGCCGAGCCGAACTAGTGCAGGATGAAGTGAAGCAAATACATTTAACCGGTGCACATCTTCATTGAGAAATATATAAAGTTATAGCGGTGTACACACAAACTGGATCATTCATTCTAATACAATTAAATAAGTGACACATTTACTGCTGCATACAAAATGTTGCTTCTGCTTCTACTTATTCTGCTTACGACAACTGAATTTTGAATTCAGTCATTTGCATCTTATACTCGTATAAAATTAACTGACAAGACAAAAAGTCAACGAAGAAGAAGTTTCACTTTATGTTTATATACATTTTTAAGTTGGCTACCGAACGGTAAATATGCATAAAGTTTTTTTTTTTTTTCATTTTGTGTCGACACTAAAAATTTCAAGCACTTGATTTAAACACAATTCAACAGCTATCGACAGAAGGTTAATCTTTGACAGACATTTTACTTACTTGAAAATAAGTTACTTTGGCAAATTTGACTTTAGTTTTGTTTAATTTCATAATGAAACGTCTTTTGATCTCGCTCTCGGTCGTTCTATTGCATTGCATCAAATTAAAAATGTTTTATAATCGTTCATTACAATGAAATGATGAACATTTCTGTTTTTTTTTTTTTTTCATTTTCTGAATAGCAATGGTTTTCCATCAACGTTATAAGATGTCATCATCAAGTGGCAATAAAATTCAACTCAAAATGAAACTGGATAATAACTCAATTTCTTTTCGCTATAAACTAATGATATTCAATTAAAGTCATTTCAATTTTAAATTGTTATCATTTTTTGCCATCTCAAGTTTCAGCGCATTTTTTACATTGCACCATGCTTATGCCAGATGCATCGATTGCATTTTCTTTTTTTCCTTTTTTCTTTCGTGAATTCGTAATTTGATGTTATTTTTATAGCATTCTCTTTGTCCACTTTTACTCACATTCCCTCTTTCTTTCTACCCTACTTCCTTTCTCGGTCCCTATCTCAACCTCTTCCTCAAAATCCCCTCTCTTTCTCTTGTCAAACTTCTTCCCTTTCTTTCCCTCTAACTTCCATCCATTTTTGCTCTCTTACCCTCTTTCTTTGGCCTTAAGGATGATGATGATGCGTTTTGAGGTCACATTTTCAATTAGAAATATTCTATTTTAAAATTCTACTCATTTTGTTACATTCGGTAGCAAATATGCACGATCGGCACAATTACTGAAGGCAAAAATAAAATTGAGAAACTCAGCTTCTCTCTCTCTCTCTCTGTCGCGCTTGCTCTTTCTCTCTCATTTTTTAATTCATTGGATAATTTAATGTCAACTAAGGTTTTGCATCACATTCGCCGCTGTAGAAACTGATTCCACCGAAAAATATGCGCATTCTTGTTGAATTCGTTTCAGAAATAATTTTCTTAATCATTTCAGTTTTGGTTTTAATTCATTCGACTTGTAATTTTTTGGACTGCAATAAGATTTGACGTTGTCTCTTCTCGTATTACTTTTTCATTTCATTTTTGTTTTTTTCCACATTTTTCCCATTTTTTTCTATTTAACCATCTTTTGTAAGAAAAGTTTTAATTGCGCTCTTTGTATAAATCTACAAACAAGCCTTTAAAAAAGTCAAGACAATGTGAAAAAAGTGTTGCAAATGAAAAAGCCACTCGTTGTAGTTTCTGAAGTGGTCTTTGATTTTCATTGTTCCAGCACTTGCATTGATGTCTACACACATACGTGTACACACACACACACCCACACACACATACAAAAACAAACTCACACATATTCATTTACTTTGCTGATGATGTCGTCTGACTCTGATGCACTGAAACGGCATCCAACGGAACTAGATTTTAACAGAGAAAGAGAAATTGTTAGCAATAACAATAACGTTGTTAATGATAATGATGATTATGTGGCATTGGTGTTATCCTTAAAACCAAAATATATTTTGCATCGTCTTTCCGCCAGTTTATATCGCGTTGAAATGCATTGAATGGAGAGAGAAAAACACAATAGCGATGGCAAATAGAGATGAAACGAAAAATAACAAAGGAAAAAATGCGTCCTAATTTGCGCATTTAGCAAGATATTTTGTTATTTGAGCCATTTCCTATTACTACTGCTGGATGCACTTTTTGTTCCCTTCCCAATTAGAGGAGTTTTTTTTGCAATCAAATGGTTTTTGGTTTTTTTTCCCCCGGTTTTCTTATTGATTTGGTATTCCAATGTAATTAATAAATGAATCATTCAAAAATGTTAAGCAAATGTTCAAAAGTTTCAAAATTGAAATCTAACATACGAATTTCATTGCATGCAATTGTTTTTCATCTGAACAATTTGAAGCTTTTTGCCTCAAGCAAATTGGGTTCGTTTTTTTTTTTCTTCTCATGTTGCAATTGAATCGATAATTGTTTTTGCGGGTCATTCAACGACTTTCAATTAGAAAACCAGAAATTGGATATCCGACTGCATGCAAAACTTTTCAATGATTTTCAATTTGTTCTGAAATTGCTTTCCACTCAAACCATTTATTACTTATAAATTGCGAAAAGTTTGTAATTTGCATAAATCCTGCAATAACAGAAGTAAAAAAAGAAGAACGAAAAAAAAAAAAAAAAATAAAACCGCAAATTCATTTTTGCAGTAATTTATGAACTCTACATCGCATGTTCGATATTCGTTGTTCGACTCGGTGTGGATTACAATTATTCTAAAGCCATTGCTATTTCATTGAGGAAAAAGGCAAGATTTCTCTATTGCAAAACAATTAAAAGAAGTTTTTTTAGTTTTTCTGTCTTTTTTTCCGATTTATCTTATAGATGGTTTGTTTTTTTCATTTTGTCTTTTTAATGATCATTTTGCAATTTCGCAATAATTTCCTGCAGCATATTTTTCTGCATTATTGATAAGGTTTTTTGCATTTGATTTCATTTCATAAACAAATCAAATCGTATTCTTTTCACTAAGAATGAAGTATTGACTTACATCTGCAATTCGAATTCGAGATATTGAAAAGTAGGTACATTTTTTTTTTCTTTGTTAAAACTCAAATGAATTGAATATTTGCAGAAATTAATATCAGTAATAGTTTCTTTATTGCACATTCATAGAGATTTGATTTCATTTTATTTCGATTCATTCAATACAATTCTTGGAAGCGAAAAAAAAAAACCAAAAGCAGATACCTGCACTTCTACAGCTTTGCAATGAAGAAAACAATCTTTTCTGACTTGACTTGACTTCTCATCCTCTTTTGAAAATCCTCCTTTAAGAATTTTCGTAATTGCAAAGAATATAAATGACACACCATCTATAGACGAAACGAATGAATAACATCAAAATTCCTTCATTTCTCTGATTGAAAACTTACTAATTTATTGAATATCAGAACGCAATACAATGCGATATAAATGCATGAATTAAATTATGACATAAACTAAGGAAAGTAATTTTTGAAATGAATGATATGAATAAAGCGAAGAAATTGATTCGATTTTTGCTTGCATTTTTTCAAATGAATTGTTTTCTAATGAAATGTCATGGCTTCATAAAGTACTGAATAAAATAAGCTTATACAAGTGGCAAAGAACATTTTTCATAAGTAGAAAAGTAAATTAAAATATTCAAAGCATTCATTTTTCATTTAACTTTGTTAACGTTTCTAATTTTCTTTTTTTAAAGGTGTTTCAATTTGACCCCCTTTTCTTTCTTTTTTTTTTTTTTTTTTTTTTATCATCTTTACACACGATTTACATATTCTGATAATTTAGTTAAATTGATTTGTCAAAGTTCAGTACATTTCAATAAAAAAAAAAAAAATAGTAAAATAGTATGGTGTCTCGCAATTGTGATTGGTTCATTGCTATATGGTTGCCATGAAACTTAAATAAATTATTCGTGATCACAGCTAAAAGATTGAATGTAATAATTTTACTATTGAACCGTATTAAAATCCCTAAGCAATCAAAATGGTTGCAACACCAGCGACAAGAATCGACGACGGTTCAATGAAACCATAATCTTGATTCGATGTGTTTGAATGGAGTATGTATGTGTGTAGCACGTTACAATATAATGTACGATGTGGTGTGGCACTTAGGTGAAGGTCTCAAATATCGAATTTTGCACAACCAATGCACCTTTTGCGATGGACATTTATATCAATAATTTGTCGCTTTCGGTCGCCAAGCATTTTCTGTGTATTATTTTTTTTTTTTTTCATTACTTTCCATTGGTACAATCACATCACAGCAATAAATCCACATTTAATTGATACTCACGAAGGACACATTTTTGTCAACATAAATTATTATCAACTAATGTAAGTGAAATTGATAATTTATCCTATGCATTGATGGTGCTTGCTCGTAATCACAATCTTATATTTCTTCATCGGCTGATGTATGTAACAACAAATGAAATATCAAAATCAAGATTTTCAGCAAAAACCCATGGAAAAAGCAGTGGGCAACACGTGTTCAGTCTAGAAGAAAAGAGAAAAAATAGAAATACATTCTCGATGCGAAAGCAATTCCATGAAAAATAAATAGTCTGGCCTATTTTTCCACAAACACCAGATTTTCTCTCTTTTCTGGTTTCTATCTTTTTTGCTCTCATTTTCCTTCTCTATCTTTAAATGACTCATGTTTCGTGATGGACACAGCAAAATGGACAACTTTCAACCAAGCAACAGAATCGTTTATACATTGAACGATTTTACAAATACAAATAGTAAAGCCTGGCAATCGATGAGATTGAATTTGTTTAACATGCATTGCGGTTGATGTAACAATTGTGTTTTATACAATGTTTGAATCAATTTTGAGTGAATTTTCATTGATTAACTTTCGAAATACATAAAAAAAGAAGAACGTTTTAGTCGTCTAAAAAAAAAAATCTAGCCAAAATGGTGAAGGTCGATAATTTTTCATTACGTTCCCATATATTCTGTATGTTTTATTCGCCAAACTTTGTTTATTAAATGCGATCGGTATGAGTTTTATTTTTGTTTTTTTTTCGCATGGTTTGTTAAAATGTTCTTGTCCATTTGCTTTTTTTGTGTCTATGAACATTTATGGCATGACTAGTAACCGCAATAGAGTCCATCTAAAATGTTATAGCTAGAACTCATATCGAATTGTGCCTAACAACAGAAACATATTATTATTTTTTAGCGATCGAATGAAAAAAAGGGGAAAAACTGAGTCTATAATCCGTAATGGATTTGTAAAGCCTTAGAAAGGTTTCGTTTTTCGATACATTTCATTGAATGACACATTTTAAGTGTACTCTTGCTGTGCTGACAACACTTCAATCAAAAAAAAAAGAAAAAAAAAAAACGAAGAAAGAATAAGAACGTACGCATTGTGCAATTTTATATGTTGATTGTGAACATCGTCAAATGTTGTTTGTTTCGAAGCTTTAAAAATTTCAATACATTTTTTGGCCGACGGTGCTGGATTTCATTGAAATTGTTGCCATTGTATTTTGTAGTGTTTGCAAATATTTGTGACAAAATGCTGGATGGTTTTATACTCTCATTCATCCCGTTGTATATCCGTTTGCATATTTCCGATGAAAATCCATCGAATTTACGAGGCAAAAATAGATTGACAAAAGCAGTTGAAACTAAATCTTCAAATTATTTGACCAAATCACAAGACTCAATTTGAGAATTGGTAATATATGTGTTTGTTTCACTCTTCAATTCGGTATGCTTTTGATCACTTTGATATATCTATTCTTTTCAACGTTTTTCAAATCAAATTCGGATGTCACTTTGAAATGTATCCCAAGAGCATTGAGTGAGAGAGAGAGAGAGAGAGAGAGTGAGAGACAGAGAGAGAGAGAGCGTTAGTAAGATAGACAGAAATGCGTCGGATTTAAAAGGCTCAATGTGCTGACAACACATGAAATCAGAACAAATTCATCCGTCATTTAATGCCGTCATTTCAAAACCGCACACAACAGATGATAGAGCTATGTTCTGGGCAACCACAACAAAAAAATCGATTGCATTTAGGAAAAATATTGTGTGGTCCCTTTTTTTCTATTCGTTTTCCGTTGATAATCAACGAAATGTACACTATTTTGATCGATGGGCCATCGAAAGGAAATTGGTGACAAGACCTTTTTAAGTGTAAATGTACGAGAGCGGAAAAGAGAAATGACTGTAAAAACAATCAATGGTAACTTAAGCTTGCGAATTTGTGTTAAGCAACCTTACCTTTGAATAAGAAATACGTTGAACTATGTGTTTTTTCATGTTATTTTGAATTATGAATGAAGAAAAAACACTAACTATTGTGTTATGTGTTATAAATGAAGCACTTTACAGAGCAGAGATATGGGAAAAAAAAATCTTCGTCCAATGGGAGGGTTAAAATGAATCTCAATAATTCAATTGATATTAATCGACCGCATTATTTCACATTTGTTATCGGGCCAACAACATCAGTTGTGGTCTTTCGAAAAATATTCAAACAATTGAAAATCGATAAATTATTATAAACTCAGTCGAAATGAAATGAAACAAATGTCTATTTTTATGCGAATGAATCAATGTTTGATGATGGCACGCATACAATGGACCACCATTGAAAAATACAAAAATGAATTATTACCGCAAATTTTAATTGAATTTTCAAAATCGTTCTAATTACTGAGGATTTTTGGATAGCAAATAGAATTCACAAATTCAATTCAATTCAAAATTGGGTTTGAAATGACAATAATTAATTATGTTTCAATGCAATTTTAATTTTCAAACTGATTTTCATGTTCCGGAATACATAATATCGATTTTGGTCATTGTATATGTACAATTGTATGCATCAACTGATTGAAAAAAAAATGATATGATTCTTGAAATGGATACAGAGAGGATGAGGGGGATGAAGAAAACAGTGACCAATAGATGGATTTAAATTTATCCATTTTGTAAAACGCTGACTCACAACTGAATCAACATAAAACGGGAATTGAGAATTGTCGATGGACGAAATTGTTATATGTTCATCTTCAGTTTTGATCGATAGCTGTTATGTGATTAATGCTTTGAAAATTCGGAGAAATAAACACTATTTCTCTCTTTCTTTTTCTCTGTGTCTCCTCGATATGTATTCAATGTTTATGCTAGAATGCATTTTAAAACTGTTCAAACATAGCCTATGTCATCAATTTTTCGTATTGATGGTTTTGCTGTTGCCTCAATGCTTTTTTCCGATTGATTTTTAATACTCTGAATGCGGAAATCCTTCTTTAATCATTTTGAAAAAAAAAAAATGCCCGTTTTCATTTGCACATGTTGTTTGCTTTCCGACCAGATAAACCATTAAAGCTGAACAACTAAAATTGCTCCTAGCAAACAAACATTCTTTAAAAGTATCGAAATATAAAATAAAAGAGTGCTCAACTGATGGTAAAAATGGGAACATTTTTATTCTACCAGAGTCTCTTTCTCTCCCTCTTTCACACATTTTTTTCTCACATAAAACTTGGATCAGCATCAGATTATAGCGAATGCGTGTGGAAACATAAAATGGAAAAAATATATCCGAACAATTAGAAAAAAAAAACAACATTTCATTATATTTTTGCGCTATATTTGATACTGAGTATTAGTCATTGAATAGTCATACGATTCCCATCGAACCAATAAACTTTCGTTTGTTTATTGAACAATGTTCAATTGCTAAAATTTGTTTTAATATGAAAATATCCAAGAAATGTTATGTGTTTTGGAAAAATTCTTTATTCTAATTGAAATTTTACTACATTATTACATTTCAATAAATACCAACATGACATAAATCTAAGTGCAACTTTAGAATGAATTAAGACTCATCATAAAAGCTTTTAAAATTAACATTGTCTATGCTTTTTTTTCAAACCAATTTAATAAAAATGTGTTGCATTGGTCCGTGTGCAATACATAAAAATTCATCCGGCTCAGCGCTCAGCTCAGCAGATATATCCATCTATTTTACAATCACTGAATATTACACAACTCCCTTCCCCTTAAGGGAAAGGATAATTATCAATTCTACCGTGCATATTTATGATTCATATAATAGGGTTAGAATTTGCAATCTAAATAATCTAATTGAACTCTATTCTTAGAGACAAAAAAAATCTTGTTCAAGTACGTAATTGTATGTGATATATCGAAAATCCCTTTCAATTTAATTTATGTAATATTTTTTATTCAAAATAAAATCGATCGTAAATGAAAAAGGTTTCATTGCGATATTTAACGTTCTGTGAGCGTTTTGAACAGCATATAGTACGTAATAGAAACTCGAAGCATCTGTAAAAAAATATACAATTTCATGTGAAAAATCTCAAAGGCATTAAATGACAATTTACTGATGAGTTATAAATATTTTTTGCTTACTTTGGATAATGTCTCCAAGTTCAAAACTACAATACCAAATCCGCTGTATTTCCAAGGTCGCTGTGCATTTTGAATCATAAGCATGTAATACTTTTGCACCGGAATCGATTTCTCAATCCAATTTGATTCATACAAACAATTTGCCATTTTCTCATAGCTTTCAGTTGCAACTTTTCCATAGTAACAGTATAAAGATTGATTCGAAACACCTACAATCACCCCTCCAAGAAGTATAATGAAATCAAAACTGATGTGTTGAATTTACAAATTGAAAAGCAAGAGAAACATTTTTGAAAATGGGATTAAAAAAAAAAAAAATTAATTGGCATGCCGAAAAGAATATGCTCCTAACAATTAAAGATTTGAAATATATAACAGAAAATGAATTTTCCATGACAAATTTACCAAATCCATTTGAAAAATAGATCCTGCCAAAATGATCACGTTAATAAGTAATTGGAAAAAAATATAAAAACTGTAAACATTTGAGGTTTCTTGAAAACATCTAAAAGTGACGAAAATAAATGAGTAAAAATGGATTTAATACTAGTTCGACTGTAAATTATTCTTTGATTGAATTGTTGAAATCAATGAGTTCACAAAGGATTTTTTTAAATTGGTACTTTTGATTATTTGCATCTAATTTTTGAACCAAATGTTGAAATCTTTTGAAAAAGCTTTGGTGAAACCAACAAATTGATATAAACAGCAGCAGTACTGTGCCATTGACAATGAAATAAGTTTCAATAAAGGCCATATCGAAACACAGATAACAAATGTATCCTCGCAAATTGTTAAAATTCCATGGTAATCTTAGAAGTTCAATAAAATGAGAATTATTGTCGTCATATTGTACAAAACTTGACATAAATCAATAAAACTTTCACCTACGCAGTTTTATAAGGCACATATAAGTATTTCAAGTCAAAATTTCGGTTGGTTAGTTGAAGAAACAAAACTGAAGCTGTCGCAAGAGTTACCGCAACGACAAAATATCCACAGATGATGAATTTTAAATAAAATCGCCATATCAAATCACTTTTGTCACTAGCTTGTTTAAAAGAACGACATGATTCCTTTTTCGCATCTATAAATTGTATGTATTAAAATTTAATGGGATCAATGATGAAACAAGTTTCAAAATCAATTCACAAATTGTTATTAAAGAACGGTCGTCATTTAGACTGTGCATTTATACTATTGTGTTTCTAAAGCACTATATTACGTTTTGCTATTGAACACTTTTGAGATTTATATGGCTACTTTGGTGGCGCTAGTATAGAAAAATAGATACTATAAAGTCGACGATCGTTCTTTTCACATACTTTCATCATAAATTTGTTGCAATGTGTTGAGAAATTTAATAATGTTCTTTTGTTGAAAATTCGTAACGAGTATAAAATAAATTGCGTTTACAACGGCAGATAATTGAAGTATACCGTACAGTGCATCTTCTAAATTATCATGTATATTGTTTATGGAGAAAACAATACTCGATACGAATGCACATAGCTGCATTATAAACATAATTACGGCGATAACTGAACACCACTTGTTCGAATTTACCGATCGAATGTAAATCAAATTTAACATTTGCTGATTGATTTTCAAGACTTTCATGTTCTTTTTGAAAAACAATAAATGATATTCGCGAAATTTTTAGAAAGGAAACTTTTCGCCACAAACAAGAAAATGAATTAAATTTTTAAAAAATACGCTTCTTTAACTAACGAATTTTATATTCAAATGAAAAAAGTCAAATTATATTATAGTCAACTGATAGTGATTCAATGTTGAAATTTATATATTCTGACAATTAAAAGATATGAATCTCTTATCAGTTTGAATTCGAATTAGTGAAGAACTGAATTTGTCACGCCATTTTATATGTTTTGCATTAGCACTGGGAAACATCGAATTCGGCATTTCTCCAGATATTTAATTAAGAATTCCTTTGCATGTGAAAAAATGCCTTTGAAGTCTTAAAAATAAAGCTCAACAAAGTGAATTTATAAATTTTATTTGTTCTGATTCTATACACAAAGAGCGAAACATTGAAAAAAGTGCATTTATATTCCTTTGAAGTGCAACTATAATTGTCAACACTTTGCACCTCAGTTAATTACCTAAACTTGTTTCTACATTCCCTTTCTATGTACTAACTTTGTTTTCAACAAATTAATTTTTTAAAATATTTTGTCAAATCAATTACATTTCCAGAACGTGGGATGGACAATTTTTTGAACAAAAACAATTTTTCATTCTCTGAATATTTAGTCGCAAAAGCAATATATTTGGAGTTTTGATTGAATGTTCCATTTTACGTCAAAACAAGTTAATTACATTACATTTTACGTCAAAACAAGTTATCTGTTATTGAATATTTCAAATGAAATAGACAATTATACTGTGTAATTACTGACTTTCGGCATGAGTTTAATGAAATACTATGTCACCCCAAGAATTCTACAAAAATATTTCACTTTGCCCTTCATTTTTCTTATTGAATAAGTCCAGCTAAGTAAAACCTTGGAATAAAAAGGACAGTCTTTGAGAATGGGAACATGATAGTCAGGAATGTATTGACAAACCACGTGTTCATTCGTTATTAAATGACGTTATCTAAAAGCTAAATATAACAGACATCATACCTGTGTGTTGTATAGAAAAAATCGATTGTTTTTGGGGAAAATGTTGTATAGCCCCTTTTTTGGTCTTTTTAAAAAGATATCATCAGAAAAACACACCATAACGGTGTCACCGTTTTGATTAAACGAAAATTAATGAGAAATTGGCGACAAGGCTTACTTGTATATAGATATACGAGAAACAGAGATCAATTTATCTGACTTTGTGTTAAGCAAGATTCCCATTGGATATGCAATACGTTGAGTTAATGTATTTTTTTTTTTGTATTTGAATTATGAATGCATAAAAGACACAAAACATGTTTTCTTTCCGATTGTTTTTAATAAGTAATACATTTGATATTTATTCCAAGCGAATCTTTAGTAAAATACGTTGAAAAATCTAATAGTATGCAATGCGTACTACGCATTACATGGTGAAATACATTTTTTTAAAATTGCCTATTTCGAGAGAAAAAAAAAACTTTCCTTGAACATTACATCAAAATCATTTCAAATTGAAACTAAAACAATAGTAAAATTTGTGGTTTCAAAGAGAAATTAGAAAATGTTTTTAAACTTTTCAGCGTTCTGATAAGGTTTTGAATAACATATAGTAGGAAATAGAAACCCGAAGCACCTATAAAATTACATAGATTTGTATAAAAATCATTAAACTAAATTGTTTCTAGCTTACTTTGGATAACGTCTCCAAGTTTAAAACTGAAATATTAAATCCGCTGTATTTCCAAGGTCGCTGTGCATTTTGAATCATAAGCATGTAATACTTTTGCACTTGAATCGATTTCTCAATCCAATTTGATTCATACAAACAATTTGCCATTTTCTCATAGCTTTCAGTTGCAACTTTTCCATAGTAACAGTATAAAGACTGATTAAAAACTCCTGCAAATACCCCTCCAAGGACAATAACGAAATCAGAACTTATGTGATACATTTGCTGTAGTTTAAAATACAAGAAAATAAGTTAAAATATTAAAATATTAAAATGTAATAAGCAGACATTTGAAATTAGATTTAAAATATTAGATAAACATAGTCTCTGTCTTCAATGCATTTTCAAAACAAAATTACCAAATCCACTTGAAAAATGGAACCTGCCAATAAGATCACGTTAATAAGTAATTGAAATAGAATATAAAAACGGTACACATTTGAGGTCTCTAGAAACCATCTAGAAGTGATAATAAAAAATGTAATCAGTTAAAATGAATTTCATCAAAGCTGGACTGTAATTTACTCTTTGATTGAATTATGAAAATCGATGAGTTCACAAAGGATTTCTTTAACTTTATGGTTTTGATTATTGCAATGCAGTTTTTGAACCAAATATTGATATCTTTCGAAAAAGCTCAGATGAAACCAACAAATTGAGATAAACAATAGCAATATAGTGCCATTTACTATAAAATAAGTTACAATAGTAGCCAAATCAAAACACACATAACACATGTATCCTCGCAAATTGTCATAATTCCATGGTAATCTTGAAAATAAAATTAAAAAATAAAAAAAGTGTTGAGAAAACACTTTGACAAAAATCAACAAAACTTTCACCTACGAGGTTTTATAAGGCACATATAAGTATTTCAAGTCAAAATCCCGGTTGGTCAATTGACGAAAACAAACTAAACCTGCTGCAAGACACAACGCAACAATAAAATATCCACAGATGATGAATTTTAAATAAAATCGCCATATCCAATCACTTTTGTCATTAGCTTTTTTGAAGAAACGATATGATTCCTTTTTCGCATCTATAAATTGTAATTGCATTTTTCATTGAATAACATATGTATAATTTCTAATGGACATTATGGTTGGAATTTCCAACATATAAAATTGAATGGGATCAATGATGAAACAAGTTTCAAAATTAATTTTCAAATTGTTGCTAAATTTTCACATACTTTCATCGTAAATTTGTTGCAATGTGTTGAGAAATTTAGTAATATTCTTTTGTTGAAAATTTGTAACGATTATAGTATAAATTGCGTTTACAATGGCAGATAATTGAAGTATACCGTACAGTGCATCTTCTAAATTATCATGAACATTGTTTACGAAAAAAACAACACTCGATACGAACGAGCATATCTGCATTATAAATATAATCGTAGCAAAAACTGAACACCACTTGTTCGAATTTACCGATCGAATGTAAATCAAATTTAACATTTGCTGATTTATTTTTAAGACGTTCATTTTCATATTGAAATATGAGAAAAACAAAATTTCATAGGATTTCACAGATGTAAACTTTTTTCCTGATGTTTATGGAGAAAAAGTAATAATTTGTACTATTTTTTTTTTATAAATTATTTCAATCAAATGTTCGAAAAACTATGTTTATTTTTATTTTGTACAAATTCAATCATATTTTTTCACTCAGCTTGAACTGAGAGAATTTAGAGTTTGGAAAATAAAAGTTTTGAATCTCTTAACAGTTTGATTTCGTATTGATGAAGAACTGAAGTTGTTGCGCCATTTTATATGTTTTGAATTTGCACTGGGAAATATTGAATTTGGCATTTCTCCAGATACATATGTAATTAAAAACTTTCGTTGTTTGTTAATGAATACCCTAAAAAGAAAGCTTTCAAAATTATTTTTCGTCATTGTTCACCGCAAGCAAAAAACAAGCAAAGTAATAAAAAATTCATTTCATTTTCCATTGAAGTGCAAACAAAATTTTCCACTTCACACCTTTGCAGAGAATGATTTCAAAAGAATATTTAATTGCAAATGGAATGCATTTTGAGTTTCGATACAATGTTTAATTTTATGTCAAAACAAGAAAATTATCTGTTATTGAACGTTTCAAATGAAATAGACAATTATACTGTGTAATTACAGACTTTTGGCATGAGTTTAATGCAATACTATGTCACCCCAAGAATTCTACAAAAATATTTCACTTTGCCCTTCATTTTTTGTATTATATAAGTCCAGCTAAGTAAAACCTTGAAATGAAAAGGACAGTGTTAGAGAGTAGAAGGGGAAACTCTTTATTCTAACTGAAATTTTACTACATTATTACATTTCAATAAATACCAACATGACATAAATCTAATAGACCAAGAGCCCTAGAACAATTTACTTTTTTTCTGGTGTACGGCAGATTTCCATTGAATTAACATCTTCTCACAATATTCTATCCGTTGTGCATCACTTTTTATATTTTAATTGGGCGGATTGATTTATTCACGGTTTTATTCGCGCTACACCAGAAAGTATACTTTTTTTTTCTTCAATACGGCAGATTTTAGTGTCATTTGATTTGTTTTGATTTATTTAGCTAAGAAATAATAAAATCTGCCGTAAAGAGTGGGCGATTTTATTTGAAAACATTAAAAATATTTGCACGCAAATTCCATTGATATTGTAATTTTTCATAAGGTATTGAACGCACTCATCACAGAATTGACATTTGGCATTATATTATTCAATGCATTTGAAATCAATGGAACTTGCGTGCAAATATTTTCAATATTTTCAAATAAAATCGCCCACTCTTTACGGCAGATTTTATTATTTCTTAGCTAAATAAATCAAAACAAATCAAATGACACTAAAATCTGCCGTATTGGAGAAAAAAAAGTATACTTTCTGGTGTAGCGCGAATAAAACCGTGAATAAATCAATCCGCCCAATTAAAATATAAAAAGTGATGCACAACGGTAAGAATATTGTGAGAAGATGTTAATTCAATGGAAATCTGCCGTACACCAGAAAAAAAGTAATTTGTTCTAGGGCTCTTGGTCTATAAGTGCAACTTTAGAATGAATTAAGACTCATCATAAAAGCTTTTAAAATTAACATTGTCTTTGCTATTTTTTCAAACCAATTTAATAAAAATCTGTTGCATAGTATTGATTCATATCATCTAGGGGAATATTACTATTCGCAAATGCATTGAAAATACGCAAAAATTCGTATAATTCGCATAAAAAATCCGTAATTCGCATGAATTCGCTTTGACCCGTATTGTAATACATAATGAAAATTCGCACGAATTGGTACGAATTTGTGAATGCATAACAACGTCATACAGTATCATGGCGTTTGCAAATTTTGCAAACCTTTCATTTGCAAATTGTTCAATTTCATTTATAATATCATTGTTTATGCCAAGTAAGGAGATTTCGGTGTCAAATGAACCATTTATGAAAATTGTTTTGATGTCAAATGGAACCACTTCATTTAAAAAGTGCCGTAACTCATCAAAAAATTTCTCCTGAAATTAATATGAATACAGTTTTATTTATTTTCAATTTCAAACAACAAATATTTATTCACGGTACCATTTTATTTTTATTTGAATTTATCATAAAACAAAACACAATATTGAAAATAAACAAATAACTTGTATGGATGACAGCTTGCTTTATGAATGACATACATACAAATTCATACTATTTCAGAAAAATTCGCGAATTTGTATAGAAAAAATTCGAATTAATTTGCGAATTCCTGAATTCGCAAGATAATTCGTGAATTCACTTATTAATTCGAAAAGTTGTTCGTAAATTCGCGAATTCGGAAAAAATTCGCAAGAGTAATATGCCCCTAGCATATCATAGGTGTGCGCAGAGGAGGGATATGTTCTGATTAACACATTCTTTCAATTTGTTTTTGCGCCCCGCTCCTACGGATTTTGAAACAAATTAGAAGGCCAACTCTGGGAATTTGTTCGTAATTTTACAGAACTACCTTCCCCTTATGAATTCTACCGTGCACACCTATGATTCATATAACCATGGGTTCATTCACGAAATTCTAGTGTTCTAGTTTTCAGCAATAGTATTGCTAGTATTTCTAGTGCGTGATGTTAGCTCTCAATGGTTTTTCTCATCATGAATTCATTGAATGTTAATCAAATTTCTATTTTACTTTTTAGAATTTATTATTATTTTAAGAAATTATAAAATATATTTGCATTTTATTTTTTGAAAAAAAAAATGAAGAAAAAAGTCAATAATAATAAATTATAACAAGTAAATTACAAATTGTATTGTACGCTTTTCAATGAATTTATGACGAGAAAAATTATTGAGAGCTAACTTCACGCACTAGGAATTTTTGCTAATTTTTCGCTAATTTTTCTAGTGCTGGTGATCGTGACTCGCCCCATGCATATAACAGTGTTGCAGTTTGCAATATAAATAATCTAATTGAACTCTATTCTTAGAGACAAAAAAAATCTTGTTCAAGTACGTAATTGTATGTGATATATCGAAAATCCCTTTCAATTTAATTTATGTAATATTTGTTATTCAAAATAAAATCGATCGTAAATGAAAAAGGCCTCATTGCGATATTTAACGTTCTGTGAGCGTTTTGAACAGCATATAGTACGTAATAGAAACTCGAAGCATCTGTAAAAAAATATACAATTTCATGTAAAAAATATCAAAGGCATTAAATGACAATTTACTGATGAGTTTCAGTAACTGAATTCATCGGATGAATATTTTTTAATAAATATTTTTTGCTTACTTTGGATAATGTCTCCAAGTTCAAAACTACAATACCAAATCCGCTGTATTTCCAAGGTCGCTGTGCATTTTGAATCATAAGCATGTAATACTTTTGCACCGGAATCGATTTCTCAATCCAATTTGATTCATACAAACAATTTGCCATTTTCTCATAGCTTTCAGTTGCAACTTTTCCATAGTAACAGTATAAAGATTGATTCGAAACACCTACAATCACACCTCCAAGAAATATAACGAAATCAAAACTGATGTGTTGAATTTGCTACAAATGAAAAGCAAGAGAAAAATTCTTGAAAATGGGATTAAAAAAAAAAAAAAAAAATTAATTGGCATGCCGAAAAGAATATGCTCCTAGCAATTGAAGATTTGAAATATATAACAGAAAATGAATTTTCCATGACAAATTTACCAAATCCATTTGAAAAATAGATCCTGCTAAGATGATCACGTTAATAAGTAATTGGAAAAGAATATAAAAACTGTAAACCTCTGAGGTCTCTAAAAACCATCTGGAAGCGGCGAAACAAATGTAATCACTTAAAATGAAGTTTATTAAAGTTGGACTGTAATTTACTCTTTGATTGAATTGTTGAAATCAATGAGTTCACAAAGGATTTTTTTAAATTGGTACTTTTGATTATTGGCATCCAGTTTTTGAACCAAATGTTGAAATCTTTCGAAAAAGCTTTGGTGAAACCAGCAAAATGATATAAACAGCAGCAATACTGTACCATTGACAATAAGATAAGTTTCAATAGAGGCTATATCGAAACGCACATAACAAATGTATCCCCGCAAATTTGTTATAATTCCATGGTAATCTTGGAAGTTTAAAACGAGAATTATTATTGTCATATTGTACAAAACTTGACATAAATTAATAAAACTTTCACCTACGCCGTTTTATAAGGCACAAATAAGTATTTCAAGTCAAAATCTCGACTGGTCAGTTGAAGAAATAAAACTGAAGCGGTCGCAAGAGTTACCGCAACGACAAAATATCCAAAAATGATGAAATTTAAACAAATACGCCATATCCATTCGCTTTTATCATTAGATCTTTTGAAAAGACTATTTCTTGCATCTAGAAATTCACGGGAAAAAAAATAATATGTGCATGTGCATTCAGGAATATTATGCAATAGACAGACACATTTGATACTGATGACTTTTGATATTTTTCTAATTTTTACATTTTCTATTCTTGCTAACAGAATTAGATTTAATTCCTGGACACAGAATACACCAACACAATATGAACAGCTTAGAGGAAAAATGTTATGTAGAAAAGTTGCGCGGAAAAATGTTGTTATTCAGTGTATTTAGTATAACAAAAAACAACAACAAATACATTGAATAACAACATTTCTCCGCGCAACTTTTCTGCATAACATTTTTCGTCTAAGCTGTTCATATATATATGAGTTTTCATTAAATGAGACACACATATTATGTTTAATTTCTAATGTATTAAGATCAAGAATCAAGATGTGAAAACACATTTCTGTACCAATTTTCGAGTGATATTTTTTTAGATCAGAAATAATTTTCAACTTACTGTCATCATAAATTTGTTGCGATGTGTTGAGAAATTTAATAATGTTCTTTTGTTGAAAATTCGTAACGAGTATAAAAAAAATTGCGTTTACAACGGCAGATAATTGAAGTATACCGTACAGTGCATCTTCTAAATTATCATGTATATTGTTTATGGAGAAAACAACACTCGATATGAATGTACATAGTTGAGTTATAAAAATAATTACGGCGATAATTGAACACCACTTGTTTGAATTTACCGATCGAATGTAAATCAAATTTAACATTTGCTGATTGATTTTCAAGACTTTCATGTTTTTTTTTTGAAAAAAAATAAATGATATTCGCGATATTTATAGAAAGGAAACTTTTCGCCACAAACAAGAAAATAAGTTAAATTTTCAAAAAATACGCTTCTTTAACTAACGAATTTTATATTCAATTGAAAAAATTCAAATTATATTATAGTCAACTGATAGTGATTCAATGTTGAAATTTATATATTCTGACAATTAAAAGATATGAATCTCTTATCAGTTTGAATTCGAATTAGTGAAGAACTGAATTTGTCACGCCATTTTATATGTTTTGCATTAGCACTGGGATACATCGAATTCGGCATTTCTCCAGATATTTAATTAAGAATTCCTTTGCATGTGAATAAATGCCTTTGAAGTCTTAAAAACAAAGCTCAACAAAGTGAATTTATAAATTTTATTTGTTCTGATTCTATACACAAAGAGCAAATAAATGAAAAAAGTGCATTTTATATTCCTTTAAAGTGCAACTAAAATGTTTAACATTTTGCACCTCATTTAATTACCTAAACTTGTTTCTACAATACGTAATTCCCTTTCTGCGTATTTACATTGCTGTCAATAAATTAATTTTTCAACATATTTTGTCAAAACAGTCACATTTCCATATGGATAAAATGTTTGAAAATGAAACGTCAAATGTTGACACAGCAAAAATGCATGCATTAAATATTATTGACGTTTCTTGTTTTGTTTTCTTTTTCAGTAATGAAAAGAAAAAGAATTTTCTGAGTGTAAAATTAAAAAGTGTATTCAAATAAAATATTTAGTCGCAAATCAATACAAGGTTCCGTTTTGCATTGGAAGGAGATAATTACGCTGACACGTTTCAAATGAAATATACAATTATATTTTCAAAATGTACAAACTTATGTGAAACAATGTTTACAAAAATATGTCACTCAAAGAAGATGCATTTTTATAATTTTCTAGAAGAATATTTCACTTTACAATGGTTTTATGTATTATAAGGTCCAGGGTCCTTGTAACATAAAGCCTCGGAGAAGGGCAGTTACAAGAAAATGGACGTTACAGAGAGCAAGAGCAAGATAGGCAGAAATGTGATGATGACCTCAAAAAGCTCAGTATGCTGACAACACACGAAATCAGCACGAATTCATTCATCATTTAAAATATACACCATTTTGATTGATAGACAAACAATGGGAATTCTAATAACCTTCTGAATTTGTATTAAGTATCTATCTCTAGTACCTTTGGATATGTCTGTCGATTTTTTTTTTTTTTTCAATTTTCAAATCAATACATAATGGATTCTTTTGAATTATAAATGATGAAAAGACCCAAAACACAGTTTCTTTCCGATTGATTTTTAACAATCTAAAAGAGCATGACCTTCTCTAAATATTTAAAAATTTTCTTGTTTAAGTCACTCAAATCGCTAGTTTTTCAACGTTCTTCAACCAGATGAAGATATTCGTGTGAAATTTTTTTTTTAAAAATCCATTGTGCAATTAAAAAAAGGCACCATCTCACGCTAACTAATAAATTCCAATTTTGTTTTGAATGAATAAATCGATTACAACTCATTCATTGAATTGTTCGTTGGTTCATTCACACGTTAGACGTTAATTTTCGTTTTTTTTTTTTTGTTTTCAGATGGATAAAATTCATAAAGTTGAGAGAAAAACAACCGCATGAACATTGAAATATTGTTGAAAATGGATTTTCGTTGTTAAGCATGTAATTGAAATTGGTAACAGAAACAAAATATTATTGAAATTTTAGCACAGCAGGCGTATTTTGAATTTAGTACCGCCTGAAGTTTTCAAAACTAAAATTCGCCATTTTATTATCACAAGAAAATCGAATAAAGTGTGATACACAAAGAGAAAAAAATCGTCATTGCTTGCACAATGGACGTTAATATCGTTGCTTTGACAATAAGTGAATTGCGATCATACCAAAATACACACACACACGTTTGCATAACCATAAAATATGGTTGAGCGTGTCGAATATAATATGATTAAATGACCTACGATAACTCAATTCGAATCAATATTCACGGTACCATTTTCCTGGTAAAATCCATTCGTTTCTTATAAGAATTCGATTGCTTTTCACACCATTTTGCGTTCGTGTGCTTTTTATTTATTCGAAAAACATTCTTTCGAAGTTTGGAAGTAAAATTCGGGTATGCAATCATGACCGAGAGAAAAATAAAAGAGAGAAAAAAACAAACTCTTCATCGAATGAAACACGAAGAGCGCAAAAAAAAATGTTCCATTATATATTTGAAATGTAGAGAAAAAATACCCCGAACCCGCTTGTAAAATTCCAAAGAATTTTCCATTCGAAAGCACTTTTCTTTTAAGCGAATATGTTAATTTTGTTAAATATGCATACACTCTCACTACTTGGTTGTCGGCCATCGAATGAGAGGTAAATTGATTTGCAATGAAATTATTTACATTTCGTTCGTTTTGGACATCTTTATTTTCGTTGTAAATTTTCCATCGGTATCTTTGTGTGCATCCGCGCGATGTTCAATTTATTTTCACATTTTTTTTTTGTTCATTCTTGTTGTTTGCTTTCTTTTCCTTACTCGCTCTTTCTTTCCTTTCTTCCTTCCTTCCTTTCTTGCTCTCTCTTTCCTTCTCCTTCTTTCTTTCTCTCTCTGTCTCTCTCTCACTCACTGTCTCTCTCTATCTCTCTCTCTCTCTCTCTCTCTCTCTCTCTCTCTCTCTCTCTCTCTCTCTCTTTCTCTGTTTCCAACTTTCAATTTCTCACTCTATCTCTTTCTATTATTTGCATACATTCCTTCGATTGTCATCGTCGTTTATTCTTTCCGTCTCTGTGCAATTTGTGAGTTCATTGATGAGTATCGAACGGAAAGAAAATGCATGAGAATATGCAACGAAAGCGAGAAAAGCGTGAGCCAAAAAACGATATTGTGAAATTTTGTTCAATAACAACAATAGACAAATTACAATTCATGTGGAAGTTGAGCTTATGCCAGGCTTTTGTGTAATCGTTAGGTTTGGTTGTCGACTGCACGTTCGATGAGACCATGTTTGTGCATGATGGTTCGTTGGATCGTTCGTTTGTTCGATCAAATTTTTGCCGGCTGCTTCTTTCTCCGCATGCTGTCAAAACATTTTTCTTTCCTTTCGCATTGAATATGCATTGAAATCCAGCTGAAAAACGGCCACGGATAGTTTATTTGAATTTAATAGCAAATCGATCGATATTTCATGTAAATTCAGTGTACGCCCCTATTCGTCAGATGCAAATGCACACAAAACCGAGACTTTTATATAAATATATATATATATTGGATGCAATGAAGTAAAATACATAATTGATGGCGAATCTGTGTGCTCTATAGAGAGAAAGGGCAAAAGAGATTGTGAGATGGTGTATGAGTTTTCAATGTTTTGTATAAACAGACATTACGCTTTTGTGGCCTGGCAATATTTTGGCTCCAATGTCCGAAACGGAAGTTGAATCGAATCGAGATTTAAACATTCAAAGAATTCAGCTTAAAACCGCCGGAAAGCACACAACAAATATGGTACAATCTAACGATTGTTGATTGCAACAACAAACAAACCACAGGCCCGCATTTTTTTTGTTTTTTTTTTTTAATTTTATAGCAAAATTAGAATACGGGCGGTTTTGCAATGGACGATACGAGCTACTTTACTTATATACAATGTTGTATGTTTGAATTGGTACACTTGAATTTTCCTATTTTTATAACCATTTTCGTTTTGATTCTGCTGCCGCTCCGCACTCATAACATACACTAATAAGCTTTTTCCACCATTACCACGCGTATTGCCACAACGAATGGCATAAAATAAATATCAAAACGATTCGGATGTACAAAAGATTCTAAAACTTGACAATTGAAATGGGAAGTCGACTTTCGACCGGCACATACAAACGACTAAAGATGTGAAGAAAGGCAATGAAATTTATTATTCTATCGTTGAAAGTTTGTTGTGTGCCTCGGATTTTTTTTGTGTCATATTTCTCTCTTTCTTTCTTTCTTTTCCTTTTTCTCTCTCTCTCTCTCTCTCTCTCTCTCTCTTTCTATCTCTCATTTTTTGAACGTTAGCGAGGCCTTTTTTTCACTGTTTTGCTCCGGAAATCGGGTTGTCTAATAATAATATATGTTTTTCCAGTTTAAGCGCATTGAATATTTATTATTATTTTTTTTTCTCTCTTTTTCATCTGTCTTTCTTCATTGCTTCTGTTTGTTTGGTGTTTTTGGCTTTTTATGTTCTGCTCGTTTGCCGGCAATGATTGTGTTGTTTTTGTGTGTTTTTCATTTCATTTTTACGCCCAGCGCGACTAAAACTTTTCACATATATGCCATAATGTGTGTTTATGTGTGTGTGTGTGTGTGCGTGAGTGTGTGAATCTCCAATGCGAGAAATTTAGATCCAGTCGAGTTGGTGTTCACGAGAAATAAGCAGCATTTACAATTGTACATTTTACACCAAAATATAGCAACGCACACGGTTTCAATGAATGAAGTACGTTTCCGCTTCTGCTATGTGTATTTTTTTTTTGTGCTCGGATACGATGGAGGTTAATCTTGGAACTTGGATCACATCCACAAACGGCATCGATATAGAAAACGGAAAATGGAAAAGAATGAGAAAATGGCAAGATTTTGACCTCGCTTCCGATGATATATGTATTGTATTGTATCTGTTTATGACAAGAGGGTTAAAAATTATTATCAAAGCATGATATGAATAATGTTCGCTCCACTTACAATTTTATTGTTGAACTTTTTTTTTTCTCAATTTCTTTCTCTTCTCCTTCTTCTTCTTCTTCTTGTTCTTTATATCATTATTCGTATACTTTATTTATTTATTATTTCGTTTGGTTTGGATGATCAAACTTTTTGTATGGGTGTGTGACATGTATCCATACGTTATGTTTATCATATTTGCGCGACGGTGTGTCATCCACCATTCCTGTTTTTTGTGAATTGTCATCGTTTTGTTTGGCGCATTTTTCACACATTTTCCACATACTTTCATCCGAATACACCGACTATTGATGGTACCGACGCTTTTCGATATTTGTTCGATATTCCTGTTTACGTTTTGTCGGATTTCATTCCATTGAATTGCTTGAATCATTGAATCGTGTCACATTTGCTGCGATTTATTTTGAATCTCGTTTAGTTATTGTGTAATTCGTATGATTTCATAACTTAAATAGAGAAGAGAAGGAAATGAAGAGAGGAAAAAAAAAAGAGAGATAGAGAGACAGCGACAGGGAGAGAGAAAGAGAGAGAAAGAGAGAGAGCGACAGGGAGAGAGAAAGAGAGAGAAAGAGAGAGAGAGAGAGAGAGAGAGGGATTGAGAAAGCAATAAGAAATTGCACATATCCGATTCGGTAATCCGTCTTGATGTTTGATTGCATAAAGTATTTGGCATTACATAAAGAAAGGTAATTCACATCACTTTAACAGTTGAACATGGATTCTATATCATTGGCTTTATGATTGGGTTGATTTTTGGTTTTCGTTTCCACTTAACAAAGCAATTATAATTTCATCATGCTGTTTGATAATAACAATTTCCAACTGTTGGTGGCTTTTACCCCATCGAGTGCAGAAAATATAAAGAAACAGAGGCACAGTTAACATTAAGACAACGATTTCAATTATCCAAAAGATTTATCAATTAAATTCGCTTGACACAAAGACCACATTTTCGTTTGCTTGTTCAACTGACTCATATAACTGAGTCAGTTGAACTGATTATATTTTCCATCGTTAAGTAGCTTGCAGTCATTTTCTTAAACACTGAAATTCCACGAAAATTATTCTCACAATTTGTATGCAAATATGAAAATTTGTAAAAAGTATCACTTTTTATATAAAGTAATAATTCTTAATAATCAAATGAAATAAAAGTTAAACGGAATTTATTACAAAAATTACTTCTTAGCACGATATGTTTAATGTAAATTTATTCACTGGAAAATATAATCAAATTGTTTCACATGCATGAATGTCTACATAACAAAAAAAAAACAGTCTGATTAAAAAACTTTATTTTTATGCCTATTTAGCAAGTGTTTTCTTTAATAGTGCAATCAAATTTGCACAACATTCGAAAATGAATCGTTTGTAATAATATTGAGTTAAAATGTTTATGAGAATAGTTATCGACATGCATGACAAATGGTTGCTTATTTTCATGCGTGTCACATGAAATACATTTTTCAATGTGTCCAGTTAGTTTTTATACGCAGAACAATGTCACCATATTTTTTTCATATTTTTAAATATGTCTACGGGGGTAGAAGTCTAGCATGGATGACATGGCGAGAAATTTAACGAAAATTTGGCACGCAATTGTCTTCGCAAATATTGCATTGCAAACATATTTTAAGTAGAATTTTTTTTTTTATGTTTCGTTACCGTTCATTTGAATTTGGGTCAAGTTGACAAGAGCCAAAATTGTATTTTTCATTGTATTTTGTTTATCAACTATTATTTTAGAATATTTGTGTATATTTTTGAAATACTAAAGCTCGTACGTTAATGAGACTTTGTTTTTTGTTCGAGTTTGAGCTTTTTGCTCAAATTTTAGCTCTAGAAATATTGCATTGTTGAACATTTTAACTTGATAGTTACCAATAATATCAAAGCATAAATTCAATATATTTATTTTGTTAAAAGCAACGTAAATATGGAAAATTGGAATTAAATTGTCGTCTTTTCGTTCAAATAAATTCGCATGAAAATCTGGGACACAATTCGGGCGTAAACTAAATGGCGATAAATTGTAGTGGTCTTTTTTTTTTCGATAGTAAAATTCCTAAGTGAAATGTATTAAAATTGAGGTAGAATATGTTTATGGCATTTTAGATATTTTGGTTTTTCGTGAAAATTGGAATAGGATTTTTATTGGATGAATGTCAAAGCAAATTTTCCTAATGTTCGTACAAAAGTTATATATGTGTGCGGTTTTTTACCACCATCGATCTGTGATCGCATCGGCGAACAAGGTTTCAAATGGCGTGTTATAAAACCACGGAACGATTTGACGCACCATCCATTCAATATAACACTATATTAATATGTAAAATGTTTTTGCAAATTTTCTCATTAGCTAAAGTGAGTGTTTAATGGTGCATAATTATTGTAAAATAAACTTAGTGCTCTTGCTCATTTTGACACTTTGGCAAACATATATAAACACAGACACACACGCAGTGAAATATTTTTACTCTTTCTCTCCCTCTCTCTCTCTCTCTCACTCTCACTTTCTCTCAATTCACTACTCGAACTCATTTAATTTTTGCACTGGAAAATTGGCGAACATTTTAAATAGCAATAATTTAAAGCATAAGTTTTTGACGTCAATTAAACATTTTATCACCACTGAAAATATTACAGATTTTCTGTTTATAGTCAAACAAGGGCATTGCATATAAAACGGTTTGTGCAGACATTTGCCGAGATGATAGAAATATTCAACCATATTAAGAGAGTATGCAAAATGTTACAGAAATTAACGGGGAACAGTTTGCCGGATGACATATCGAGGTTCGAATTTCGAAATGTACTCACAACTCTACCACATTGCACCAAGTTGAGCAAGTGTAAAGAATTGAAAGAAAGTGAAAATGAGACAAAGAATGAACTAGAGGAAGCGATAGATAGAGAGGGAAAGAGAGAGAGAGAGTGGGAGAAAGGGAGAGGGAGAGAGAATAAGAGACTAAAACAGCCTTTTAGGCAGAAATGGGCGCTGTGACAGTAATTTATTGAATTGTCGGATGTGACGTATCGAACTTATCTGCTAGTTTAATACGACTTAATGCGAACATACTTCCGAATCGTATGGCAGCAAATATATGCCACAAAACATGCACTAAACTTGAATTCACAAAACGGATCGAATAAAGCTAGTTTTAACCACTTTATAGACGCACATAAAATAATTCTCTTTTCAACTTTCAATGCTGCTTGATGGAAGATAGAAAATTTGTAAAGATTTTTGCAAACGACAATACACTTGACTTCATTTTCCTTCGCTCTCTCTCTCTCTCTCTCCCTTTTTTTTCTCCTGCATCTCCACTATTTCCTAGTCTTTTCTCATTGAGTTCAACATAATTGATGATTATAATATGATTTTATAAACTTAGCCCCTTTTCACAGTTATCAATCAATGGTATTAACAACAAACTCGAGTCGGCTTTTCTCTTTCTCATCTTGAATGTTTGTGTAACAAACATTTTATGACCGGCGACTAAGTAATATTTCTTATTACGAAATACATGATGACTCAAAAGCGTTACCATGTTCATCCTCCAATGTATTAATTCCATTTGTACGACACAATGAAATCGAATTTCATCCAACACTAAAATTGGGATAAAATACGTTAAAGTGCCGCCAAAAAATTACTACATAATTGATATCGATTAAAGAAGATTTTGTAAAGGTTAAAGTGCGACAAACAAGTAAGTAAATGATACATTAAATCACGGTTATTGTTTGGATAGCGTTTCGAAAAGAACACTTTGCGAAATTATTTTGTGCTTAAATTGGAATAAATGCGTAATATAACAATAACAACAACAACAACAATATCAACAACATCAACATTAAAATGTAGAAGCGATCCCGCCTACGAATTGTTGTTACCGTTGGTAGGCAAACATTTACCTTGAGCTTAGATATTGTGTACACTTACCATCGTTTTTAGACAAATTAAATTTAATGAAGGTCATGACATGCGTTGGATAATACATTTTTACCAAGTTTTCTTCAAGACACGCACTTCTCTCTCTCTCTCTCTCTCTCATTATCTCTCTGCCGCTCTCTCTCTCTCTCTCTCTCTCTCTCTCCCTCTCTCTCTCTCATTCTCTCTCTTTTTGTTGGTTTTTTATACACTGAACCAGAGAAAATCTTTTATGGATATATTTTTTGATGACAGAAAAAAGAAAATAAATTAAAATTGACTTGCTTTACTGTGATTAGAATTTTTGGAAAGTAAATTTGCTATCCGACAAATCCTTTTACTCTTACAAAGACTTGTGCATGCGCCAATTTGTATTTATAATCCTTTTAAAATTACATGTACAAACATTTTCCGGAATTCGTTTCCGACGCATTCAATATGTTTAAAAAGAATGTGTATATATAAAGAAAGAAAAAAAAAAAAAAAAAAAACAAATTAATTCAATTCACCGTTCGATGAGATGGCCTTTTCCATTGAGTGCTCGCTGCTCGTGTCTCTCCCAATTATTGTTATGCAAAAAGCGAACGGAGAAATGAAAGAAAGGAAAAAAGCACATGAAATACGTCACATGGGCATTAAAATCATAAAATAGATTACATTTTGTTGATAAAACATATCTATAATAATATTTATATATTTTGAATATTTGTGTTTTGTGTGAATGCTTTTAGTGTGTGTTTCGATATCGATATCGAAATTGTAAATCCGTCCAAAAAGAGCGAATTTATTCAAATGGCATCAATAAAATTTCGGGTCGAACAAATAAAAGCGGAATTGGAATGCTAAACGCACGCATAAGTGACGATTCAACGAATAAAAATGAACATTTTTTTTCTTTTTTGATAAAACATAAAAAAATATGACAGCAAGAACGACGACTGGTCGCGTGTATCATGCACGCGCATCGCGTATCCTGAAAATAAACATACAACAATTTTGATTCGATTTTAGCAATAGAGGGAAAATTGGAGAGAGAAAGAGAGAAAGGAGGCTAGAGCAAGAGGAGGCTAGAGAGAAAGGAGGCAAGAGAGATAGAGCACGGGAGAGGGTGCGATAGGGCAGAGAGAGAGAGAGAGAGAGAGAGAGAGTGAGCGAGGGAGAGAGTGAGAGAGAGAGAAAGAGAGAAAGAGAGAAAGAGAGAGAGAGTGAGCGAGGGAGAGAGTGAGAGAGTGACAGAGAGAAAGAGAGAAAGAGAGAGAGAGTGAGAGAGTGAGCGAGGGAGAGAGGGAGAGAGTGAGAGAGTGACAGAGAGACAGAGAGAGAGAGAGAGAGAGAGAGAGAGAGAAGGAGAGAGGGAGATATGAGAGCGAGTGAAAGAGATAAAAAAAGAGAGTCCATAAGTGCAGAAATCCAACCAAATTATTTTCTATAACTAGTTTTTGCTTTTCAAATATATTATTTTAAATTACAATCTCCAGTGGCACACAGTCGGTACTGATGTACCATTTTGATTTACGCTCTCTCAATGTAAATGTCATTTGAAGTCGGAATTTCTAGTTTCAACTGAATTGCTCATTTGAAATTCTCTTTTTGCATTCCGGAATCAAATTCAAATATAAAATCGTATACCATTTACAAATGGAGTTCGAGGCGCATAGATAAAAGCGTAATCAGACATTTGGATATTTTTGGCTATTTTGTCTGATGCTATGTAAATCGAGCGCAACAAAGTAAATGGTCAGTGAAACTTGCTCTCTCTCTCTCTTTCTATTTCTCTCAGTTTTAAATCAAATATACAGCATCATTGCATTGCATGGAACGCAATGGTTGATTGAAATACATTCGATACATTCGCATAATTTGTTTTGATGATATTTTTCTATCTCCATGGCGACATATTAATAATTCTCGACTAAATTCATTCTATGTGTTGGTGTTTTTTTTTCTGTAGATATGAATATGGAAGCATTCTTTTTGATAAAGAGAGAAAAGAGAAAAAAAATCGATTACGATGAGTAGAAAAATGAGAAAGAAAGAGAGAGATAGAGAGAGAGAAAGAGAGAGAGAGAGAGAGAAAGAGAGGGTGTCCTTTCAACATGGCGTCTCTTTGAATTTAATCACATGAAATGTGGAAAATTACAAACGCTTCCGGCGGAAAATTCGGAATGAATTAATAACTCGAACCACTTTGTTTTCCGTCCAAATGTATTTCCGTTTTGTACAAAAATACAATCGAAATTAAACTGAAAATTGGCATTCCACTTCGGTAGAATGTTTGGTTGAGAAAAACAAAAAATTATTGAGGTCAATATTAATTCCATTGAGCGAAATTATTTGGAAAATTATCATTTTTTTCATTTCTGTGGTTGCTACTTTTGATACGTAAAAATCAAATATTATTTCAATAAAATTACGGAATTTGACTAATTTGTGCCAATTATTTGTTTGTATTAATTTGAACACCGTGTCGGATTGCTGTTTTTTTTTTTCTCACACTCTCACTTTGGGTAAATGATTAAAACGAGAACGTTTTTTTTTTTCTCGCAACATTGACAAGTTGCACTGACTGAAATTGGTAATATTAAATCGCAAAAGCACCACAAAATAGTATCATTTGATAAGCATTTATGAAAATTCGCAAAAATATTGCATCAAATTTAATTACAATGATACTATTTTGAAACGAGTTTTTTTTTTGTGTGTATTTTAAATATTCGAAAATATAACAACAGTCAGTCTCAACATTCCCACCAGTGACAATTTCATTGAAATTAATGAAATTGAATGTAATTGTTTGATAATTTGTTTTGCTCATCAAATAAATTGTTTGTAATCGTAACAACATTTGTTTAATAATTCACTTGAATGTTAACTTACCTTTAACCATTTATTATTCGTAACCAAATATTATCAATTGATTGAAAAAGCACGTTTGCAATTTATTGTTTTTGTTAGTAGTTTTTCTTTTTATTTTTCTGTATAACATTTTTCCATCGATTTTCATCTGTCATTTGATGTATACACTAAATTCAGTTTACTGTCCGTTAGTAGGTTGAATGTGCCATCTTTTCCCTATTTTTTTTTTTTTTAATTATTTTTTTTATAAATTTTTAACGATGACTCCAATTAAAAGTGTGATAAATTTACTTTTTTAATTTTTCAAATTTAAATGATTTTCATGTATTTATTCATCATATTTCTTCATTTCATTGTTGTTTCGTATATGATTAAATCAATCAATTTAACTTATTAAACATTATCTTTGGATTTTATGTTCATTTTAATGTTTTAAACATTTTTTTTTTTTTCACTTTTCCACTCATCATTTATGGGTTATGTTTTCTCATTTTTGTATTCTTTTCTTCCATCATGAGCCTAACGATTTTAATTGCAATTCAATGCGAATATTCATTCACCTCGTTTATTCGGATAAATATGTGATTAATTGTAAGATCTAATGGTAAAATTGAATTAAATATGTGTGTGTGTGTTTGTGTGAGTATTTTTTGTTTGTTTGTTAAATGCTCGCAAACTGCATGTCCAAATAGACAGTATTTGTCCAAATGGATATTTGTTTATCGAATATGATGTGTCAACGTTTATAAATGTGTTGCTGGTGTATATTCAACGAAAACCAGCCATGAATGTTCATGTTCATTTTACTATCCTAAAACCATTCATGTAAATAATTTTTTTCTTGTCATTTTTCATGGTGCGTTGCTTGTTGTCTTTCATTTTTTTTTTTTTTTTTTTTTTTTCATCATTTAACGGTTGTTTGTCTGTTACATTGATTTATTTGGTTGAAATTCAATTAAAATATTTATGTTTCAATATCGAATTGTAATCAACCATTTTTTATATTCTATAATTCTATTACATTAATATTCGAGTTTAAATAGAGATGAGATTTGAATGATTTATGATGAGTTTGGTTGAATTTTTTTTTTTCTTTTTTTCTTTTTTCATTTTGTTGTCATCTTCTTTATTTTTAACTTTTTCATATTTAATTTTTATTTTCATCTTGAACCATCAATGTCAAATATTTGCTAAATAATGTATGGTTTTTAATTTTTATTGGAAAATTTACCTAACTTAACTTATAAATCGCTTAGTTTACAAATGGATAATATTTACATTTTGTACAAAGCTTAATTTGCTTGCAAACAAACGAAATTTTCACATCAAATGGAATTGACCACATTCAATACATTTATGAACACGGAATGTTTTTATTTTTTTTTAAATATATATTTCTTTTTTATTCGGCTAAAAACATTGTGAATATAAAAGTTCAAAGGGTTTTTGTTTTATTTTTTTATTTTTTTTGTTCCGTTCATTGGATTTAACATGTGTGGATCAGAGACTTGACCACTTCGGTCAATGAGCTTTTTAGTTGTGAATTTAATCGTTTGTCAATTAAATAACGATTTCTCGTGCATTTTATTAAATATATTTATGAATAAATAAATAATAATGCAACCATTTAAAATGGACTTTAACGCCAAACCAAAAAAAAAAAAAAAAAAAACTTATACGCGTCGAGGAAAACTAAAAAATTGGTTGACCGATTTTTGGACTGAAATGTCCAGATTGATGCAGTTATTGTTGTTCTTCTATTTATTGGAATATATTTTGTGTTTATGTTGATGGTTTTAAATTCAGTCTTTTTATTTTCTGTCATTTTACCATGCGCAATCATTTGTGTACGTTTTTCCATATGTTGACACAAATGAGATTTTATTATGAGTTCTTTTGAATTAACTCTACGATAAATTTTATAAACATTAAATGTTATCGAATCGACATTTTGTCAATGGTATTTCTTTTTTTTTTCTCACTATTTGGATGGTGGCAAATGGTTGATGTGGGAAGAAGTGAATCATTTCACATTTATATTACAGAATTATAGACGATTCAACATGATTAAATGAACAAACTTGTGGAAAATAAATAAATTTAAAATGCTTATTATTTTTGCATGAATTCACAGCAAAGAGATGCGTTCAATTGATTTGAATGTATGGATGAATTTTTTTTTTTTTTTTGTGTATATATTACTTTATATCGAATGTATAATGATGTTTTTTTTTTTTTTTTTTAATTTTCGCTATGCCAAATGTATTTTTATTTGGAATTTTGTGTTTGCAGTATTTTTTCCTCGTCATCATTGTATGCAGCTTCTGGCTATGTTGGTTGCAGTCGGAATTAGTGAGCGAATTTAAATTACATTGATTTATTATTAATTGATATAATTTATTGGATTGTTTGAGCTCAGAGGATCAAATTCACGAGAACAAAAAAAATCGATTGGGCTCATTTGGGGTACAGCAAGCCAATTATGTGTTGCATTTCAATGATGGTGAGATGCACGTGCGGTGATAAAAGGTCAACATGGATGTCGGGTATATTGACTTTTTCCATTAATTACATACTGTTTTTTTTTTTTTTCACTCAAAGTTAAAAAATAATTTACAATCACCATTGAAACAAAATAACCAAAAAAGAAATATTCGGAACAATTTATTCCATCATCGACGGGATTATGAAGAACGATATACAAAGTGGAAAACAGATACCATAAATATTCAATTAAAATTGACTTCTTTGCATGTAATCTCCCACTCATTGAATGCATGCCTCGTTTTTAATGTTATGCCCTCTCTTTGAATGCATGTGGTACCCTTTAATATATTTTTTCTCTTTGAATACATATACTACTGTGGGCAAAACCTACCGGGAAATTTAAATTTAAACTTCATTGGTCTTCCGATAGGGACAAGTGTTTTTATTTTTAGGTTGGCAGTACTGTCTTTGACATCTGTGTCAAATTTCATGACAATATCTCTATTTTTCAAGTAGTTTGGTTTGTGATTTGTGAGCAACCAAAAGTGCATTTGGCGATTTTGCACATTTTTTCCATTTTTTTCTCAAAAGAAGTTATAATAAATTTTGTTTGCAATATCAAATTTCGACAAACAGATCTTTTGAGATCATATATTGAACCTTCCTCTATCGAACTGTAATAAGATCCAGGTTTTTCAAACGACAGAAAATTTTCCTAGAAGTTGAAGAACACCTAAACCTCTGAAAATCGGCTTGAACGACCATCAACATCAAAAAAATGAGAAAATTTTCAGTGAAACATCGTCGATGAACTTTAAGAGTGATGGTTAGATCTCTTGGTTCTCCACATAAACTATGAACACCGTTTCAAAAGCTTTTTTTTAAGTTAAAAGTTCCAATTCACGTTTGGTTCCAAAACCATGAAATTTCTTTGATTGGTTTTTTTAGATTTTTCCACCAAAAATTCAACTCATATCGTTCCGCAACCACCTTATTCACCTGATTTAGCTCCGTGTGACTTCTGGCTGTTCTCTAAGCTAAAAAGACCGCTCCGGGGACATCGTTTTGAGTCGATTGAAGAGATTCAACGTGAATCGGCGCGCGCTCTGAAGGCCATCCCTGCCAGTGACTTTTTGGCATGCATCGAAGATTGGAAAATACGTTGGCATAAGTGCATTGCGTCGGGAGGGGATTACTTTGAAGGCGATGAAATTGATTTGGAAGAATAAAAAAAGAATTTTTGAAATATAACCAAATTCCCGGTAGGTTTTGCCCACAGTAGTAAATCCTCTCATTGAATGTGCTCTGATGATTGAACAATTAAAAATATATTCTTTTAACAAACGCATTTTATATAAATTAAACGAATTTAATAGGCGAGTCATGGAATTGTATTTTTTTTTTTTTTTTTTTTTTTTTTTGAATAAGCTTACTTCTTTTTTGCTGTGCAATGACGACAAGATTTATTTGCTATCAAAAAAAAAGAGGATGCATTGAGAATGTTTCGCTCATTAAATTCTATATTTATAGTTCGGTCATTTTCTCAACATTTGTCTTTTTTTTTTGCTTTTTTCCCCTCTCAGCGAAAATTTTTTGTTGAATCGTCGATATGTAGAAAATGTAAACATTTATACTCGTTTAAATGTTAAACGGACACCAAGTCCTTTTCGCTTATTTACTCTTGCGATGAAATCAAAACAAAAAATGTGAACACTCGGCACATTTTCATTCGCCCAACTCCGCGCAGACTATTTCATGTTTATGGGTTTTGTGTGAATGTGTGATATTATATATCACTGATATAGCCATTTATTTACATTTAATTTTTGTTTTTAAACGATTGAATCGGCCATACACACACACATACACACTAACAATCCATTAAAAATTTATGAAAATGCTTACCTGTTCATATACATAATTTTGGTTTTTTTCTTGTGGTTTTTATATATATTTTGCTGTAATTATTTTTCTATCGCTCTTTGAGGGTGTATGTGTGTTTGGTCATTAGTTTCACTATCATTAGCACAGTTTATCATCGATTGAGCGATAGACGATGCGATTTCATTTCGAACATATCGTTGAATAATTTTGTGCCTATATTTTTCATCACCAATGATGCTTGTGTACCATACATAACTTGTGTATCATAATATATATATGAAAAATGAACATCTAGACGAATTTTTTCATTTTCACTATAATCTACTAGTTATTGAAATTCATGTAATAGTTTATACAGAGTTCGTTTTTATTTTATCTATTTGAATGCATTTCTGAAAAGGGCAGAAAAAAAAAGACATCATGATGATGATAATGCTTCATGATTCCATTTTTCTTGTGAATAAAATTAAAATTTCGATTTGCTTTTTAACCAAAAGCAAGTCATTTCAACATAGAGGTCCTTTGAGAGGATATGGAATAGAACTGAGGTTTTCCAATCGAAATGAGGTCAAACACAAGTGCATACAGTGAGAAATGAATGACATAAATCGTGAATAAATGAATGGAATCAAGTGAAAGAAAATTGGATAAAAATTGTCGCAACCTATTTTCAATTCATTTTCAATTGAACGTCAAATGCGAAAACATAAATTTTTTTCTATTTAAAATAAGCAAAACAAATGTTCAAAATACAGTTTCATCGTATACACTGTCAATGGTGTTTGCATTATCAAATACACTTAACTAGCGTCACACACGTTGGTCATCCATTTGATTTTGACTATGACATTGTTGCTGTTGGTGTTGCTGCTGATGATGTTGTTGTTGCTGCTGTTGGCTATTTGCAGCTGAATTACTAATTTTCACGCAGCTTTTCTTTTGCAATGTTCCTGTACAATTGGCACCGATTAGCTGTAATGCATGGGCCGGAAGCATTTGATTTGCTGCTGCTACACTCATACCACCTTCTATAATAGTCATGGTTTTAACATGCTTTGGTGGTGGTGGTGCACGTTGTGGTATGTCAGCAAATTCGGCTGGCGGCAATTGATGATGTTGTAATGCATGATGATGACTTAATATTGTGGCTGGGTCACTTTTTGAATGAATTGTAAGTGTTTCCAAATCACCGCAAATATTATTTGGCATTTGACCATTTTCGTTGCGTTTCTTTAGTACACTATTCAATGTACCATGTCCCATTTGTATTTGACCACTACCATTTCGTGGCTCATTTAAACGTGTTTTATCACGTTGATAATAAACACCAGCAAAGATGAGCACATTCAATATTAAGAGGCTACATCCAATGGCAATTGTTACACTTAATGCTGTACTGTATGCAGCAAAACCAGCGTCACTATTTGTATTATCATTTTTTGTACCATGTAGTTCATTTGTTTCGTGATCATCACCAAAATCATTTGTTCGTTGATTCGATTTATTATTTTGTGATGATAAATTTAACAATGAAAACATTTGTGTGGTAAATGAAGAAGAATTTGAATTTCGGCCAGGATCTTTTCCTTGTGGTGGATTTAATGGTTTCACAGTTGAACTAACAGGTGGTCGATCCGATTCATCATCGACCAATTGATGATGCGAATATGGTACATCATCATTTCCAGAATTATGTAAATCAGGCACCAAATTTAACCAAAATGATAAACGATGCGCACGATAATGTGTTTTTAATTTTGGTTTTGTATCTAAAAATGTTATGGCAAAAGAAAGCAAAAAAAAAAAAATCAAATCATTTCCAATCGATATGGAAAATTCAATTTACTCATTTGTCAGTTTCATAATTTCGTTTTTTTTTTTTTTTTTTTTTTTTTTTGAAATCAAATCAAAATTGAATGTTTGAGAAATAAATTGAATTGAATACGAACCTAAATTCAAATATTTTTTATGCATGGTTTCGTATGCTGTCCATTCAATATTTTTGAAACGGCTTTTCTCTTGTCGACCACCATGCTCTGGTTCGGGCGGTTCATTTGGATTTCTGTTGCAAATGTGGATTTATCATCATTTTATTAAACATTTTTATGCAAATTCATTATTTGATAAAAACCAACCAACTAATTAGTTTTTGAAACTTACCCAGTTCGAACGAAATTCGACCAATATAACATCACCGATTCTGATAACGATACTTCAGATTTGGTATAGTTTCTGTAAAATGATTTGTGAACGATTAGTACAACAATTTGGTATTCGGTGATATTTGTATCACCAAATCAAATCAGATTGAATCAAATGAAATAAATCAATTGAATTTTGAATCAATTGATTGCTTTGGACAGAATTTCGAATGTTTGATATTTGATATTCATTGATTAAAATAGACTCGATAGTTTTAAATTGACATTTTTGACCAATCTGAATTTGATATGAAATGTGTAACTAAATCCTTTGAATTTATTCGAAGAGAGAGAGATAGAAAATCGTTTACCTGGTAAAGTGGTTAAATCCACCAACGAGCGGTGCACCAAACACTGAAAATAAAAAAAAATTCAATTTTTAAATTACAATTTTCTTTAAAATAAAAAAAATCACCGAGTGCTTTCATTGAAACTTGAACTTACTGTAGGGCAAATCTTCCGAATGAATGCAGCCTTGACGCTATTTTTAGAAGATAAACAATAAATTTAATTTGATTTGTCGAAATGTTCAAAGAAATAAAATTTTACAGCTAATTAAGTTTGATTGAAATAATCCGCCTATAAATTTCAAATAAATTTCCAATAAAATAATGGTTTTATGTGTTTATCGAATACATACCTGTGGAAAATCACCAAATTTAGTTTGATAATCAAATACATAAAGGAATGAATTTCGATGATTAGCTGAATGTAAATCAACGGTTTTCGCTGCGGGTGCTACATATTGTGCGTCACTCAAAGCTTCCAATGTTTCGTCTCTGTTGGAGTATGATTTTGTGCGTAATAAAGAAGGATTGAAATTGAGAATAACAACAAGAAAGAATAGGAAACACCGATAGAGGGAAAGACAGAGAGAGAGAGAGAGAGGTAAGAGTAAGAGAGTGTGAGATAAATAAAATCCATTATGTACCAAAGAGTCTTATCGCTTAGAGGCAAACAGTCAATAAAATACCTGATATTAATTGGATGTTGAATAGGTCGTTCCCAATCGGTATACTCGTTAATAATGGTTGCTAGGATTTCATTCAAATGATAACTGTACGTGTTTCGAACATATGTTCGTAGAATTTTTGCACGTCGATCGGCTTCGATTCCATACTGCACATCTTCCGAATTGAATGCAAAATATGCTTCGGCACGTGTAACACCAACCAACATATCATATCTGCAACATAAATCAAATTGGTCAATCGATCAGCAAAAAAATCATTATTCGCAATCGACGTTAAAATCGGAATGAACGAAAAAATCAATTTGGTACAGCAAGATATCAACTAAAAATTCGATTTAAAAAGCAAAACGGATTTCCGCCCTCTTGAAATCCGAAGGGTTATATTCAAATGAAAAAAAAAAAAAAAAAAAAATAAAATTGAAAACTTGATTGTATCGAAATATGCAAAAATTAAATATGAAAATGAAAAACGAAAACGACACATCAATATTCTGATGTATCACACCCTTGTAGAAATTGACGAGACATCAATTTCAATGTTCAATTCACTTCAAAATGAAGAAAACCATTTTCTATGCATAAAAATCATGAAGTATATACATTTTTTTGCACAAAAAAATTCAACATTCCACACGATAAACATCATTTTGAATAGAATGAATCCAAACAACAACAACTACAAAAAATTATTCCAAAAGGAGTTGACGAAACAGCTCAGTGTACGTGTTTATGTTGAAATTGAAATTGTGTTTAGTTTGTAGTGAAATGTTCACGTTCAACGCTATTCGTCGAAAATAGACAAAAAAAAAAAAAAAAAAAAAAAACAGTGGTGGGATTTCCACTCGATGCAACAAAATTCTAGAGAAAATGTTTCACAACATGGATAAAGATTAGTGTTGATTGATCCAAAATTTCAATCAGTTAAATATATTGCCATAGTGAAACTGTTTTACTAACGACGCGCATTTATTTTTTTTTTTTCCTATTTACCATGGCAACAGTGAGTTGATAAAATATTGAAATGAAATGAAATGGGTGAAAGATAATAAAAAAAAAAAAAAAAAAAAAACATGTTCAAGAGAACAACGAGAAAAACCCCTGAAACTAAAATATGCATACATGGAATACATATGAGCATTTGAGGATGTTTGTCACACCCGTAATATTTGAATCAAAATGAATAAATACGAAGAATTTGATTGACAAAATCTATCAAATAACGGTCCAGCTCAAGGGCGTATTTAAGCGCGTGAGCATAAAAATGTCATCACTTTTAGTGTGAAAACATTATTAATTTTACCAAATACAGAGAAAAACCGAAACAAAAATCACGTTTTTATTCATATTTAATACAATGAATCTATAACAAACTCTTCGCATATGATATTCCCGGAATTAGATATAAAAGAAATGTATGACAAGCAAAGTTAAACGAAATTCACGAAAAAAGATGCCGACAAAAAAGAATAAGCAAATAAAAAAGAAAAGAAAACGACGACACTCGGAGCGAATGTCACTCGGATGACACTCGGAGCGTATCATAAATTAACCAAAGACCCAATATATGTATTTACCTTGACAATTTGTTGAGGGCATTTTTGCGAAGCAACACCGAATTAATCATGTTAAGTGTATTGATTGATTTTTGTTGTTGATTTCCACCTTGTTGTTGTGATTGCCATGCATTGTGATCGTAGTGATTTGATTCCAATTGCCCTAGATCGTCAGTGTCTGCAAATTTAAATGACGTTGACAACGTGCAATAATAATCATGAATAAAACAACAATCACACGTAGACAAATCCGATGAATTGGAGACCAAACACACAGACGCAGACACAAAAAGTGAAATTGAAAACGACCGGGAGAGTTTGAGAGAGAGAGGGAGAGAATGAGAGAGTGAGAAGGTGGCAAAGAGATACCGAGAACGATAGAGCGAAAAGAAGAAGGAAGAATGAGTGAGCAAGAGAAAAAGAGATTTGGAGGAAAATAAGAGAGAGAGAGGGAAAGAGAGAGAGTGAAAGAGAGAGAGAGAGAGAGAGAGAGAGAGAGAGAGAGAGAGAGAGAGAGAAAGATAGGGAGAGAAAAAGGAAGGAGAGACTGATATGGATAGAGAGGGAAGAGAGAGAAAGAAAGAGAGGAAAAGAGAAATAGAGAATGTAGAAACAGAATGGAAAATAGAAGTCAATGAACATTTCAAATTTAATTTTAACGGAAAGCGATGAGCGTTGACGCGCGCACCCGTTCCACTATAAAACACATTCACCAACGAATGAAACACGCGCTCGATGGTTCTTCTCTTCGTTTTTTTTTTTTTTTTTCGTGTAATTTGTTGAACGAAATAGATGCATAGTGGTGGAATGGCAACAGCAGCATTTAGAAACCAAATTGGATAATGGCAATGCGATGGAATGGAATATGGTGTTCGGTTTCATGTGTTCAAATTGAATTTAATTGAAAATCAAATTTAAATAAGAGCGAGAGACGATGGAAAAAAAAAGCATGTTGTCAAGTGAAATCGTGTATATTTTGCACATGACCTTCTTTCATTTCGCCACACAAGCACCACCACTATGGACGAATGTCCCTGCAATGGTTTGAATGGAAATCGTCATCATCATCATCATCATCATCGATGGCGTGTTTCACTCGAGCATAAATTTGTATGCATAATGTAGAAAGAGGCAGCGAATAAGAAAAATAGTTGGGGTAATAGTGTGAGAGAATGAGATAGAAGAAAGGGTGCAAAAAAAAAGCCCTACGATGGATTCAATTTCCAATTTAAAATTGCAAATTCGATTGCATTTTATCAAGAACTTCATTGAACAGAGGGAATATTTTATGGCAAATGGTCAACTTTTATTACATTTGAATAAAAAGCCAATGCCAATTCTATTGCCCGCTATCGGTATTGCATTGTCAATGCTCCTCACCGTATTCTATTTAGTTGTTGGTTGCCAATGTGTTTCCATATCTATGGCTCGTTCATTTGTCGGTGTATTTTTTTTTTTTCTTTTTTTGCTTTCTTTTTGATCTGTGTCTGTGTAATGTAGTCTTCATTTAGCGCCAATTCAATAGATTGAAATGAAATGTGGAAAGTCGTTTGTAGGTTTTCATTCAGTGAATAATTTAACAATAGTCAAATTTAACTTACCGATAACAACACCATCGACACTCGGTCCAAATGCATTACCAAAGTCGGGCTGACTTATTGGGGTTGATAGCAATGCATCGAGCTGTTTATCACGTAAGCATTTCATCAATTGCGAATATGGTAGATCTGGTGCACAATTAACATGATGCGAAATAATGGCTGCATATTTAGCTGGATCGCTGACTAGAGACCAGGGAGCTAAACCAGATCCCGATAGTAACATGGCACGATGAAATAGTAATCCTGCATTTATGTGTTCAAGTGAGAGAGAAATACATATGGAGAAAATGAGAAGAAAAAAAAAATAAAAGAAATTGAAGAGAAAAGAAATCGTATAAACATTTTCGTTTAAATTTATTATTGAAATGTGTGTGTGTGTGTGTTTATGTGATTGATGGTATGAATTGTACGCAGATCAAACTAATAAGCAAATGCTAATGCTAACCTCAATATAAATTGCATTGAGCATTTAACGTAACATTTTTCTGCACCGCTTGTATTATGCTAATTTATTCAGCCTCTTTGGAACGATTGCTTAATTCATCTCAGAACATGCACAACTCACTTACTTGTTCATTCACTCACTCACTCATTCACCCACTCTTTCTCTCTTTCTTTCTTTCTCCCTCTTTATCTTTCTCTGTCTTTCTCTGTCTTTCTCTATCTTTCTCTATCTTTCTCTCATATGTTTTGTGTGATGAGGAAAATGGAAAGTGTTTTCAAAACTCACTCAATCACTGTTTGCATTCATGTTCATGCAATTCCAAACTGTTCAGTTTGTCATCGCATTGGTTTGGCAAAGAATTTGATCATAGTTGTTCATTCTTTCTTCTCATTCCAAAGGAATGTTTGAACAAACATTTATAGCCAAACAAATGACCCTCTCAAATTAATTAAATCTCTTTGTTGATTCTTTCAATTTCATTTAAAAAAAAGCTCACATTCTTCTTGTTAGTTGAAAAGTTTAAAACGGTAAAGATCATTGAGTTCATAGTTTGCACAAAAATGACCATGAGCATTGCAGAACGCGCTCTCACAATTTTCATTTTTAGACTCGAGAAATAATGAACGAACAGAATGAGCAAAATGAAAAGAAAAAAAAAAAGGAAAAAATTGTAACACAAATCTCATGGAAAACAAACAGTATGAACGCAATTGTGTTTAATTTTCGTCGCCGCTGCAGTTTGTCTGCAATGAATGAACATGAGCAGCATGAACAAGCTTGGAAAAATGAAAACTTGAACGATAAACAACATATCGTGCACTCGAAGAACCATGCACATACGCGTAAAATGCATATTTAATTTTTATCTTTGACCATTTTTTTCTCGCTCTCTCTCTCTCGCTCTCTCTTTTACTCATTTTGTTTGCTTGGTCGTTGGTTTGGACAACGTCTGTTCATAACATGAACTGCACACAATGCAGCGACACCATAAAACATACGTTGACGCAGATTTTGTTGCAAAATGTGTAAAAGAGGAAAGAAAAAAGAGATTGTAACTGAAAATTAAAAATAAATAAATAAACAAGCGAAGCATGAGATTCATTGTCCTTGGGTTTTCTACACACGGTCATTCATTGTCAAATGAGCTTTCATGTGTGTTACTTTTTATTTCTCATTTCACTCTCTCAATTTTCCTCTCCCTTGTATCTCTAATCCCTCTCCTCTGTTTCTCTTGATCTCTTTCGTTCCCCTTCTGACTTTGCGTTCCACTTGTTTCGGGTGTGGTTTGAATGTTCTCAATGTGTTTTTTCTGTTGCTTCAACAATATTGTATAAGTGGATTTCATGCACAATTATTTGTTTGTTGTTTATGCGTACTCTTTCTCGCCTGAATTACAAAAAAAAAAAAAAAAAAACTGTTGCAATATGTGAAATAAAAATTGCGAAATGAAGCAAAGAATAACGCGTTTGGACTTTTGCTACGTGAAATGATTAAATCCATTAAAATATCTCTGAATATGTTAGTGTATATTTTTTTCCAGCTTGTGTGAATGCAATGTATGTTGCTACAAGTGTAGATGTCAGTCGTGTTTGTTTGTTGAGCTTTCCGGTAATTTTTTTTTTTCTCCTTTCTTTTTTGGCTTCGTTCATATTTATGGTTTGGCGACCTATCTGAGTTGTTCGTTTGATAGCCACGGCCACGGAGAGGGGCAGGCAGAGAAAGAGAAAGAGAGAGAGAGAGAGAGAGAGAGAGGGAAAGTGAAAGAGAAAGGTAAAGAGAGAGAGAGGATGAGAGGGAGAGAGGGGAGGAGGGGAGTAGAGGATAAGAAAGAAAGAGAGAGAAAAATCGTTGGGAAAAATGTAATGATAATAATAAAATCGCTATCATATCCGCTACGCAGATACGTGACATAAAATGAACGCTATGGAGGCGAAATAAACTATGAATATATGTGAAAATGGCCAAGCCTAAAGCTGAACTGTTAAAAACTCACAGTCTGCAACACATTGCCGGAAAATCGAAATGAAAGCCCATTGACAAAAAAAAAAAAAAAAAAATGATGATGAAGCAACAAACACCCAACCGAAACAAGCATACACACGAAAAATTCATTGTATTATATTACTTGTATTTTTATTTATACGCTCATCGCTTTGGAAGCATGCAAAGAATCACCCTTCAGCGTGAAAACAAACAAATGAACAAAGAAAACATGTTTCTTCGCATCCATATCCATTCATGATTATGTATTCAAATATGAAATAAAATGAAATACACAGGCAGACAGAGAGGACGAGAGAATGAGAGGAAAAGGAAAGAGAAAGAAGAATAGATTTTGTTTTGCTGCAAGGAAATTCATAAATCACACCAGTCCAACTGAAGCATGGAAAAAATATGCGAATGAGATAATACGAATGAAAAAAATGAGCGCGATGGAAGAAAATCTCGTCATTATAACTTTTTATGTTTTAGAAACTTGGAAGCTTTTTCTCTTTCTTTCTCTTTCTCTTTATTTCTATCTATCTATGTCTAACACTATCGCTCTCATTGTTTCTCGCTGTGAAACTAACTGACTTCTCATGTTTATTATACATTTTTCGGGAACTGATGAGAACAAAAAAAAGAAAAAAAAAAATTATAAATTTGCATAGGCAATAAAAGAACCTTTAAAATTAAGTGCGGAGCAAAGAAAAATGAGAATTTGTTTTTTTTTTTCTTTTTTTAGAAAATTCCGTGCCATTCATGTTTCGTGCTTTCCTTCCTTCCGATTATACTTTCCGCCCTGACTCCGGCCATTTTGTGTACTGGCACCCTTTTAGTACCGTTCTATAATTCATAAATTGTAGATGTTACATGCCAAACAAATAAATTAATTTTTCTTTTTTTGCTTCACTCATTTTTTTCTTTTTTTTTTTCAATTCTCATTGAATTATTCAATTTTCGCAATGGTAGAGAGAGGAAAAAAAACCTGGCTCGTTATAATCTTGTGGATAAAAATTCCCAAAAATCAATGTACAATTGAGCAATACAATGAGATAGATGATGAGAGAGACAGGGCAGGGTAAAATGCTTAATAAATTCGATTTCCGTTTCATTAATTTATTACCGATTCAGTTTTGTTATGGCAAAAACCGTAACCGGCAACAGTTTCCGACATTGCAATTGTTAGGATTTATTGATTTCACATTCACATCGATGTAAAATGCAAACGCTGCATCAAACGGTCGGAAACACCAAAACACACACACACACACATGCAATTGAAAGACGGAAAAAGATTGTTGATTCATGATGAAAAAAAGAAATCGGTGCCTAGTTCACATTTTTTTTCTGTCTGTCTCTCTCTCTTTTCCATCAGTTTCTCTTGTCCATCAGTTTTGTTGTTGATACTGCGCAAAAGTCGTTATAAATACATTTTATATGCAAAACCACTATTTGAATGCAGTATAAAAGCGATTATGCTACTTTTGTATGACGCTGACATTGCCAGAAAGGTGCTTATCCAAATTAATTTGGAAACTGCGTCCTATGGATTGTTATTTTTGTTTCTTTTTTTTTTCCCACTCCAAAACTCATTCACATGCACCGGAAATTTAACAATGAATTCGATTCGATTGTGTTGCAAAAATTATGGTAAAATTTGATGGAAAAACACATTCATTTTATTTCTTTCGTTGTCACCATTTGTGAAATGTTTATATTACATTTCATATAAATGTTCCACAGACCAATGAGCAATGAAAATACATATCAATATTTTACAAACACACAATTTTCATTTTTCACATAAAAACCAAATCCTGATCAACGAATAAATTCTTCATTAATTTTATAATTGTTAGAATAAAGTGTATAATTTATTTTGATTTTAATTACAAAACCTTTTGATAATTTAAATTAAATGAAATTCCAATAATAATTGCATAGTCGCATAATAGCGCTTGAAAATGGAATTGAGTTGAATTTTCTTTCGATGCTTGCGATTATTTGTAATTGTGCTTTTTAAATTATTGATTGAAGAATATTTGATGATTGCAAAGGTAGTAATCGAATTAAAATATTTGAACCATTCATTGATTGAGCGAGAGATTCATAAGAGCCTTAATTTAATAGTAACACAAAAATGATGAATGTTCACTTTAACTTACAAATAAATATTTGATCAAAAATGAACTATAACATACGCCCTTGGTCAATTCCCTTAATATATTGCATTTAAAAGTGAAAATAATTCTTTTTATTTCAATACAAATCGCGTGATTGAATTGATTCTCCTTTGTTGTTTTGATTGATTGACATTTTTTCATATTTCTTTTTAATAAATAATGAACAGTATGAAATGGATGAAAATACTCGAAACACGATGATAATACCGCCATCATATATTCAAAAATCGTACATTTTGCTAGTGATCACTGCTTGAATCAAAAAGTGATAATTTAATGAACATTTTGTTGTGCATTTTCTTGTTTGGAATGCACATAGTTTGGATTATTATGCGTCTATGTGTGAATGAATAATTTCATGGTTTGGTGCATTGAACCATTGATTTTAGTTGTGGCCCCATTATGTAAATGTATCGTGGATATTTTTTATTCATCAAAATAATGCGGATTTGTGTTGAAAATTGTCATTTGATTTTCAGGTTGAAATTTATTCGAATTTATTCATAAATTAATGTTGGCCATGAACATGGACACTATTTATTATGGAACTTTGAATTTGAGCTTTTGCATAGAATGAAATTATTATACAATCGAAATCGGTTTGATGTCGGTTAATTATGCTAGAGACAAAGTATTTGTTGCGCATTATTTCCGGATATATGTCGATATGATTTGGATTTCAGTATGGAAAATGTACATTTATGCAGATACTTAAAATGCGTTTGAATATAAATAAATATGGCCATTAACGTTGGTTGCAAATTATTACGAAAAATGGTCACATTGCACGTGCATTGTATTTAAAGTCGATTCAATGATCACAGACTATAAATATATATGCATGGTGCATATTAACAGTGAATTGGACACTGTTTTTTATGTATAAAATGTGAATTCACTTGAAACAATCGTTTTCATAAAGAAATTAACATGAGAGAGAACTTTATAATTATTCGAAAATTTAATGAATTTTGAATATTTTGCAATTTTATTTAACAAACATCCATCGTATATGCAAGAGATAGATTGATCGTTTGACGAAATCAAGCTGATAATTTATATAATTAACGCAAATAATGGGAGAGAGAAGGAGAAAGAGAGAGTTAGTGAGCGAGAGAGCAAGAGAGAGAGAGAGAGAGGAGAGAGAGAGGGAGAGAGAGAGTTTGCGGTCAAGTGAATAATAGATGCATTAAAATTTACATAACGAAATATCACTAATTCCTGTCGATGCATACCGGAATTGTTATTATTGTTGCATCATTAAAAAGTTGAACATACAATTTTTGAGTTTAAAAATTTTCAGATTCCACGGAAGGCAATAGCACACGCACGTGATAATAAAAGCCGCCGTTGAATGAAAATATAAAATGATTCAATTTGAATGTGGCGTCCGACACAAGAATATTTCATGGATTCCATTGCATTTCCAAATACTGAACATTTCAGAGTAATCCTAGAATATGCAATTAATTTAAGCGCGACGATTTTTTTTTTCGCGTTCAAAACTCATGAATATTTTGGTCGCAAAAAATTCTTTCATAAAATTCAAAGATAAATTACCTTTTACGGTTTACCCGAATTGAACATTCCATTTGTATTATGTACTGGATAAATATTTTTCGTGGTATGATTTTAATTGAATTGCAACCGTTGTTCTCGCACTGAAAATCGTCTAAAATTCTATTTTACACAAATCAAGTGTTGCTGTTGGAATTTTCGCATTGGTGAAGCTAAGCGGGGGCTCAAATCACCGGTTTCGCATTCGAATGAACAATTTGAGGTGAAAATGACGAAATGTTTACAAACAGCAATCAAGTCATGATGGCAACTACATATTTCAAGTAGAAAATACCATAGCATCGATCCAGAAAATATGCATTAGACTGGCGCCGGTTTCGTATTGTGTGGCCAGTAAATGAAAAAAGTTTTAATGAAAATCTACATAGTAATAATGTTTAAACGAATGGAATGTTGAAAATACAACAACAATATCAATCGGTTTGCACGTCATTTCCAAATGGAACTCCTATCTGAACTACACAAACATTGTTTCTATTTGCTGGATACTTTTGATGTAGTAATAAAGTCATAGGATGCAACCCATATTTTCGGGGTTAAATAAATTAAAACTTCATTTTATCCAATGATGAGCGATCGCAAACTCAAACATCGCTATCCGTACGAAGGAGAAGGAGAAGCAGAAAGAAAAAAAAAAATAGAGAGAAAGAGAGTGAGATAGAAAAAGATGAAGAGAGCAAAAAAGAACTGCACAGATCAAACTTTGAATTCAATTCATTAGCAAACATTTTAAAATGTCATTTTGCATGCATAACATTTATGCAAAAATTCGAATATTGCAAAAATGCTTAAGTAACATTGACAGGGTGTATGAATTGAAATATGCTAGTATAAAATGCATTAAAATTAATTCGTGCCATGAAAGTTTTATCAAATTCTCTCATCGAAATATGTACAAAGTTTTTACAACACATTCAATTATTTGCATTTCAAGTTTTTATTAAGCTGAAACATGAAAAATCATAAATAATTTTTAATTGAGTGTGGGAAAAAATATTGTAATCCTCTGTCAGACTGATGTGGATCTTCGAATAAAGTTTATATTAAAATGCTTTTAACAAATATTTGTAGAATAAAAGAAAAATCGCCAAGCAAATGGGAAACATGTTATCAAAAACACACATAAATATTGTGTTGCTCTCTGACTATTACATTCACTCGGAACGAAGCAATTTCCGTAGTTATTTTTATATTTTCTGCAAATCAAAAAATGAATGAAACGTTTTTTCAAATGAATTAGGCTTATTCATAGCGTCAATAATAACAAAAAAAAAAAAAAAAAAAAGTATAAAGCTCAGCAGTTTGCAGATTCCATTGAAATGAAAAACCGAATTGTCTGCGTGATGAAAATAATGGTGGTGAAAAAGCGCCCGTTAACATGACAAAGAATCAACTATGAAATCAATTCATTTCATGATGATGAGCCGAAAGAAAATTGAGAATTGAAATCTGTTTGACTGTTTCGTAATTTGCATATGTGACTGAATCGAATGTGCTCAAGATTTAAATAATAATTCGTTATTCAGCCACAGTTTGTGATGCTAGGTGAATTTTGTACTTATTATGAGCTATTTCACAATTGATCCAGTGCCATTGTGTGTGTATTTCCAGTCGGGGGTTGTTTTTTTTTCTACCTGTACATCGGCAGGTGTGCCGACATTTGTACGGATGAAAATTCATTTTTCTTCCTTCAATTTTCCCACATTTTTCGCTCGTTTTTCTTTCTATTTTTTTTTTCCAATTTTTTATGCCGTGAAATTGGAGTGACAATACAAAAGATGATAAAATGATTGTAATAAAACACACATGTGTCATACCAGTTTAATCCAGTGTATTGTGAATATACAAAAATTGTAAATCTATAGATTGAGGTGGATAGATGGTAAAAAGATAGACGGAAAAAGACAGAAAGAGAGAGAGAGTGAGAGAGAGAGAGAACGAGGCTAAAAATGAAAGAGATAGAGAAAGAACGTGGTCTATGGCTCAAATCGATGTCATAGCAACATGAGCATGCCGAGAGTGATTTGATGGGTATTCCAATATAGATTTCAATGCATGATATACACTTGTCTCTCATTCCTATCGTTCAGATAAATAGACATATACAGACTGAGAATTGGTTGTGGTATTGCCGTAAGGTCGTACGATATTATTTATTGTGTGGGTTTTTGCGATTTTTTTTTTCTGCATCCCATTTTGGATCTTTTCTGTATTCGTTTTGTGTGTCATGGGGCACATATTTTCTCACACTTCATTATGATGAACCTTTGTGTCTCGACTGCGAAATATTTATTAATTTGTTTCACAACCGGTTTGCTTTATTAAAAATCGTCGTTCAGATGATTTTAATGCACAATTTTCACTGCCATCATTTCATCAATCACTAAATAAACTCAAAAAATCTAGACAATATGCAACCGAAATATAAATTATCACACATGATCATTGTCTGGGCCAGTTAAGACTGCAAATGAAAAATATTTCGTTTTCAAATTATGAAAACAAAGAACGACATGTATGTTCGAAACAATCCAATAACATATCAATCATCATCATTATGAATATTATATTTGAGGTTTTATTTTTTCAAAATTGTGTTCATTATTCATATATGTAACATCATGAAATATGCTGCTTCAGCTGTGAAATATGCTGTTCATTTTCGATTTTTTTTTTTTTCGTCATTTTTTCATTCAACTCAAAATGTGTTGAGACAAATGTAATGTAAACCGAACATGAGCTTCAATGTAGGCGTTAAGGTATTGTAATGAGCAAAGAATCTAATAAAAAGAAACATGATTTATTTACGGTGTTCATCGTGGGAGCAGAAATCAAATTCGCAATAGATTCTTGTTACTTTTTTCACGTTTAACTAAAAATATAAAAATATACACTGAAGTTCAGTGACCCAACTTTTGACACAAAAATCAACAACAAATTTGGATTAGTGAGAATGAGAAATAAAAATCATAAATTGATCAGAAATTATTTCAAGTAGAAAATTTCCACATTTTTCACAAAAACACTGCTTTTATTTTTAATTATCCCCAACTCATTTAAAATGATGGATTGTTGAATTTCCATTAAAATTCCATTTTCTTGGCATTATTTTACATGACTAATATCGAACCATACGATGAACAACTAAAAATGTTTTGATATATTTCTTCATCCACCGCTCTTTTCTGTCATTGAAGAAGTGGAAGTTGATTGTGGCTTGATAGATGTATTGAATTTATAGTTGTTCGAGTATTTTGTGTTGTTACTTGTTGAATAAAAGTGTTCATTTGAAACGAAACCAACAAGATGTGTTATTTGTTCAAGTACATTTGTTGGTAAGTTGTTACTCATTTTGCTTGAGAAAAAAGCAGTAAAATCATTCCCATCGGCTTGTATATTTATATTTATGCAGAAAATATGCATGTAAATTTTCAATCAGATGTAAAATCGAGACTGGAATTACAAATGAAAATTTTCTTTATGCACCTGATGTTTTTGTCTTTCTGTTCTTTCTTGTTCCTACTTTGACACCTTTTCTCTTTTCCCTCTTTCTCTATATATCTCCACTTCTCTCTCCTCCCATTTCTTAAGAGAAAGCTCTGTGCTTGCCTGTCTATTTCACTCACAATATATTTCTTTTGATCACGCTCTCTTTCTCTCTCTCTCTCTCTTTCTCTATTTCTATTTTCAAATAGATTTGAAATGCTGCCAGTAGTACGATTGACATGTTTTGGAAGAAAGGATTGTGTTGATGAAGAAAGTGTTCGTCATCGTCATATTTGTCATCAGTCAGGATGTATTCGTATATTGCAATCGAGCGTCAGAGTCATTTATTTCTCTTTTGTCATTGTTCAATTGAAACACAATTCGAAATAATTGTATACCGATTCGATGTGGTTCGTTTCATCATTCGTCGTTTCAATCGACAGATTGTTGACGTGGTGTTGCATGAATATTTCAATGATATTTGAATATGAATGAGTAAATCAAGTATCACACAGCAAGTGATGCACGGTCGATTCAAAACGTAAGAAAAAAAAAGGGGAAAAGATGTAAAATTTGATGGGATTCTTCTCATGTGCGAACAGTTGCTCACTTCGACATGAGAGGAGTTGTTGAATGTTTCAGTGAATGGAAGAAAGACAAATGAGGGGAGCTGAAAAAAAATAAAGTTAAAATGAAGGAAGCACAACAGATAAAATGTCGAAGCGAGAGAAAGAAGCGAGGAAATTGTGTGAAAAATAAATGAATATTTCGCAAAGTATGTGAAGTATACAGTTGCCATTTTCCATGAAGAAACATCTCATGGTAGCAGTGAAGCGCGAAGACAAACGACTAACTTTTGATGGTTTTCAACCCATACATAAGCACTTCCATTCAAACTATTTGCTCTCGTCGCGTTTTGGTGTACCTTCAATGTAAGCGATTTGTAATAAGATTCTGCATTTATGTTCACCTATCGCTCTTCGCTCCTCTCCGATCTCTTTTCTCTCACTATCTCTCTCTTTCACTCTCTTCTCTTATTCATCCTTTCTTTCTTTCACCAATTTTTTTTTATCGCTTTACTGCTTTCTGTTGCATGATAAATGTTCAATTTTTCATGTGCATACCTAATTTGATGGCATCTTTTACCGCACACACATTCACACTCACATGCACACAAACCAAAAATATTATATCGAATGAATGAGTTAAAAAGTGAGCAAAAAAAAAAAAAAAAAGTAGAACCACCACCACCGACGCCATTTCTGTTGAAAAGTTGAAAAGGTGCAAGTATTGAAGTTGACTTCTTTGTCGACAGTTTTGTTTTTTAGTGCTTCGATGGCACAATACGATCAAAGTATTGCATAAAAGTGGAGAAAAAATGAGAAAATCAAATGAAAACCATTGCCGCAAGCACAGTACAGCACAGCACACTTACAATCACAATCACATTTAGTGTTTTAGTGTGTTGGTGAAAAGTTCTTCAGGTTAAAAGGATGGAATCGATCGTAGCTGCTCAAGCGAACTTTGGTCGAGAGCATTAAGTTTACAGCATACAAATAAATTGAACACAAAACAGTTTGAGATTTTGTGTCAAAGAATATTTGGTGCTTCAACAAATGGCTCATTACGACAACGACAACGAAAACAACTGAAAATAAATTCATGTTTGATAAAGAGAATGCGTTAATTTCATCAAAATACAGAATAAATGCAAAAGCTTTGACATAGTTTTCCCCGGTTGACACTAACAAAGTGCGAGAAATGTAGACTACTTTGGAAATGAGATCAGTGTAATATTGTTTTTTTCCAACGCTATTTATCGCCATACACACACCTATCCATTTTTTTTCTGATGAATTTAGCCATTTGAAACGATGAAGAGCGTATTCCCTCGAGATATATGAATATTGTTCTAACATCACACGTCCCAAATTTTTTTTTCAATTCTTTGCAGTTTGCACTTTTAAAACTATGTGAGCACATGCATTTGCCATTTTCATCGTCCGCACACATTGTGTATTTTCTTTTTTTTTTTTTGTTCTCTTCTCAACATCGTTTAAATCCAGTAAAATTCATCTTATTTGTATTCTTCGCGTTCAATGGCTCGTGGCAAAAAGCATGAGGAAGTAGAAAAAGAATTGCATTAGAAAGTTCGATACGACGACGAAGACGATGCGTTCAGCTAGTTTACAAAAATAAGAATGGCTCATACAATTGGTAAAAATCGATTCATGAACATCCAAAACGACGATATGGAGAGTACCAAGTGCTTAAAAGAAGTTTTAAGTAAATGGATACATATATCATTACGTAAATGCGCTCATATGTACTCATACTTCCGAATTCACCGGGTAAAATAACATTTGCACCGTAACTTAAGAATACTTTGAATTGAGCGTGAGAATGAACAAGAAAAGAAGAAAAAAAAAGTACGCACACGGTAACATTAAAACTTTGTTAAATGACAATTCATCGCCAACGATAACGATTCATGTTCCAAATTATTTGCTTGTATTTAATGATGCCAATTCATTGTCTTTTTCACTTTAAAATGTGAATTGAGAGAAAAAGTCTCGAATTTTCCGAGTTTTTTTTTTTATATTCACTGGAAACAATATAATTGGAAACTTTTTGTAAAAAAATGTAAATGTTATTTGAAAGACTCACATATAAGCTAACATAATATACGATAGTTACTTTTGTACAGTTCAAACCACAAATGTATGTAAATTCAAAATGAGTCATCAATGATAAATGTACTTTGGAAGAAAAAAAACGATTTTTTTCTTTTTTCGTTAAAAATTTTCTTTTTTATTAACTTACCATCGGGTACGGCATTTGAAGTGCATAAAAAATGTACCAATGATGCTCCTGTACCATGTCCAGCTAACGTTACACTGGATGAATCACCGCCAAAAGCTCCGATATTCTCTTGCAGCCAATGCAATGCGGCAATAATATCCATTAAACCATAATTCGCTGGCGCTCTGGCATTGCGATCGGTATTCGCATTTAAGAAACCTATTCAAAGTGGAAACAATAACAAAAAGAAAAAAGAAAAAAAATGGGAGAAAAGAGGATAAAAATGAGTGCCAAATTTTAATTAAGAATTTACAAGCACATTGAATTATCATAATATTCACAATTGCCGTTTCATTGTGTGTGTGTGTATGTATGTCGCGTCTATAAAAACATTTTTTTTTTCTTCTGCTTTGTCGGCATTTTAATTTCGATTTAATGATTATACTTGTGAATTGAAATAGTGTTCACTGTTGAATTTCAAAATGTCAACATCATATTTTTCTTTTGTTTTTTTTTCTTTTTGTCATCCATTTTACCGTCTCAATACAATTGCAATTGTGAACCTCTATTTGCCTTGAAATGGTTTTGTACCCCAAGCGTGGCAAACTACCGCGCATAAATCACATTCAAAACACCACATTGTCGTTATTATTATTGCCGTTTGCATCATAAAATACCCAATTTTAAAGTAATAAAGAAGAAAATTATTCACATTACACGTAGCAGTTTGTTACTTGACATTGCCAAAACCAATGATATTTTTTTTTTCTCTTTCTCTTTTTACTCTCTTCTATCGAATGATATGATTTTCTTAGTCACTTTGGAACGAACATTTTTTTTTTCGGCTTTTGCAAACATTTTGCGTATGTTTTTTTTTTTCGTTCACAGTTGCCGTTACAATTTTTATTACTTTTTTCATGGTTCGCACTCATTTGTCGCCATAAATGCTGCTTTTAATGGATGCACAACGCACATTTACATTTTTAATTATAAGCCATATTGTAAAATGCGTGTTATTATTAAACAATCGCTATAAAAAAAAATAAGTTGAGTGAAAAAAAAAAGAAATGTTTACACCAACACCATTGATGGCAGTCAAGTCGACAATTTAAAAATCGCTTTAAACACATAAACGACCACCGCATCATTGATTATTATTATGAAATGTAATTGGTTCTGTGATCGTAACATATTATGTTCTTGAGAAATGGAGAGAGAGAGAGAGAGAGAGAGAGAGAGAGAAAAAAAAATATGCGTGAACGATGTTTGAGCGAAAAATCAATACAATCGAAAACAAATATGGTCATTTCAAAAGTTTATACAAATAAATCGAATAAAATACACATGCTGTTCATCGTCAATTTAGCTTTAGTCGATAGCTGCGTATTTGCTTTGAAACGTTTGAAACAGATTGAATAAAATGAGAGTAAAATAATGATGGAAAATTAAGGCAAAAATCAAAAATAATTTAGAAAATCGCTTATTGGGATTAACGAAGCACCTGCATATCGTTTGGTATTATTTGTTTTTCCTAGATAGATGATTACAGTGCTTAAATTTGTTATGCCTGTTCATTTAATATGAATTACAATATGTACTTCATGTGTTTTAATTTTTTTTTTCTTGAAAAAATGAGATATTTGACAAACGTTTTTCACATCTAATGCTACGTGATCGAGTTTTGTTGACTGGCTCGATGACATCGAAACAAAAATAATACATAAATAAACGTTGAAAAAGTATCATCCAACACATTTCTGAAAAACTCTCAAACTATCAACTATAAGCGAACTGAAATAGAATACGAAAATTCTTTTATTTATCAAAACAAATTTCGTCACAACAAATTTTTATAAAAAAAGAAAATGATTCGGATTGAATGACAAGAAAAATAAAAAGACTGAAAAACCATTAAACATACATAATGCAGAGAATTACTGTGCTTGTTGCATTTAATTCAATAAATTTATGGATTTTACGGAAATAATACCAAATAAACATCTTTGCCATATCAACCTTTTGGACTAATGATATCAATGAAAATACGCATGCTATCAGTTAAGCTACATGAATACAACATAGTAAGCAAAAGAGAAAGAGCGAGTGAGACTTTGTGTAATATTATTATCATTTATGAGCTTAGAATAACAAGTAGTTTTCATCTCTTGAGGGAGTACAAGGACTCCAATATTTAAGATAAAACCGGGAGAGTTGAAGGTAGAAGTGAATTTAAATTGAAAATCATAGACTACTTTGCTTCCTGATAAAATGTCTAAAATAGAAAGAGTAACAGGTAGTGAGGCTGGATGAAAACTGAACTTTAGAGTTAAATGGAATATTATGTGGGTTTTATTCAATTTGTTGGAATGTTTTTTTTTTTTTTCTTGCCAAAAATAAACGGAGAATTTACCGTTCAATTTTTTTTTTCTCTTCTTCCTAGAGAAGGATATCTCTTTGAAATTGAAATAACAAGAATAATATAGATAAAAAGAAATGCCTAGTTTAAATAATAGAAATTGAAATAGCATATCGAGATGAAGGCATTTAAAATGAGGGCGAATGGGTAAAAGTCCAAGATTGAGTTCATTATAAATTTATGTCGATGAATATAAATAAATGCAATGAGCCCAAAAAAATGGAAATCTTTTCGATGTATGTGAATCCTTTGAATCTATGTTATTTATTTATGAAATCGTATACCGTTGATCTCCAATTTTACATTTTCTCATAGATGTTCAACATTGAATTTTTTCTCTTGATTTTTTCCATTTTTTAATGCAATTCGAAAAAAAAAAAAAAGAATGGATCAACTGTTTGACCTTATGCGAATCAATATTTGAAAGAAATATGACAAAGAAATCGTAGGAAAAAAAAGGTGAAAAAATGTGTAAGAAGCCGTTTGAAAAGTTAATATTTGTATGATTTCCCAAGTGCCATTTGGCATTTTTGTGGGCACACACATTTCAGTGTCTTATCCAAACGTGAAGCTAATCAATGTGATTGGTGAAAAACCCCAAATTGGGAAAGACAGAGCAAAAAATGAGAGAAAAATGAAAATATTTCTTTGTGTGCGGACGCATTGAGTTTCTTTAATACCAAAATATTCCATCATTCTGCTTCACTAATTTTTTATTTGACTTTATTAAATGGACATACGGCTTCTGTTTAAATGTTTACTTAAAAAGTATAAAAAGATATTTAACAGACGTCTCGTTGATAATATGAAACCTTTGCATAAATCAAGTGACTTTATTTCGAATGGATTTTAATCCTTTGTCCCTAGTTGCTTGTATTGTTTATCCAAAATGTTTGGCTTTGCATTTAAAGTCAAAGTCAAAGTGGGGATAAATGCAAAATAACAGACGGTATTTATGAATTTTGTGTTATTGTTGATAGGCGGCGCCGCGATTTTGAGTAAAATGACGAAAAAAAAAGAAGCATACTTAAGTACAGAATAGCACAGGCACTGCTATTAACTGTGCCACATAGATTATTTTACAATTTAAATACATTGTATCGACTGTCGAATATTTACCGTTAAATTTTCTTTGATGCGCAAATAAATCGAAACTGAATACACAGGCAAAAGCATCATCGCTAACAATTGCAAACTCCCTGGTACAATAGAAGTTTTGTTTAATTAAATTTTGTGGATTCATAAACAAATAAATATGAAATTTCAACGCGAATTTATCTTGCATCAAAATTTGCTGAACAGCAGTTTGTTCAGACATTTTTTTTTTTACCGGATCGGTAGAACTGTCGTCACCATTACCAATCTAACATAAATATTTAGATTGACGGTTTCACAAGTTTGCATACAATTGAGACGCATTTCGTCTCCCCTGCCGATATTTTTCATTGTTTATTCAGGTTGCATGAAAATGCTTTTTTTACGCTATCTATCTCTTTCCCGCACTCCTCGCGTTTTTCCATATTGAAACAGTTTATTTATTTAAGCAAACAGTTTTTGATAGCTCTTTTATTCGATCGTCAAAAATGGAAATTGATTGAAAACACAATCGAATGTCATGATACGTCAATATTTTCGATATTTTCGATATTCACTCTGTCAGAATGAACGAATGAGGAAAAAAAAAAAATATTGACAGAAAAAGGTAATATTTATGCACAGTGTTGTTGTTGTTTTTTTTTTTTTTGTATCTTCTTTATATGGTAATCAACTTCCATTCATTACAATTTGATACTCGAATGTAAATGTTTTAAACCAGCAAAATGGCTTATAATGTGATGAGAAACGTGACATTTTATATTAATTCGATTGAAGAACAGTTTCTTATCGGTTTTTACCTTTTTCAATCTATCTTAATCTTTTCATCGGATTTTTTTCTTCATCCCATTCTTTTGTGTGTTTGTGACAAAACATTTTATTAAAACAAACACATAACACTTTTGAATTATATTCTTGGAAATGCAAAATTTATGAAAAACAAAAATGTTGAACAAAAAACGGTACTAAAAGTAATTTAATTAAACTTGAACCGTATTTTTTTCCCATAGTTTTCATGCATCATTCATATTAAAGCATAAGGTGAATCATTTTATGACCTACACTATCCACAGGGAGTTTTTTCACTTTTACACTTATTCGATATTATTTTCTTTTCACCTTTTTATCGTACATCTTTTGTTCTTAGTTTTTTTCTTTTCTTGAAAAAAGTCAATGAATTTTCTCCCAACAAAAATTATCTTAATGGAAAAAAATGTGAAAAATATTCGCTGCTTTTTGATGCGACAAAATGAAGGTGTCAAATGAAATCGCAATAAGTTTGAAGTTGAGGATGGAAAGCTGATTCACTTTAAACCAAAATAAAAATCGCAAATTTCTCAAATCGTCTATCTTGCTAAATCGTGAATTTTCTTCTAGAACATTTTTCTGTGCAAATCTTTAAATAATATTCTTTTGAGAAATAAACAAATTTAAAGCTAAGTTCATTTACATTTTTTTTTTCCAAAAAGTGTGTGTTGATTTCTATGGTTTTGTCTAGGGTTTCGTCAATATTTTCAATTTGGTATAACTTCGTCCTTGCCCAAAATTCGGGGACAGGTAAATTAATCTTATTCTTTACTCATTTCGAGTGATGAGAGTTGTAAAAAGTTTTGTTCACCTTTATCAACTTTTTATTGCATTTACTTCGATATCGAGTTTTATTTTGACTGTCATCGTATTTTGTATTGATTGTAAAAATCACAGAGAGAAAAGAAGTCCCTCGGACAATCATTCAAGATATTGATTGTGCTAAAAGTTAGAAAATCGGTCACCATTCGACAATACTTAATAAATATATGTATAGTAAAGGTCATGATCGAGTGAGAATTTGTTTTAAGTTTTTTTTATGGAGAAGTTGAATATTGGCTATCGATTTTTGATATCATGAAACGTACAAAAATGTTTCTCTTCCTCATTGTTCTCTTTCAACGTCATTTTGTATAAAAAAAAAAAACTTTTTTAAATTATTTCATGTAAATTGGCCAGGCGTCAGACAAACTAGAGACATGTAATAACATCAATAATTCTCCATTGTTCAGATGATAATACTATTTTGCTTTACAGATATAGGTGTTGTGTGATACTTTCACTGTTATCGAAACAAGTCAATCACTTTCTTTGATAATGTTCATGCACTTCAATCGCACGTTGATTAGAAGCTTAAGCTGTCAGCATAATTAAAGCACATGGAAAATATGAGAGAAAATTGATTCTAATTAATATTAGATTGCAAAGTTTTACAGCTTCATTTTTGTAGTTTTAACGATAAAATGCTACTCAACTCATGCATAATTACAAAGAATATTTATTAATCTCTCAAGTCGAAAATCTGTTTGCGCAAAAATGGCCAATTTTTTATTCCACTTCTTTGCTGCTGTTGCTACTCTCGAGAGTTTTGTAAAATATGCAAGTAAAATGTATCAACATTGTTTGTTTTAATTTTCTACTCAATCCGTTATAGTGACAACGGATGCGAAAGATTTGAAAAATATGGAAAAAGCAAGAGAAATGATGCAAAAAGTGTTTGGGAGAAGGGGCGTTGAGAGAGAAAAATATAATAGAACATTAACAATGGAGATGAAGAGATGAAGTGAAGAGGAGGTGGAAAAGACAAAGTGACAGAGAGAGAGAGAGAGAGAGAGAGAGAGAGAGAGAGAGAGAGAGAAGAATGAATCAATGTGAGTGAGAAGTGAGAGAAAAAAATCGCTGTATGCAAGTATTAAGTTGTAGCTGTGTTGAAATGAGCTCTAGAAGTTTCGACTGAAAATTTGTGTGCCGAATTAAAGTTATGCAGAAATGCGAAGCTCATGTTGTTCTGACAAGCACATGAAATATTTTTACATAATTTCTTTTTCCGTATTTTGTTTATTTGAATCGTGTTGGTACAAACACACACACACGCACGCATACAAAAAGCGCACAGCATTCTAGTTGTGTTGTAATAAAATGTGATGACGCCATGAATAATTATTATTATTTGTGTTGAAAATGTAATTAAATTTAGACATTTTGCTTACATTCGAGATCTGCATTGCGAAACATACACTTGGCTCATGTTCTGACGGTGAAAGTTACTTTAATCCAAACCATTTCACGCATTTGAAATGGCGCTAAGTGAAAATCTACACTACACAAGCATGTACACAATACTTGTATATACATACATAAATGTGAATCATTTCATAGTGTGCATGTATACGTATAAGTTAAGAATAAACACGTTCGCTTGTAGAAATGCGTTAAAGAAAATTTTCTACTTAAATCTTTAGCTAAAACATGTAGTCGGTAAATCTGAAAATTTTGCTTATTTTCACATTGGATTTTCCTATCAGAAACAAAGCAAGCATTTTCAAATTTCCCATGCGAATTATTAGTCATTCAATCTCAATTCATTTTGCACGACGACGTTTTCTAGTGCCAAGTCTAGTAACTTTTATGTGAATTCATCCTAAGTTCGGCATGTGTTTTTATTGAGTGAGTCAATCGGTGCCAGACTGTCAATCGTAGTGTGTCTTTCACATCTTATTTTGATTCTCATTCCCCATTTCCATGTGTTCATACATCGTACTCTCTCTCTCTCTCTCTCTCTTTCTCTCTCTCGTGTTACTTCTGGTTTCTAAATTTTCTCGCCAAACACTTTGCCACTTAGAACAATAATGCGATAAGTATCTCATTACTTGTGCTCAGTATCCGCAACGGAAACAATTAATCAATGTTCCAAGGCGTTCAAGGTTAGCCATCGCATGCAAATTTTGTATGGATCTCGCTCTCGCTCTCTCTGCTTGCTTGCACAATTCAAAAAGCACAGCGAATGAAAATCAAACTGTTGCACACATCCGATATTCTGTATGGCAAGCGCGCGCTGCAACCGAATCAGGCTGCAATTTGACTATTTGAGTGAAGTGTTTGTTTGCCTCTCAGCCAAAACGTAATTTCGTATGCATCGTTCTCATCAAGACATATCATGGAAATTTGCATATAAATTATTCACAATTTACATACGACAGCTATAAAATATGCTCAAACACTTTGAACACCAACAACATCAACACCGCCACCATCACCACCATCTCCATCACCATTACCATCAACGAAAACAGCAACAACTAAGTGAGCAAGAGAACATAGAAAAAAGCCAACGATTGATAGATAGAAAGGAGGAAGAGAGCAAGGATAAGGATAAGAAAAGATAGGAAGTGGCGAAGAGAGTTAGACAAGTAGATAGGAAAAGATGAATCTCGAAGCTTTCATACAATTGATAAGAAATTAGATATACACACGAACGCGTTCGTATGCTCAATTTTCTCCATTCACATGTAAATCATCCAATAAACACTTTCATTCAACTAAAGTATAAAATGAAAATGGAACTATTTGAATTTGCTGGCATTTATGCTAAAACTTCCACACATGCAAATGGCTTAATTCACATCCCAAGAAGAATATTTCTTTATAATTACTATGAAAATCACATGGGAACTGTCAACAATATTTCATTCATTTTATGGCGGAAAATAAAGTTTTTGAATTGAAAATGACATTTTTATTCCTATCAGAGTCAATATTTCAAAAGCAGCTTTTTTTTTTGCAAACACCACCAATTGCATGCTTTTAATATTTCATCAATATTTTATACTACAGATTAAATCACTTCGCTAATTCGTTTTGCATAAGTCGACTTGTTGTCAACCTTAAAACTTTAAATTCTCTTCGGTACACATGTAAATTAACTGGTAATCATAAAATATTGATGGAAAATATTTTCGAAATTTATCGTACATTAGCAAATTCATGTATTTTCCATTGCTTTTGTAGAAGTGCACACGATTTCTTCGAATAATAATGAAAATCTTCTTAATAACTGAAATTCTGCAAAGTTTGCACTGTTTGAGTACATTTTATCTCTCCATGAAACAAAAATTTTCCAACTAAATTCAGCTTTTTATTTAAAATAAATCGATGTACATTTTCAAAGAAGAATTTCGAAGAAAATTTATTGAGCGTATATGCATCAATATTATTTAATAAAGTACAAGTAAAAATTCAACCAAGTGCACTGATTCCCATGATGACGATGAGGATGATAATGATAGCGAAAAAAAAAATCGACGAAAATTGAGTGCAACCAATTAATCGGATTATTGTGCGTTCGCGCAAAATAAATAATTACAAAATGAGCGTAAATTAATTGGAAATTCTGTTTAAATAAGTTGCAGTGTTGAGCAAAATTTTCTGTCGCTGGTAATTATACATCAAGATTTTGGAATGAGAGATTGAGGTAATTATCAATTCAACATAAGCTGTTATATAAAATACATACAATGTACAATGATTCATATTGAATGGATTTGCAATTGGTCCACATTTAATTGGCGACAATTTGTTTCTGATTGGTTTTAGTAAATTGACCACAAACAGATTAACGAAATAAAAAAAAAAAAAAAAAAAAAAAAAAATACAAAGGTGAACCGAACAAATCTCATACAGGTAAGTAAGATTTAATTGTGTATATTTCAATTTTCCACAAGAATGCAATCGATACGAACCGCAATTATCGTTCAAAACTAATTGCACAAATTTAAAATCGATTTATCTTTCAAGAAATATAATTGCGTCCGATTTGAAAATTGAAAATTAGCAAACACCAATGGATTTATTGATCAGATATACATACATATCTGACTGAAAATCAATGTAATCAATCCTAATTTATTGTTGAAACTCAAATTTCTAATATTTTATGGTTGTTGTTTGTTATGTGGTTTGTGCTAATCATAGTGAAGATATAAGACCGTCAATTTTGGGATGAGATATCAATAAATTTTGGATTGATGCAAAGGTAAATAAATGGTTCGCCATTTCATCGTATTTGAGCATCGAAAAAGAAAGAGAGTGACGGAATATGTGAATGAGTGAGGGAGTAAGTGAGTGATAAGAAGGAGAGACAGAGAGAGCGTGAAAGAAAGCAAGTCGAGACTCGATTCAGGGCCCTTGTGAATGTTTTGCCACTTTACGACTAATTGAACGGTGATTATCTAAAGCATTTATTTTACCATCAAATGAGAGCAACACACAACCACTTGCAGTTCTATTAACCGTTAAAGAGTAACTACGATGCAACAATAGCAAATGAATTAAACAAACGACTTGGTGTAACGCATTCGAAGTTACGCCAAATACTTAATAAAATCTCTGAGTTAAACATAGAAATGAGTTTGGTGCAAAGCATTTAAATCGATACATATCTTGTTGTTGAGAAAAATATTTGTATTGCTGTAGCCACAGGCGGTTCGTTGAAGTGTAGTATCTTTATCATACATGTATACGTACATTGTGTTCATAATGATGATTTATTTTATGTATATTTTCGTGTGTTAATTTATGATGCAAAAAATTTCCAGAAAATTTACCGAAAATTCACACACTACTGTTCATAACGAATAAATGAGCAAAATTAATCACATTGCTTTTTTCACCTTGAAATCATATGAAATGGAGAAAAAAAAGGACACCGACTTAATTTTATGACGACGAGACACAATGATGTAAGCAACAGCAAATTTTATAACCAAGAAAAAAAGAGACAGAGACAGAGACAGAGAAAGAGAGAAAAAAGTGATCAATTTATCTTACCTAATATTCCTAAGCGATAATTAATTGTAACAACTAATATTTGTCCGTAGCTAGCTAGAACTGAACCGTCGTACGGATTACCGCTATTCCATTCGTACGATTCACCGTGCACAAAAACCATCACTGGATATTTGGTTGGATTTGAGCTGCCTCCGCTGTTTCCGCTACTGCTGTCTCTTGATGCTACTGTAACAAAAACCGAGAAAAGGACAAAATAAAAAGAAATACATTAGCCAAAATGAAGGAATATCGTAATAAGATTTTTGTTGAAAGAGATTTATATTAAGTTACTGAATCGTTCGTTTTACGGTTTTGTCTTCCATCGTTCTGTTTCTCTCACACTCTCCCTCCTCCCCACTCTCTGTCTCTCACATACCTCCCACCCTTTTTATTTTGTCTACGTTTCTATTGAGTGGTATCCAATATCAGTTTTGTTCGCATTTTACTAGTCAAGCAACTGTCTGTATGCTTTGTCATTCATTTAAAGAATGTTTAGTTTGCGTCTATTTGTCAATCGATGAATGAGTTTGTCATTGAGTGATGGAATAAACTAAAACACACAAACAAACACACATACACTCATACCAAACTTTCTGAAATGGTTGAGCAACGAGATTAGCTGACGATTGTAGACGATTTAATTTTGAATGCAGAAATCGTTTGTGGTATTAGCAAAATGAAATGACAGTTGAAATTGTATTGGACAGTAATTCCGATTGCTTCAACTAGAAAAGTAATTTACTATGATGGTTTCATTTGCTTATTTCTTTTTCGTTTCTTTTTCGTTTTTTTTTTTCGTTGCTTTTTCTTTTCCATTCAATTCTTTTCATTTCATGTTACTTTTGCTGCAGAAATGCGCAATGACAACAAACTGATCGGATGTTATTTCTCTAACACAAAGGATTTATCGGTTTTAATTCATGAAAAAAAGTGGGTTGTCAACGAAACCAACAACGACGATGTAATAAAGGATTAGGTCTTTCATTATAAATTGTGAGTGGATTTTGCTGTAGCAACTGAACATTCCATTGCATGTGCTATGACATACAAACGAAAAAAAAAAAAATATGTATGAAGTGAATACAAATGACTGATATTGATGCAAGCGACAAATTAATCGTAATTTGTCGATTGGACTGTGAAACATGTAAAGTCTTTATAAGATTGAAAAACTGGCACAAATCTATGCTTCATCAAAATATACGGAAAAGCACTGAGTATAGGATGGACTACATTAAGCATAGGCTAAAGTGAAACATGAGCTCTGATTATTTTGGCAATGACGAAATAAATTCCTATTTTTTTCCACCTAAATCATTTTGAATGGATTTTTTTTTTTTTTTTTTTTTTTTTGAGTTCAATCTGTATTATATAACAGACATTTCAGACGACAAGGGATTTTCCAACGCAAAAAAAATAAACAACGAAACAGAAAAAACAAACAAAATGCGAAACGGAAGAGAAATGGCGTCGGACTTAATGTTAGTTTGCATCGAATAACAACGTGTTTTAGTGTCAAGTTACAATGTGAAAATTGTCGAATTGCCAGCAAATATTCTCATGCTCATAGTATATAAAAGCTTGAGCTTGCTTTGTGTGTAACGCTTTTGCCACGGGTTAGTTTGATTACGAAATGTGCTTTATTTATCCGATTCTATATGCAATACGTTCAGCACAGCAAGAAAGAAAAACTACGCAACCATTTCGAAATGGCCATTGCAATTCTAATTAACATCGAATGAACGCCTCAAGCATGCACCCATTCCAAAACCATTCATTGTTAACCGAAATTGTGTGTGTATCTGGGTCTGTTTCAACTTCATTTTTATTGCCCCAACAAGTATTTAATATTTTTGTGTTTCGAATAGAAATTTGCCTCTTATGCGCTCAATAGTTTGATAACAACAAAATTGCGATTATGTCAACGTAAGCAATATGTTTGCCGTATGCCGCGTTCGCCTTTTTTCGTTTTCTCGCTTCTTTTTTGTTTTTCCCACTTCTTTTCCCACTGTCTTCTTCCTTTCGCTCTCTCTCCCGCTCATTTATTCTTTCTTTCTTTGCTGTTGATTTTATACCAATTGTCATAGTTTTTGCAAGAATTTATCTTTTGTGTGGCCCCAAACGCACGACCGACTTTCAAATGATTTTGTTGAATGTTTCCAGTTTTTATGGCATAAAGTTGTCGTATCATGTGTTAATATGCCACAAGCGTTTTGCGTTCAAAATTGCAATCGAACAGTAACAAGACAAAGAGAGAGAAAAAAAAAAACACGGAAAAATTCCATTCGAATTCATAGTATTGAAGCAAAAAATTTGCCTTGTTTGCTATGCAATTGACGCATCGTCTTTGGAAAAATCGAATTGATGTGAAATATGAGTGATCTCAAACATTGTGTGTGATGAGAAAAGTTTCATTTTCTTACTTTCATGACGTGAGACATTTATTTTTGTAAAACGTAAATGTGAAAAAAAAGTTTTCCATTTGGTTTTTGTTTTGTGTCCATGCAATAATAATTTCTTTAACGAAAACGGGTGAAAGACGAGAAACACTCAATGCTAAAGGATTTCATTTGAAGTTTGTAATTCAAACTAGAGCACTGATCATATTTCTTTCATGTTAACGATGTGACAAGTGTGCTGAAACAAACTCACTAAAATGCACATGACGAAGGAAAAAAAAACGGGTTAATTACGAAATATATTTTCATTTCGATAAAGTAAAGAACCGGTTTTACTAGAACGTCATCAGGAACACTTTGTGAAGTATTTTTAGCATTTAAAAAGTTTTCATTTCTCGTGTCTGTTCAACTGCATGTAGTCATCAGCGCAAACCAAAGTTTTTTCACATTTCAAAAGTTAAAATGGTAGCTGAGCTTTTGACTTAATTCATTTTAATTGTGGCAAAACATACAGACCCACGCTGTTATACAATATTTTTTTTTTCTCTCATTTTTTCTTAATAAATACATAGGCAAAGGCTGGGAAAAACAGAAATGTTACGATTTCATATTCACACAATTTGAATGAATAAAACACCCGGATTTTTCCATAATTTTCCCGTACATTTTCATTCAATAAGTTTCTATAGTCGCTACATAGATCTCGTCACTGGTTATTTCTATCTCGTTGGAGCGAGATTTTCTCTTTTAACAATTTTTTTTTCGGAGAATTTTTTTTCGATACCTTTTTCAGTGTGGATGGACAAAAAGCGAGAGTGGAAAATTAAAAGCGAACGACAAGAGCCTACGAAAAAATTTAATTATTTTCGTATATTTATAAGGAAAGTTTGATTCACTTTTATTTTAATGCGTTGAAGCGAATTAAATGTTAAGCATAAATTGGCTTTGGTCGGTCACAACATTGTGTGCACACAAGCAAAAGCGACTAATGGTTTTCTGTTTCCATTAGCAATGCGTCGCGAAACGAACGAATAAAAAAGAAATATACACTGACAATTGAATGAAGAAACGACGAAAAAAAGAAAAAAAAAAACAACACATATATTCAATGGGCCGTCATTTTAACAAAGAAGTATAACGAAATACACTGTCGAAGGGGTTTTTTTAAATTTTTTTCTTTTTAAAGAAATGGAATCTCATGAATGGACATAATTAAATTCGACGTGGCAAAGGAAAATATTGTTTTCGCAATGGCTAGACCACTTTGAGTATGATTGTGTCTGTATTAAGTGAAAAATGTGCCTTTCGCAGGTCAAAAGTAGCTCAACCAAGAAATTCCATCTACGCCACACTTTTAAGGGATAAACACATTCGTACATATTGAAAGTTTTGTAATGAATGATGAAAGGCTTACGAAAACTTTATTACGATTCACACAATGTTTTTTTTTTCTACATCTGCTCACCTTTCATTCACATTATTGGCTCATTCATTTCAATTGAAATCATTCGAACCCCAAAAAATGAAACATACCGCTCGAGATACATTTTACAAATGAAACATTCTGAACAAACCATACCCAAACATAATTCTTTTTTTTTCTTCCTTTCACAAACGAAAGGCCGCAAATATTTCTACTTTGGATCTGTTAATTTATGGGTTCGTTTTAAATTATTTCGTAGTGGTAGTCTCGACCTCTCTTTGTCTCTAATTCTCAACTTCAAATAACCATTTTCAGGTAGAAGTTCTGCACACGAATGGACAAAAAAATTAAAGTACGTCGTGGCAGACGGTAAAAGTGAATTGTAAGCATTTTAAAAAGCAATTCTTTTACAGATTGAATTTGATGTAGATGAATCAAGTTAATTTAGCAGACGATGCCAATCAGTTGAAATGATATCGTCTATCAATCGAAATGTATCATTTGCATATTTTCATTAAGACAGAATTAAGATATGACGGTTTATTTCATTTTTATACATTTGAGTGACAATTCTATTGACTGGATCGAAAGGAGAGTATGTAAATATCAACTGATTTCGGTGATGATTAAATAAAAAAATTAAAATAAACTGTCTTGAGAGAAGTTGTTGTGGATATCACAGAAAACAAATTTTAATACCTCGTCAGGTCTACGTTTTTCTTTAACTTTTTTCGAATTTCACATATTCTTTACTCAATCTAGACAAAAGATTTATGTTAACATTTGTTTCACGACTTTTCAACACCTCCTATGAACATATGATTGTAAATGATATTCCGACGTAATGAAAAGTATCTATAAATCCTTGAAATCAAATTAAAATTAGAACAAAGAAAAGTTATCACAAAAATAACTTTATAAATGATTTTGACCTTTAAATCAACAATAAAAAAAAAATGAATTCTGAGACAATTTTCAAAATGTTTTAAATTGTACTGTCTTTACATATTGTACTTTATTTATTCAGGAAAACGTAAAAAATAGATTATTCCGATGATAAAATTTTGAAGAATCGGTCCATTTGAAAGGAAACGATTTTTTGTTCAGTGTCTGTTTATCAAAGCCTTCAGGCGGATATATTGAAGTAAACGATAAATGTCTTTTTCTTCAGACAAAATGAACAAAGAGTGAGAGTTTGGCTAATGGTATATTTACTGTTAAACATAAAATATATATTTTGTTGTCGTCTCTCTGATAAGATTGTATGTAAACAATAGTCGTATCACTTGTGTGTAGAGAAAATTTTCTCCTTAATTTTGTTGGTATTCATCGTGAATAAACGTAATTTTCATCACTTGAACAGTAAAATGAAATGAAAAATTATTGTTTATTTATCCCATGAAACTCATATGACACAAAAGTTTCCATTAAAATAGACTCTTGTGCTCTATGTACAGACACAGAAATTCACTAAATTGTATGTTAAGAATGGTTCACTCATGGTCGGTATGTGTCAACAGCTATGATGCATGAGTAAGTAATCCATCATGTTCACAATCTGTTTCATCTCCAGCATGCAATTTCTGTGCTCTTTCATGTGCAATGAACAAACGACCAGCAAATCAACCTATACTCTCTTACGAAAATCTTTTCTTTTTTTTTTTTTTTTCTTTTTCTTCTTCCTCTTCTTCTTCTTCTTCTTCTTCTTCTTCTTCTTCTTCTTCTTCTTCTTCTTCTTCTCTCTCTCTCTCTCTCTCTCTTCTTCTTCTTCTTCTTCTTCTTCTTCTTCTTCTTCTTCTTCTTCTTCTTCTTCTTCTAGTCCAGTAAACAACAATAACAACTTTTGTAATATAGAGATTTCACATAAAGTGAAGCAAAGCATTTTGTGCATGTGTATGTTGATTGTGTGAGACATGTTTTCGAGTAAATCGAAGCTCAAAATACCGATTTTGTCGTCTCACAAAAATTTTCTAAAAATAAAGAGCCAAACTATTCGGGGAATGCAAAGTCTTTAGACTTATGAATTTTATGTAGCGACCACGAAATCCTTGAAAGCCAAACAAAAAGTATTTGCTGAAGCTTAGAAACAATTTGTTAGGTTGGATATGAAATTTTTGGGTAATACAGTGAGAGAAAGAGCGAAGAAAAGTGATTTCATTGGTTGGCCAGCAACGCAATATACATCAATAATATTCATTTATTTCTCCATTAGATGATGAAATGTGGCGCACGATTTAGCTTTTACCCTGGCTACAAAATGAAATCAAAGTTTTTCATATTTTGTGTGTTGGCTATTTTCATCATCATCATCATCATCATCATCATCATCGATACCGCTATGACCTTTTTCCCATAGCTTCAGCTACATAAACGTTTATTTACGGTATAAATAGAAAATAATAAAAATATTTCTGCATTCGCAATAAACGAGACGAGAGCATTGTGCACTGTATTCACTTGGGTCAGGGTAAATTTATCGACAACAAACAAACAAACAATGTACGAAGATCGCCGCCATGATGGCCGCATATATATGCTCATTCCACTTATAAATCAAGTGTAATTGATTTTTATTACCGATTTTTTGGCATTTTCTTTTGTTGTTTCGTTGTGTATTAAAATTATGATTGTTTGTTTCGCATCGAACGAAAAAAAAAAAATTCGCATATCGATTCGATCGTGTATCATTTATTTTCGATGCGTCACAGCCATACGGTTCGATACAATATTCAAGTGAGTAGCATACACACACAAAATCATACGAATTTATTAATAATAAAATATATATTCGGAACAAATGTCTTTTAGCCGTGCACAATAAACATGCTGTCAACGAAAGGAAAATAGTGAAAATAAAAAAAAATATTCTGCAAAAGCAATTTTGCCCATTGACGCGCATGCACTCAAATTGTTTCCATAAACAATGAAGAATCAATATCGAATTAATTTGAATATGAAATGCAGGTCACCATTCTGCGTCAATGGTCAAAGCATCAACAATATTTCCAAATGAAGAGAAAATAGAGAGAGAGAGATAGAGAGAGAGAGAGAGAGAGAGAGGAGAGAGAGAGGAGAGAGAGAGGAGAGAGAGAGGAGAGAGAGAGAGAGAAAATACAATACAGTTTATTCACGTGCATACTTTTTTGTACACACTCATTTTTGTGAATGATTCCCTCGTAATGAAAACATTCAAAATTGCTAAAATCAACGCCATCGCATACATTTTAATATTTGAATTTTATAATAGCGTTGCGGCGATGCGAAAATTAAGTTTTTCTTATTGTCGTTTTTTCTTCATTGTAAATATTATTTTCTCTGTGTTGGCTTGTTTTCGCTTCTCCACTTTTTCTCTGACAGAGGATGGGACTACCGTTTTTCTTTCTTTTTATTTCTCTTTTTCTCTTCGGTTGAGAATAATTCAAGTGTGTAATTCGTATGCTTATTGAACTGAACAAAAATCTTGATTGCGTACTTTGTCGAGAAGAATGAAGAAAAAAAAAAGTGACATCGATAAGAATGCTCTTTCTGTCTCAGACAAATCTATCGCCATAATTGTCACATGCGTTTTAGTGTATGTTGGCTGTGAAATGGAAACAAATAATATATATTAAGACACAACGAGATGAAGAAAAAAAAAAGAAATTGTTACATTTGGCAAATATTCAGATTTTCCAGATGAAACCACAGATGTTTAAGCTCAACGCAATTTTTCGGGAAATGCATTGCGAATATTGCCGCTTCATATTTTTTTGCTTCTTTTTTTCTCTTCATTTTTCGATACGCGCGTTTAATTCAGATATTTTTCGCCATTTATTGAATATAAATATGAAAATTCCGTATTGAGAGAGAGGGAGAGAAAGAGAGAGAGAGAGAGAGAGGGGGGGGAGAGGGGGGGAGAGGGGGAGAGAGAGAGAAAGAGATGAAGAAGGCATTATTCCATTGATATTCTATATATTTTCTCGTATTGAAACACGCTGATCCATGCTTTCATTAAAAAAAAAAAATTTGTTTTTATAATTTTCGTGAAGAATTTTCAATTTATTACAAATAATCGTTTTCTTTCATTTTCTACTTTTTCCTCTTTTTCGTGTGGACTCCAAATTGTGCATAATTTTCGATTGTGAATTATTGTGTTGATAATTTAAATGAATCCATGCGAATATAGAATTTGTAATATTTGAAATTCATATTGTTGGCTTACAAATTACCATCTCAAATAGGATGAATAAATTACAAAAAGCTCCACGAATTATACTTGAATGTGGTAACCGAATATATTTCGCATTAGATTATTCTAATACGAATATTCTCTTTTTATCAATTTTTCGCTATCATACAAATGTGACAAATGGTTTCCAATTTTTGTTGAAATTGGATATTGCGTAAAAACGCGCATAAATTCAAATAAAAAAAAGGTATATTTTTTTTCCATTTACATTCAACAATAATGATTGCTGGTTTGCCAAAGCGAATAATGACTAAGAAATAAACACACCAGAGAAGAGAAAAGAAAGTTATCATTGGAATGGGAAATGCGTGGCATAATGGAGCTTCGTTTCTATTTTCAGTTGAAACAATTGGCATTTTTATGTGAATACATGGCCATGCTTGTTCGATTACCATTGCACAGATGGCAATCAAACAGACTCTCTACCATTACAATCAGACGATGTCTACAACTTGACTTTGATATAAGTTGCGTTAGTCGGAAATTTCCCTGGAAAATTGAATGAGCTCTCATGAGACGTGAAAAACACAATGAACAAAGAAAAAAAAAAAAGTTTAATAAGAATGATTTTGGCGTCTTTGAGAGTACAATAAAAACTGTAAACAAGAAAAAAAAAATATACGACAATTATTGTCTCTTATCGAAAAACGGTTATTCACTGAAGCGAACGTATATAAACAATGCACACTCTTGAAATACAAGCAAACACTTGACTTCAGGTAAACATTTGACTGTAGGCAAATACTTCGTCTATCAATTTACAATCAAACATACAAGCTTTAACCTTACGAACGACCGACGACCAACGATCAAATTGAAATTAAATCAGACGTAATATATGTAGGAATTTGACGTGCCGACATTAGGTTGACTGTCGCTTCAAATGTGATCCGGTGCATGGCTTCATTTTGTGACTTCACTTCTCATTTGCTTATTCTATGATTTTTTCATTTTCACATGCAGTATCTTTTTCTGTGTTAGTCTTCCTCTTTCTTCTCTCTCTCCTTTGTTGATAATTTATCGCAATTCAATGTGACAGACACATTAAACTATGACTTTTATATCGACCAGTTTGGCGTAAAACACAAAGTTACATAAATATCCAGACACCACTCACAAACCAACGAATGCAAATCAACAAAAACTTTCACCCAAAAATCTCATACAAACTCACACAGTCACACTCATCTAGACTCACGCACACACATACAAAATCACGAAAGTCTCATACAGCGAAAATTGATTGCAACGGTTCAAAGACACCTAGTGAGTATTGGCGAAGTGAAGAACCGTCGTCGTATCATTTAAAAATTGAATGGTGGTTTCAAGCTGTGACCGATTTTTCAATCATTTGAATAAATCGTTGTAAATAAATCAACATTGAATCGTATTGAATCCTCTCAAGCTTGATGAAATCGATTAATGGCAATGTCTGCGAAAATGCAAAATTCGAAATTCGAAATTCAAAAATTTCGATGGGATTTATGTGTAAAATCGGTCCATATTTTTTTGCGTTGCGTACTCTGTATTGAAGTGATTTTAAAGAGTAAGTAGTAACGTTTCAGGTATAACTCGACGATATTAATGGTCATTAGCTTCGAATTTTTTTCTTTTTTCTTTTTTTGTTCGATCGATAAAATCCTTCTTCATTCGATGTGCATTCGCAAATCGACTATTCAATGCACGACCTGAAACATAAACGAAGGTAATACCCATTTCGGATGTTATTTATTATACACCAATTCATGAGCTGTTTTGCCTTGATGCATGGCAGCTGAGATGCACGTTTTGCATGGATTCTCGGTTCGCTTCGTACACATAAATTTTAATATGATTACTCGTTCATTTTTCTTGATATTGTTTGTCCTGTATAAATAAACCCGAGTGCTTTTGCCATTATATCGTATTGCATTGCATGTCATTCGACTGTTATATGTTCTATTTTTTTCTCGTTTTTTTTTTTTTTTTTTTTTTTGAATAAATCTGAGTTAAAGTTTCGTACAATTTTTTTCCCCGTTCTCTATCTTCTAGATCGTGGTGTGTATGCTTGAGCTGTGGCTTTGGTTTTGGCATTTTACTCGTTTTTATCTGTTAGATCTCGACAACGCTCTTTGACTTTTTATTTGCGTTTATTCCCATTTGCATTCGCTTGGTTGTGGCAGTGGCGGTGGTGATGATGATGACGACGTTGATGATGAAGATCGAAGAGGGGTTATATGGAGACCGTGGGTGTTCGATGGCTCGGGGTGTCAAATCTCGTCGTAATTTTTTTTGATATTGGTGTTATCATAACAAACGGTTAAATATTTATCATCCGAATGTGTGTGTGTGTGTGTTGGAAATGATTCATGAATATCCGATTGTGATTGCTTGAGAACATATTATGCTTTGAGTGCTTTGGTGTATAAGCGTCCAAAGTGTTTCTAAGCAATGTTGACAACAGTGAATGTAGACAAACCAATCAGATTTTTCTTATACTTTCCTTCTCCTCCTCCTTCTCTTTCATTCTCGAGAGTAGGAGAGAGAGAGAGAGAGAGAGAGAGAGAGAGAGAGAGAGAGAGAGAGGTAGCAAGAGAGAGAGAGAGAGAGAGAAAGAGAGAGAGAGAGCAAGAGAGAGAGAGGTCTCATCTTCTCCTCTTTTGGTGTTGAAACCAATTCGAAATGAAACGCAGACATTTTGTGCGCTCATAAATGTAGATTAGTAATGCAAATATTATTTATGAAAACAAGTCATAAAAAATTCAACGAAAATCGTCTAGGTGCTGACATTTGTGCTGCCAATCGAATACAATACAATTTGGAATATCGAAATCGATGCGATTAGAAGTCGCGAATGTAATAAGAACAACTTTTAAGTCATATTTCTCTCATTCTTAAGAAGAAATGAAAAGAAAGAGAAAAATCGTGGTCGCCAAGTGTTCGACATTTGTTATTGTATGGCAAAATGTTTCGTCTCATATGGCTGACATGCGGCTATATATCATTTGTTGACAACTTTGCACATTTTTCTGTATTTTATTCTATTTTTTTTTTGTTTTTTTTTTTTTGTTTTTCTTTTTCCACATCGTCTTCTGATCACATGCGAATCATTATACTCTAATACCACTGAGACGAATGAAATTCAAGAAGCTTATATAAAAATTCCATCATTTCATATATCTTTTTATTGTTTGCTTTCAGCAAAACTGTCATCAAAATGTATTCAATTTGCATTGTTTTATTTCGAAATTTATGACAATTCATGGTTTCGTCTGGAAATCATACAACAAAACAAAATAAAATGAAATTTACGAACATGTAGAGAGACACTTCAACATTTGACACGTAATAGATGTAAGGAATGGAATCATAAACCAATTTCAATTGGTGTACGTAGAATTTTCATGTTCAGTAAATATTTGTGTGCATATTGCATGAATATGATCGCCACAAGGCTCAACACACCAACACAAATTGTGCGACAATGTGATTAAGCCGATATGCGATTGAATATCAACATAGAAATGAGCGGTAAACAAATAACGGTATCGGGTGTAGTTTTCTATATTGTTTATGGATTCAAGCTAAGAATTCATGAGCATTTGAAATGAACTGTTTTCCCTCATTTCTTTTATTACTTTTTATGGAGTGACGCAAGCTAATTTTCGATTAAGTCACTTCGAATATTTCGATTTCTTAATAAAAATCCATTGGATTTCTTAATAAAAGCTAATTTGAAATAATCATGCAAAACTTTCAGCTGATTACATCGATTGAATGGAAAAAATTACTCATTTTTAATGAATAAATAAGCAGTTTGTGCCTTTCGGCAAATACTGTGCTTTCAAATTACCCATTTCAATCAATCACGATTATGGTTGGCATTGTCGATGTCATTGATTGGTTTTTTGCATGTTTATAATGAAAATGAAGAGAAATTCGCAAAAATGCAAAAAAAAAAAAGAAAACTGCGCATAAATATTAATGAAAATAGAAAAAAAAAACTGTGTGCATATTTTCAGAAATAATCAACAAAATCCGAATGGAAAATCAGAGCAACATTTTCTAATAAATTTTATGAGTTTTACTAATGCAAATGTGAAATGAAATAAATCGATTTCGATAAGCAAATAGAACAATTTCCATGACACTGCAGACTAAATAGTAAACAGTGCGAGCTCAGCAAAAGCTACAATTGTTGCCTGTTTATATTGTGATTTTTAAGCCACTGTAAATAAGAATACAATTATCAAATGGATTCGTACGAGGCCGGCGAGTAACACACCTATCTTAATGTATTTAATATTTAATTGTAGTGTATTGTATGAACAATGCCATTTTGCTAAAATAACATAGCCGCCATGATCGTCGTTGTCGCCGTCGTTGCCTTCGTTGCCGTCGTCGCCGTCGTCGTCGTTGCCGTCGTCGTCCTCGTCGATATCACCGTTGCCACGGTCAACAGACGGAAGAGTAGCACGGAAGCCATTATAATGAGTTAGTTTACTAACTAGTTCATCGTTTATATATAACCAATACCGTGTGCAGATTTCTATACAATTGAATTGGATCATCAAGTGTTCATTTCACGTACAATAGTAATGGTAATGGGTTGCAATTGTTATTATTCTCTCTCTCTCTCTTTCTACTGGCGGATTTTGTGTTTATGGCAGAATGCTAATTAATGGAAATATAACAAATTTGCCCGTCTTAAATGCCGCTAATAATAAACCAATTCAATGCTATTTCACAATACACATATCTATTTATAAATATATATATATATAAATAGCAATGAACGCACATAATATACATTGAAAATGGCAATAGCAATGACATACACACAATTTGTATATTGTATTATATATTATCCATTGAATAGAAATGCCTAAAAGGTTTAACTAATTAACGATTGTGGTTTATATTGTAGGTACGATATTTTGTCTAAGCACAAACACAAATACAAAACTAAGAACAATGCATTATGAATGGGTATGGAAAACAATGCCAGTGTTCAAATGTAAAATGAGCTCAACAATTGAAAACAATAAACCAAACGAACGATTGCCACGAATGATAGATATAGGGGGTCATTGAAATCATTTACCATATTATGCATCGCATGCAGATATCAAATAATGTTGCACATTCAGATGAATTTAATCATAAGCCACGGGAAATTTCATCCAGTTTTGAATTCAAAACTGATTTTGCGCAAAATATTTTTTTTTTTTTTTTTTTTCTTCTTTTTGAGTCGAAATTTTGTATTTTCCATCGATACAAATGTTTGAATTAAATGACTGAGAAATGTGATTCTCATATTTTACTACAATTCAACCCGGTGTGCAGTTATATCTGACGCACAAATATTATTGAAATTGATATTTGATCATCATAAAAGGAAAATTATCGATAAATTCATTAGTGATTTTAACTAATTCTTGTATGGTGTAGCCATGAATGCTCATGCATCAATGAAAGTAATTACTCAAACATATATTGAATGATAAACAATTGGAATGCAAATATTTTCTCAATTTATTGAATGAAATATTTGATTTCAATTATTTTTCTATTCAACTATTGCTTTGCATTTCATATAATTGAAATTTCACCGAAAATCAATAGATTTTTGCCTTTTTAAACTCCCGCATCATTTGAAAAGGGGAAAATAACCGGAAGCTATCACCGAAAATAACTCATCTCAATTATATTGAATAAAACTTGAACGTTTTGAATCAAAATACAAACATTTCGAAATGCAAGTTTATTTTCCATTTATTTTCAACTTTTTCATTGGCACATGACCAGTTTTGGCGCTTCTTCTTTCCAATCACATACACAAAAAGAAAAAGAAAAAGAAGAAAAAAACTTGACAAGTTTAGATGATGCTTATACACTCTCCACTTGCTGTCTTATCATTTCGTCCAGAAAATCGTATCATGTACGGGTAATTTTGTGAATTTCTTCCATGCTACAACATTACAAGTAAATCAAAAGAGAAATAAAGACATATATTGCAATTTTGTTAACTGACAGCTCTCATTCCCAGACATTCTATCGTTTGTATAATATGTACAAAATTGTTTGTTGGTAATTTAAGAAGAAATTTCCAATTCCATAACTGAACAAAATTATGTGCGTATCGGGCGTGGATTTGAGTTTGTGTTTGAGGGGTCTAGGTGTGTACGAATGCAAGTGCGAGTGTGAATTAGAATGAATATAAGTGTGAGCGAATGTTTCTGAACTGATATCTATAAGTTTAGAGTTTTAGTATTGTTTTGTGTATATCATCAAACTGAACGGTTGTTACTTCATCGAGATTTGTTTTTGTCATGTCATTTTTCGGTAAAGTTTTTCCCTTTATCTTTTTTTTCTCTCTCATTTCTATCACCAAATCGTTGCGATGTTTAACAATGGCCACAAAAATATGAAGATGAAAAGTTGTTATGTGCTCAAGAAAGCGAAACGCTCGAAAGTTTTGTGTGAATCATAAACATTGTAAGTTATGAATGAAAAGAAAATGTGATGTGACGTTGCATGAAGTGCAATTTATGTACTATCATAAGAAATAATAACAAATTCGTCCAGTACGCGAACTGCATAAACACTGTCACACCAAAGAAGAAAAAAAGCCATAAGCACGCATTATGCTTGGTAATCTTATTAAAAATGGACTTGAGACGCACTGTAAATTGGATTCAACATGGAAAATAAATAATCAAATCAGTGAATTAGAACTGCATGTAACCGTATCTATGGTGCGCAGATAATAAAATCGCATGTGAAACAATTGACATGATTCTTTTTGTGCTCGAAACAAAAGCATCCAGTCACTCACTCACTCACTCACTCATTCACTCATTCACTCATTCACTCATTCACTCATTCACTCATTCCTCACCCGCACACACATATTGAATTTCTCCAGAGCTTTTTTCCAACCTTTCTTCAACAATAAAATCAAAAAGTTGTCACATTCTTTTGCATTAAGTGTTGATGCTGAAGCAGTAGAAGCAGCAGCGGTAACTTGACTTGAATTGGTAATTAAAAACTATTTCAATATTGTATTTTCGAAACGAAAACTCAACCGAAAAGTTAGTCAGTTATAGTACTCAAAAAACAAAAAACAAAGTAAAAATAATGAAAACTTCACTGGCATGGAACACAATACTGTGAGATGCCAAAAAGTAGCTCATTATTTATGTTTGGATAGCATCTTTTAATACAAAATGCAGAGATATCGAAGGATGCTATTTACATTGTTACCATTACCAGCGCGCATCTATTTCGGGGTGTGTTTTTTGTTTTCTTTATTTCTTTCTTTCTTTCTTTTTCCATTTGAAACTTTGCTTTTTCGCCAAAAGTTCACCATCATCAAGGTATTGAATGTAATACCAATCAAAAGTTCATCATCATCACTGATAGAAAATGGAAAAGTTGTAAAAAAAAAAAAATTTACGATCATGCTTTTCGAAATTTCAAGCATGCACACACACATAAAACACGGTGGAAAAAGTACACATTAAACTAATTCGGATGAACGAGGAAAATAAATAAAACACGGGAAGATAGAGAAAGAGAGTGAGAAAGAAATAATGATGTTATAAAAGCGGATACGTCGACAAAGTACGTTTTAGCAACGGTTAAACAACAAAGTTAATTAGACTGGGTCATGTAGACGTTTTATTTTGGTTGCACTGTGTTTCAATAGAATCAACATCCAGAAATATTTTACACATTTATTTCATTCTCTCTCTCTCTTTCTCTCTCTTTCTCTCTCTCTTTCTCTCTCTCTCTCTCTCCCCCCTCCCTCCTGTTGTGATTAGCTCTCATGTTTTACAAAGTTTTCATGAGATTTGCGAAAATTAAATTCGTGCCCGTTAATTGAACATTATTATATGTTCGTCGAAAGAAATCGCAGGAGCGAACATTGAGCCTCAACAATTCCAGAAAATACCAAAAACTGATTGAAAATATTTTTCGGCGTGAGCATACATTAATTTCAATTAGTTTAGCTACAACGATTATTGCACTTAGCGAATTATGCTTAGCGAAACGAAAATTGTGAGAAAATCTCAAAATAAAATGTTAACATTTTGAATAATTTTAGAGATTTTATGTTCGTTTTACACCTTTTCATTACCACAAAACCATACAATTAAATATATTGACGACAATTGGCAATGCATACAAAATTATAACAATGAATGACAATCACGAATGTTGAAGCAAATACAATTAATTTTCCAGCGATTTTTTTGTGCTCGTTTGTTGTAGTAAATGTGAATGATATTCAATAAAATGTAGCTCGCATGTGAAAAAAGCAGAACCATGCAATCAAAATAAGTCTCGCAATTGAAATGGAAATTGTATTACAATCAAACATACATTGATTTCGATGTGTCAGTCATGGAGAAACCATGTTGGCAGCCAGCCATGAGGTATGCTAATTTCACATTACCAAAATGACATACGCACGAAACATTCAAAAAAAACACACACACACACACACACACACACACACACACACACACACACACACACACACACACACACACACACACATCAGCAATCTTACGATTTATTTGCTCATGTATCTATGGAATTCATATGTAAAATTAGAAGGTCGCTCCAATTTATCTTGGAAATTGATACTTTTTTTTCTTTTTCTTTGTCTTCTTCTCTTTCCATCTCAAGGTCTCTCTCTCTCTCTCTCTCCAATCCATCAAAAGGAGTCTTTCTTACCTCTTTTACCATCTGCATTTCACTTTCCAAATCTAATATCATTTCTCAACCAATCACCTCCTACCCACTCTTTTTTCTTCATCTTGAGTAAATCTCTTTTTACACTCTTTACTCTTTTCTCATTCTCTCACCTACACATTTACTCTTTCTGTAGGTCGGTAACAAGATGAAGTATTCACAAAAACACGTAAATAAATCGATCAAATATGTGGTCGACACGAAAAACATAGTGAACTGCGTCACGCAAATCATATGTTACAACAAAACAATTTGCAGAGAGAAAGAGAGAGAGAAAGAGAGAGAGAAAAAAAGATTTTACTTATTTCATGAATTTGCAACGAATGCCGACACTGCCTTCACTGGATTAATGGCATCTAGTTCAATTAAATAAAAACGTGACATAATTTTCTCAGAGCCGATCAAAATGAATAGCACTTTGGCACAAAGTATTTTTCTTTTTTTTTTTTCTCTCTCTTTACAATCCAATTAAATTGGTTGTTGGTCGGTGTTGCATCAAAACTTTTTCTGGTTAAATTAAATCAACACATAAAATTTAAATGCACATTTATGATGAAAAATGTCATGGAATTTGAAATGTGAACTGAAAACACAGAGCAAATAAATAATGATTTTGAATGATGTATGAAATATAATTAAAAAGTAATTAAGCGTCATTCATAAAGGTGCCACCATCGAAATAAGGTGTGTTTCAAAACGGAAACCATTTTTTTTTCGCGATTTCGTTTGTTTTTGCTTTATTTCCTTGTTTTAGTTCAATGTTTGCTTGGAAATTCTTGGTTGCATGTATATCAGCATTCTTCACTCATGTTTTATTGTTTCCTCTACAATGATTGGCTTCATGTTCATTTTCTTTCTTTCCGTCTTCTTTTTTTCTCATATTGTTTTTCGTGCAAGAAAGTTTTCTTCGTTAATTTGTACTTTGGTTCGTTTTACTTTTTGCTTGCATTGTATTCGTATATAAAATGATCATGGAATAGCAAAAATGGTTTTCATATTGAATAAGAAATAAATTATGCGGCGTTTTGCAACCGACTCAGCGCGATTTTTGTATTGGCTTCAATGTTACACAATATATAAAAAAAAAAACATTTACTTCTGTTTTTTTCAATTTATTAAAAAATTTTAAGAAAAAAAAAGTTTATTTGTAGTAGGAAAAAAATTTATATACGAACATTAAATGAGCATAATTGTTGTTTCGAACATCATTGTTTTTCATTCTTATCGTAAAAACTTTTCTCGTTTTTATGAAAAATGAACAGGCTTTATCACACATTTTTTTCCCCCATCTTTGGAACTATAGTTTCTTGCAAAATTCATTTTTGCTGCTTGAAAATATTTTTAATTGATGAAATCATGATATCACTTGAAACTTTATCAATTTACCAATAAACAACAACTGCTCTTGACTTTCAAGTGATGTACTTGAAATTGTACTTGTATTTTTTCTCGTGAAGCGATTTTTTTTTTTTTTTTTTTTTTTTGATAGAGCTGTTTCAATCATATTATGATTCGGTCTGTTTGAAAAGTGATTCTTTAATGTGTTTCGACATTTTGATGAACACTTTTCATGCAAAACTCCAACATTTATAGTTTTAATGATTTTCGAATTTGATTATCGAAACGTTTTCATTTTTGGCATAAATATTATTGAGTGCTGTGGCTTCAAAAGCTATCACGCTAAATTGATATGTGAAATGGACAATGGGTTTGAGGAAGGTGAGAGAGTTAGAGTTAGAGTAAGAGTAAGAGTAAGAGTGAGAGTGAGAGTGAGAGTGAGAGTGAGAGTGAGAGTGTGAGAGAGTATGAGAGAGAGTGAGTTAAATCAACGCTTTTCCGAAATTCCTGTTGAAATTATGTAATCATTAAACGAGAAATTGAAATGAACAAATCGTTGGTTCGACTTGAACATAGATAAATATGTACAAATTTGTAGATTAGTTAACATAGTGAAAATGTTCATGTTAGATCACGTATCAGAATTGATTGAACAACATTAGCATCTATCATCGTCATAGTTCAATGAGTTTTGAAATGCGTTTTGTATTTTATGGTATTGAATGCCACCAACACATTAACATTAAATCGACAGTGTATTTCCATTATCCACTTTAATTCCGCAATCGATATGTTGATGTTGTTGTCTATTTTGGGACAATTTGAATAACGATTATGATTTGTGTATATTGCGCATATATATATATATACGAAGTGTATTGCGAATGATCTGAAATGCCTTTTGACTATGCTGTGCATTCATTGAGCCAATGCTTTATGCATGATTCACTTTTAATGCGGAACATCCTGAAAATGCGATTATTTAGGAATTCAGATCAGTAGAATTTGCTTTACGTTGGCATCATCACCGATGACATCATCGATATTGTGATAGGTCGTTACACTCACATATTTGTGCACAATTCAAAGCGATTATTTATTATAATATTCATTGATTGAACATTGAGAGAACATTGCAACCAAAATGGTAATTACATGCACATACAGTACGGATAGACTACTGGATCCTTAAATTGCCATCGTTAAGATGACGAATTTTCACTCCTTAAGGGACTAACCACATCATGTTCAAATGCACTTAAGACACCATCAAATATAAATGGAAAAATGTATCTCTTTGGCTCTTACTCTGTCTCTCTCTTTCTCTCTCTGTCTCTCTCTCTTTCTTTCTCAATGTATGTGAAAGCATGCATGCATGAGTATAAGATATGTTGAACAGGTCGTTTATATTTGCATGACTCATAGCGACAACGCACAACAAATTTGTGAACAAGCAAATGATTTTACACATTAGATAAACTTAATAACCTTCAAGCTATTTTCCAAAAACAATACATTTCGATGCACTCAAAATACCGACGATCGTTGCTCTCTTTCTCTATTTCTCTGTGCACTTCACAGTATGGATTTTAATTATATTTATTTAAAGTGCCTTTATTGGTAAAACAGGTGACTCTATGGGTTATGTCTGTTCCTCTGTGTGTGTTTAGAGCCTTTAGACTACAGAATGGAGTGATTTATTCTGAGAATTCGTAAATCGTGAAGCAAAGACATGACCGGATGTGTTTTCGATAAAATTGCGACATGATAAAATAATGATCTTAATGGATTTTGCAATCAAAATTTGTGTTGTTTTTCCTCATCATATAACGATGAACCAAACAAGAAGAAAATCAATTTTACATTCAATTGATTACAGTATGCCAAGTTTAATTTTATATGCTTCAAAGGGTAAACAGCTGGAGGAGATTGTTTTGCTACTGTCATACACTGCATGTCACCGGACATAGTCATCAATTATATGAATACCATTGAAAGTAAATTTATAATGAGCATTGTGTGCATATTTTGATTCAGTTGAATATTTGGTACGGATAAGCAACTTGAATTATCACCAAATGTTTCTTTGAATAATACGCAAAAGTTGAGTTTGCCAGAAAAATATCCGCCTCAAAAATCGTCCGTAAAAGTTTCAATGTGATCGCATAAGGTGTTAAAGTGTCAATATTTGTTGTGGTGTCAAAATCAAATCAACGTAATATTAATGTGCACCATTCATAAATCAAAAACCTCATTATATCACTAAATTCCTAGTGGATTGTTCAATTATTCATAAGTCGCAAATGTGTCAGAGGCAATGTTTTTCCTCGAAGAAAATTTAAATTAGACGCAAACGATGCACGATTAATGACATGTAATTTATCATAAAACAAATGTATTTGAACATGGACATGGTAGGGTATCTCTATCAATCTTCTATCGTTTGCTTTTTATCGTTTGCTTTTTATCGTTTGCCATTCGCCAGATGAAGAATTTTCACTCTCTTGTGATGCCATATTGTGGATGTTGTTGGCCCTCATCATCCATGTATGAAATACAAAAAAAAAAAAAGAAAAAAAAAAGAAATTTTAACAAATGCTAATGATGAAATGCATATTTTAGCCCGTAAACAAAACCGTATTCAGTGAACCCGTACTCAACTAATTGCCAATCGTTGTGAAACCATTTTCAAAACCATCACGAGAAAATCCTTTTGAACAATTTATGGTCGACCATTTGGAAAGGCATTTGTTCAATCGTAACAAAATGCATCTTTCCATCGGAAAATGCGAACGATGTTCAAACATTTATCAAATTTTTATCATTCGCATCGTCTGTCAAATATTGAACTAATCGGAAACTACATTTGGCCAATTTCAATGAAAACATCCATGCACACACAGAGATATAGATAGAGAGAGAGAGAGAGAGAGAGAGAGAGGTAGGTAGGGAGAGACACACACATGCATACGCATAGATCAAATCGTTGATTTTATATGCGAAATTTTGAACAATTCACATCAGTTGGTTGCATTTCCATCCCTTCGGAATGCTTCTTCATCGCTTGTCATTAATTAATTCACTTTAATTTATATTTAGCAAAGCAATTGTATTTTCAGCGAATTTTGGTCCACTGACTCTACGTCCCTCTCTCCTCGGGTGCCTTTTTCAATCTGTCCCTCTCTCTACATCTCTCTTTCTTTCTTTCTATGGTTCCATTCGCATGCAAATTAGCAATTTTGTCTGCACATATATTCCAAATATGTATTGTGATCTGGGTCGTTTGTGCATACATAGTGAAGTTGCATTACATTGAAATGCGACTGCACCTTCACTCTCAAACCAAACATTGAATCGTTCGAGGAACTAACGAGAGAATGTCATGCTGAATGGAGAAAAAGCAAGCCGTAAATAGAAATAGATCAAAAGAGAACAAGGGACAGAGAGTGAGAAAAACCTGGAGAGAGGGAGTTGTGGGGATAGAGACTTGTGAAAAGAGAGACCTGTGATGAGAGAGAGAGTGAACTGCATCGAGAGAGACCCAGAGAGACAAAGAGGTAGAGCGATAGAGGGAATATCAAGCGAAACAAAGAGATGCGGCATTCAATTCAATGGAATTGGCTTATTTGTTCTCGAACCTGATTATATTTTGTGAACAATACGTAAATAAATCAATGAAAGCCGGAAATATGTATGCGTATATCGTGCCATACAGCCAATTGAAATGCATAAATTTCTGGCTGAATGAGAATAAATAAATTGCATCTAAGCACCAATCGATTCAGCCAATTGAATACGCTATAGTCAATGAATTGATACACTTAATTACCGTATTAATTTCTCCGGTTTACATTTTCATTTTGTCATCTTTTTGTGTCTATGAGCCATAAATTGATTGAATTGTATACAATATTTTGGTGAATTTTTTTCTCCCTCCGACAATAAATGCCCAACCAATTTCACTTAACATTTGTTATGTGGTAACAACACCCTCTTTCAACCAGTTTGATTTTTTTTTTTTTTTCACAATGTAACATCTATTCAAGGATTCAAGAGAGAAAAAAACGCACTCGAAATTATTTAGAGAACCATTACAACAATTCATCATACACTTAATCGATGTCAACATGCGAATATCATGAACAAGTCTCCCCCGCCATTTGAATACAACAGCCGAATATAATCAACATCATTTATCGCCGTAAATGTAGGCATGCAAAAAAAAAGGTAGCCGAAATATTTGTCATATCATTGCTTGACTATGACAGATGCTTTGGCCGTTGCTGCTGTATAGCTACTGTACGGAAAAGTGCAAAGCACTACCTCAACTTGATGTACACACTCAAAAACTCATAAAGTCTTAATGTACGCGTACACGAAAAACTAATTTCCAAATGAATTATGCGTTGCGCTACTCTCTGCATCGTTGCTCTCTCATCGCAAACATCACACACACACACACACACACACACACACACACACACACACATACATTTCTCGACCAGGGAGATCTGTCGCTTCTAGCAAACAACACTGAACCATTGTAATTTTCCTGGTATAAATTATTTTGCGATTAATAAACGATGACAGCTACGCAGCCCTTATGAATAGCTCATTGCGCCTGATTGCTCTGCCAACCATCAACAATGTGTGCGTATTTTTGTGTGCATGCAAAATGAAATCATACCGCTGCCAAATGCCAATGTGATTGCAAATGTGAATGAAATGACTTAAGCGAAATTGAATGAGAAAGACTATATAAATATCTATATGTGTGTGTGTGTATGGTTTGATGTGGTACAACCAGTTGGCGGTTGACTTGTCGGCACTCACATTGTTTCAGTCTCAACAACATTGACACATTCACCACAAAGTTCAGAACTTGAACAGTTAGCACTTTTTCGATTGACTTTTGGCGACGAATTATTATCGAATTTTCTCACTTGCCGGTTGTCGACGTCGTCATCGTTACGACGGCAAAAAAGAATCACATTGTATTCGACAAGCAGTGTGTCGGCACCAAATTTGACCGCTTATCATACGAATTGAAAGCTCGTTGTGAATTTTGTGGTAAATCTCATATTCCATTATGCATGAACCTTGTTTTTACACACCAAACATCCCATTAGCAGGTTGATTTAATTTCAGTCTAACTTTGCACTGGCTGTGTGATTTGTTTTGCAAATGTATAGTGTTTTTGATCAATGAGACAGGCAGTTTCAAGACCCATATTTTCAGGCTTGAAATATGGCAGAAAATTCAAAAAATACGCTCAAAGTCATCGCAACGCACATAGTAGTATTTCATCAAAACTTTTCCACATGAATAAATTATTCATGATACACTGGACGACAATCTGCATTTCACAAGCTTATTTATATTGAATATTTTGGAAGCTAGCTCATATATAATGCGTCCCTATTTCATTCCTTTTGTTTTGCGAAAAGTTTTACCGTTCATTGTGAGTACACTTTAATTAAAATGTATTTTGTGCTATCGTTGAAACTCACGAAACATATTTACTTTCATTCGAAAAATTTACATGAATCGTCCCTTGCTATTTCGAACTTTGAATCTCTTGTCTAGTTTCATTGATGCATTCGATTGTGATAACAATGAATTTTTTATACACTTTGAAGAAGTTTCAGATTATCATTGACTTTTCAATGCCAATCAATGACATTCAATTGATCACAAATATCTTCATACATGATGTGCTAATGTTTCATATACTGCAGTATATGTATACACATTGTATCGAACTGTATTCTGTAGAGTGTACAATTCGTAGCTGGGAAGAGATGAGTTTTTTTTTTTGTGGTTTTTTTGTTTGGAAAAACATTCAAAAGTTTTCATCTGGCAATGAATTTTCCCCAAAAACTTGAACATAAATAACAAAAAAAAGAAAAAAAAAAAAACAAAAAAAAATGGAAAGTTAATTGGGTGCTTTGATTTTTCCCGTTCAAGAAACCATCTGCTGTTGAAATAAACTTCATTTTATTATTAGAAAAAACAAAAACTGTTACCCGGAGCGTAGCAAAATCAAGTGAACGAATGTTGAAAAATATTCACAAGATTACAAATTAAAATTGAATACACTAGCGAAAACTGTGCGTTTTTGCCATCCTATTTCTAAAGCATTAAATCTCTTTTATCTTTGAAGTAATTAAGTATGATACTGATATGATGCTGATATACCAATGCTGAAAACGGAAAACCGCTGTGCCATGTAAACTACATAAAGATTCAAATTCGACATTTCCGACAGCGAGTTTAGTCTTTCTCTATTTTTCCCTTATTTTCCTTTCACACACACACACACACTCTCTCCCCCTCTCTGTCTATCTCAGAGTCTTACCGTCAGATTCCCATTCTCTATCAGAGTCTAACTGTCTCCCACATTCTTCTTTCTTACACAATTTCTTCCTGTTTGTCTTCTCAAGTTCTCAATTTCCGTCTCTTCCTCTCTTTTCTTGTTCCATTCAATCTATCTATCTTCCTTTGTCTATTTCTCCTTCTATGAATATGTGTACTATTATAATCCATTATTTGCCATGCAATGTTGTGACTACCATTTAACTACATAATTCCTTGTGAAAAAATCTCATTTTAATTTTTCTCTCATAGTTGTTTTTTTTTTTTTTTTGTTTAATTTTGAACTGCGTCATTTTACAAAGAGTTCATTGCAAGACCCTTTGTGGAATTTAATTCAATGTAAAATGTTACGCATTCCATTCATTCAAAAGTCTTCTATTTCGCTGAAACAATAAAAGAGATAAGAAGCGGCAGCATTATTTTTGTTTTTTGTTTTGTGTTGATGAAAAGAAAAAAAAAATATGCCAAACTTCTCATAATAGAAAATATTCACTTAAAATAGCTTTCCATTTTTTTATCTCTCGTACATTTCAATTGCGATAAAATGATGATGCAATGTTTCCAGTAAAACATTAAAGGCCATACTCATTTTGTCATTCTATTGTCATTAAAATTTGCATAGAGGTTGGTTCAGTTGGAATCCTAGATGGAATCATAATAAACTTCAAAGGAATAATAAAAGCATAAATTGATTGAATGCTTAAAAGAATAATCACATAATGAACTTTTCATATTCATATGTTTGTTCATAAATTCGACAATTCATTTTAAATCCATTTCTCAGAAGTCAAGTTTATTTTACAAACAACAACATAAAGAATCACAGCTTCCGTTATTCTCTCTCTTTCTTCCTCTCGCTCAAACCCCCCCCCCCCCTCTCTCGCTCTCCCTCTCTCTCTCCCTCTTTCTCTCTGTCTTTCTGACACACTCTCTGATTTGTAGTCTAAGTACACAACCAAATCCGATGAAAGCCACACAAGAGAATTCTCATGCAAGCGTGGAAAAAAAAAAATAACAGCAACTCAATGGTTTTGTCATCATAAATGAATGTTTTTGTGTACGTATTTCATTGGTATGACGATAAGGAAAATTGTTTTATGACCGAAATCTTATTACCGGAAAACACAGGAACCGGTTTTAATATGAAATGCTTTACCATAAATTCCCACTGCTCTTTCTCTCGTTTCGTCTCGTTTCTCATCTTTCATCTTTCAACAACTTATATTCGATGGAACCAAATGTACGTTAAACGCATATATGAAGTCGATATGCCGACAACAAATGCGTTACGATGTAAAAGAAGACTGAAATAGAGAAGTATACCAGCAAAATGCCAATCGACATCATCATTGCTTTTGCAAACGATGGCAAAAGCCAAGAAAAGAACAAATAGTAGTAGAAGATGAAGAGGAAAAAAAAACTGTTCTGTTGATAGCGTTTAATATGATGGAAATGAAAGGAGCGTAATATAAATGGAGAAAAGAGAAAAGAAAAGGAAACAACGAAAAAATAAAGAACAAGTGTATGGGCTAAATGAAACAGGCAAATGAGCGCATGATAAACAACAATCTAACGGGAGAGAGACGAGAAAATGAAAATGGAGAGAGAGAGGGAGAGAGAGAGAGAAAGAGAAAGCAAAGCGTAGATATGTACGAGGATGAAAAACTCACAAAAGCACACAAGAATTAGGAACGGTTTAATGTTTATATATTAAATGATGTAACGAATTGATTATTATGCCGATTATATACACAAGCATCAAACAAAGTCTCGGGCAAAACGATAAGAAGTGAAGTTTATGTGCAGGACCGTAAGATCACCGTACGTATTATAGTCTACTGTCTTGGCGAGAAAGCGAGCAAGCGATTTTTCGCAGTAAATGTTAAGATTCAAAATTCGAAGATATGAAGATGTGAGAGATGAGAGACGATTGAGTAAAAGAGAATGGAAGATATATCGAGTCGATTGGATAAAATGAAATGACAGTACACAAACATATAGCATTAAATGTTATGTAACAGAATGGCATTGTTGGATGTACGAAGAAAATTAAATGGATTAAACACCAAATCGACATCTTTCTCTCATCTTCTGAGATTTCATTCGACAAGTAAACACAAAATTCTTTTTGCAGCATAAAATCCCCATTATGTTACTGCTGTATGGCTGACGAGATGAAAACAGAATAAGGACAGTAAACGACGAGAAAAAATTGCCTGCAAAATTTACGCAAACACAAACACTGCCAAATAAATCGAAATGTATGCGCTTGGCCCTGATCTTTGTCGAAGATAAATTGATGAAGACTAGCATGTATACGTCTCTCTTGTACTGTACGAAAACCATTTAGGGATTTCCATCCTAACTCAATGTAATACATTGTGTGTGGGTGTGGGTGAATGTGTGTGTGTGGTTCATTTAGAATGCCTGCCACACACATTCTCTGCTACATATTTTGCGTGCATTTCAAAAATTATTTTAAGCATTCAACTTGGCCGTTCCATTAAATTTATTTTTAATTTATTCTTTACTCATCTCATCAGCGAAAGTAAGAATATTATGGCCGCGTGTTGGATTCTTTTTTTTTACATTTCGCCCAGTGACTCGCGCTGGTCTCCAAACTTATCGATTCTTTTCCAAAACCACTGATTGAATTATAAACTATTTTCTCACATTTTTAGCATTTTTGCCTCTTTCCAAAGCATAAATTCCGGATAACTTCAGCTGAATATAGTCAAAATGTGTATTCAGATTTGAAAAAAAAAAAAAAAAAAAAAAAGAGAATGGACCGGAAACCATAAAGAGACCGATAATAGAAATGTGTATGCGTTTGCATTCCATCAATTACAATACCTGTCAACTGTAAATATGCATGTTCGGCAATTTAAATCGACGTGTTTATATTTCTGCGGTGAATTTTGCAAACGCAACCAAATGTACAAATCAAGACTGAAACCGATATGATGTCGATCGAAATGTATATCAATTTGAGAAATAATATTTGCTTGTTTGGCGAATATTGAATGATTATACGATCAAAAGTTGTTTTGATTAAATCAAATTGATGTTTGGATTCCTATGGAAAAAGCGACAAACAGACAGTAATGCCTTAATATAGATATTTTCTAACGACCATTTTCAATGCTCGCACGCAATTGATTTCAAACCGATTTTTCCCACACATTCATATTAGAAATGTGGAAAAAATTTCGGGAATTCGTCGGGCAAATCATTAGGCTGCTATAATCAGCCAATAAACCTAATCTTATGACTCCTCTGTAGTATTTCTTAGCAATTTAGATAAAATTCAGCTGAATTTTGTTTGATAAAAAGCCCTTTTGACAATAGTATTTTTGCCTTTTCATTGTTTTTTTTTTTTTTTGTTATTGCTTCGAACCACATTTAGGTCTTTGATTACAACAATAACATCACTCTGATATCGCCAATGTGTGTGTGTGTATGCCATTAATGTCGAAAAATAAAATCTACCACAGGATAAATGGCCATTTAAACACAACAGTCCATTTTCATTTTATTTATCAATTTCGTTTGTCTTGATTAGTTTTTTTCACTGATGCTACGTCAAATATTCAAACAATTCTGCAAATAATTTTCTGTCAACGATTTTTCTATTTTAATTTGATCTGATTCACTACACAAAAAAGCCACAACTACAGTTCGATTTTTTCGATTTCAAACGGAATCATATTCATAAATTTAAATGAATTTTTAATTGTTGAAAAATTGTTATCAAATCAAAATATCACTGAAAGCAATTACGTTTATTGTAAATGTTGAAATAAAATTGAAAAAAAAAAAGAAATAAACATCAAAATGAACGAGAAAAGTGGCAATGATTGTTTTTTTTTTTTTTTTTTTTTTTGCCGAATCAAAAAGAATAAAAACAGTTTTATTTCGAAATTTTATTATGAATTAAATGAATATTTAAATAGAAAACACAGTAAATAACAGAGAGAATTAAATATGAAAAATAGATAATCGCAGATAAAAATGGTGATTTTGATGATGTTCATGTTTTGGTTTTGGTATTGTGTTTTTTTCGTTTTTTTTTTGTTTGTTTTTCTTTCTTTTTTTTGTAATTTCTATGAATATTGCAATTGGTATATGAGAAAAAAAAACCATTTTGCTTTAAAAAATATTGTACACAATTGTGTTACATTTTATGCTCATGATGTGCGTATTTCACTTTAGAAATTGTATTTTCATCTAAACAATTCGCATCAGCAAAAGAATTCTCTAAATAATTGTAAATGAAATAATGAATATTGAGATAAATTGTTTGTGTAACGTAAAAGTGCAAACATTGTTTATTCAATATAAAACAATAGATTCGATTGATTGGGGAAACTGGGACTGAAATTCTCGATGTTGCAATACAAAATGAAAAAGGAAACAAAAAATGATGAAATACAAATACACACATTTTGAGTATCGAAAGCATTGATTATTGATTTTGTCTTGTTTGTCTATTTATTATGAAACAGAAAATGGCAAATTAAATAATAAATAATTGAATATGGGAATTTGAAATTGTGCGCGATGCTCCCATACACAAAATTAACTCATTTTTGTATCTATAATTTATGGAAAATGTGTGAAAAACATTCTATATATTTACCAATTCATATGCAAAATATATTTTATGTTGATTGGTAACAATCACAGATGGAGGCACACAGACTCTGTGTCACACACAGAGAGAGAGAGAGAGAGAGAGAGAGAGAGAGAGAGAGAGAGAGAGAGAGAGAGAGAGAGAGAGAGAGAGAGAGAGAGAGAGAGAGAGAGAGAGAGAGAGAGAGAGAGAGAGAGAGAGAGAGAGAGAGAGAGAGAGAGAGAGAGAGAGAGAGAGAGAGAAAAAAAAAAAGAGAGAGAGAGAGAGAGAGAGAGAGAGAGAGAGAGAGAGAGAGAGAGAGAGAAAGAGAGAAGGTGTGTGTAAAAAGCAGGATAAATTCGCATAGATGAGGTTATGATGTCGGTCAATTGTACTTGTTAGTGTTTGATTCACCGTTGTTGTGCCATCGGGTACAATCAATGAATCAATTTAGTGGTTTATTCGCATGCAACTCTGGCTTTTTATCTATATTTTTATTACAATTTTTTTTCTCACATTTATTGTATTGAGTACTTTATTTAATGAACTAGCAAAAATTTAATAAATTATTTTCCGAAGAATGGTGAGAAAAAAAAAATGAATATAAACCGCAAAATATTGAACAAAAACAGTCAAACCGCCAGCCACAATCTCTCTCGCATAATAGTAATTACTTTGTAAAATCTGTGGAATTGAACCATAAATAGATATTTCCCAGGAAATCTCTATGTGGATAGAACTTACATTGTAAAATGCATCATGCGCTTTGGTATACGAATACTATGACTTGAACGTGGTAAATGAGGTTACACGATCAAATAACTCAGGCGCCATCATAAAAGATGCTCAACACAATTTTCCTCTTGTAATTTCACTTTTTTCTTTGTTCTTTTTTTGATACAAGATTCTGCTCGTAATTTTGTGCCACAATAAAATATGATTATAATTAGTAATTTCGTGTTAATGATGTACTAACTGAAATGTGTCGAATAATCAAACAAAACCTATTATTATTTAATATGGTAGAGTGAATTCTCATCAAATTATACAATAAACAAAACAAACATTTCCAATTAAACTGCAAAACCACATGCATATCGTATCGAAATGCACAGAGAGTCTATTAACAAGAGAACTGTATATTGGAACGTTCATCAATTCATTGAGTTATTGATTAAAAAGAACAATAATAAAAGAGAGAGAGAGAGAGAGAGAGAGAGAGAGAGAGAGAGAGAGAGAAAGAGAGGGAGAGATAGAGAGAGAGAGAGAGGGACAGAGACAGAGAGGTACAGAGAGCGAGAGGGACAGAGAGCGTTACAGAGAGAGAATGAAAGAGAAAAAGAAAAAGGGAAGAATGGAGAGAGGAAAAAAGAGATAGAAAACGATAAAGAGACAAAACACAGAAAAACATCGTGTGTGCGCAAATGCACATACTTGGTTTGAAATACATTCTACCATAATTTCAAGCAAATATTGATTGCAAAATGTTCAATGAAAATTGCAATATCAAAATTATTGTATTGGCAAATGATTTGGTAATATGTTCATTTGCAACAGCGATGTAATCAATTTCGTTCAATACACGGCAGTGTTATTTGGTGGGTTTTCAGTGTAAATTGTTTCTCGATCATATTTCCAGATTTATAAATGTAAGAGACAGAGAGAGAGAGAAATAGTGTGAGAGTGAGAGAGGCAGGAAGAAAGCGAGAAATATACCAAACGATAAAATAAAATGTAGCAAATTATACATTATTTAGTGTAATGGTTGGTTATGGATTCATGTGTTCTGTTGCTGTAAATGCGACTCATTGCAATTTACACTTGAAAATCAATTGAACCACATTAGTTGGGAATTCATCTCGGGTATCAATTGCGGCAATTCTTGAGAAATGCGGTTATAACCAAATACAAATTTATCGATTGTATGGAATGTATGAATGTAATTCTCAACATTGAAATGAATATATTCATAAATGTGTTTGCCCGTTATATGTTCAAATATATGTCATAATTGTATATTATAATTACATTTTGTCCTGAACAACGATTTGATTTAGTTTTTCAACACACAAAATTGGTAATTTCATATTGAGAGATTTTCATCAATGGTGCACGATATGATGGGAAATGTGTAATTAAAAATTTCCAAACAATTTACTTGCGATAGAAAATGATGTTCACCATAATACCATCACCGTTATAAGGGAACCGAGCAACGCGCAAATCTGCTTGACGTTGAAACGATATAGAACTGAGTAGTTAGCAAACCATGAATAATGTATTGCAGTTAAAAGCTCATTGGTTTTTAGGCATGCCACACATAAACATCGATACTGAAATGATGACTTGCATATTATGAGCACAAACGAAAGGTGTGCATAAAATATATGGTATGTGTTTACATCAAAGGTATCAGGCAGCACAAAACTAATTTATACGGCATTTATTCTTTACATTGTGCATTGATTACCATTTTGCTTTCACATTCAAATACAAATGAATACAAGACAAAACAAGAAACGTCGAATGAAATCGCGCGCTTTCTGGTTGGCGACCCCACCGAGAAAAAAAAAAGACCATTCATTCACTTCATGCACAAACATCTCTATTCATCGTGTAATGATAATCCATCATTGTTCACCATTTAATTTTCACTTAAAACAATTTATTATCCTTAATTTTTTTTTCCCTTCGAATTTTCCATACGATTTCGTTGGCACTCGCACACGCGCACGCACACATTCAACGCGTTTAATGGAAAATGCTTTCATGCATTTAATAAAGTATTCATGAATAAAGCAACAACGTGACCAAAGAATTTTTACCCTAGTTATTATAACAAACGGAAGGTACACGCACAGATTCATTGAAAATTCTCGAGCTAACGAAGAAGAAGAAGAAGAAGAGTAAGAAGAAGAAAAGGACAGAATTAGAAGAAGAACGAAGAAGAAAGAAAAACAAGACAGAAGAATGAGAGACGAATTGAAAGAAAAAATCCAGTAAGCAAACACAGAAAAATGAAGAACTTAAATATCACGAACCGGTGAACGGAAGCATGAGTCAAATTTCAACAAATTATTATTAATGAAACGAAGAACATGAAATTAAACAGATTGAAAAATTGAAGTAAGTATCAATCAAGTCTCGTCTCGTTTTTTCGCATCGTTTCTTCAATATTTCGTCATCGCCACGAAAATGAAAAGAAATTGAAAATCGAAGACGGAAAAAACCAACCTTTTGCACAAGATTCAAAACAAGATAAAGAAAAAATGTTGCACACTCAGTACTGAAAATGTGTGTGTGTATTTCACATCATTTTTTGTTGCGATGTGAGGGTATTGAGTTTTTTTTTGTTGCGATAGTCTACATCAATTGACACATTTGATGGATGAAACGAATGATTTCAATACTTTTATGTAAATTCAAACATTGTCCGTCCCAAAAATTCACTCGAAAAATTTGTCGATTATTTTTGCTAATTTAGATTGATTGTACGAACAAAGTTTTTTTTTTCTCTTCTTTTCGTATGATATACAGTGTGGTTGGCTGACACCGGGCTTAACTTTGCATACCAAAAAAAAAAAAAAAAAAAAAAAAAAAAATCAATTTAATGACGCACAAGCAAAAGAAAAAAAAACTCTCATTTTAATGATGAATATTTCATGCTATGAAAAAACATATTGTCAAACAATTACTGTTTGTGTTTCATTTTCATAATGTTGTATGCAATGAAACTATATTTGTTGCAACAATTTATTCAAATAGAAAATATTCTGAAACTGTAGCACACGCGTGCACTAATGAAGATCGGCATGAAATATGTATAAAAACATTGAGTTCATACTGAGAAAATTAGGGAATTTGCTTTGTATTCCTGTTTTAGGAAATGGCAGGAGGTCAGCATCATTGAATACTGGTGTTTTGATTACCGTAAAATTTAAATTTAACCAAAAACTTGATTATTTCAAGCCTTTAACATAATATCAACTAATAGCTCTTTACACAAATCATTTTCAGTTTATCATTTTATTTTCATCTATTCGAGTGGAATAACATCCTCTTACGACATTCGAAATTATTTCGAAAAGAGACAACGATGATTTTCTCCGTGTTCAAGTATGCGTAAAAGATATCTCTCGATTAAGAGAGGGAATTAGAGAGAGAGAGAGAGAGAGAGAGAGAGAGAGAGAGTTAGAGAAAGAGAGATAGAGATGGGGGAGAGAGGGAGAGAGGAAGAGAAATAGAGAGAGATGGAAAGAGAGAGAATGGAGAAGAGTAAGAATGAGGAAGATCGAACGGAAGAGATATAGAGAGAAAGTAACCGATACAATGAGAAAATGAAAATTTTTCTCATTCTCCTTTCTCCGTTGTCGTTTGTCTAGCTCATCTTTGAGCTTGCTTGAATTTTGAATCTGCTTTCTGTAACCCGAATGTTACTTTTCACTTTTGATATCATTAATCATTCCACCGATATATCCCAAGAACCAGATTTAATGTTTGAAAATGTGTGCTTGTGCTCGCGCACAAAACTAACTTTCTCTAAGCTTATTGCAATGGACTTACTCAACCATCGAAGATACTATGATAAAAACATTTATTGGATGAGACATGCCATAGATCATCGCATTGTATTCTTCATTATATTTACAATAAAAGTATCTTTGCTATGCGATTCAAAACACCATCCAAGCAACAGCTAAACAAAAACGATATGATACATATTATTCGCTTGTTTCCATACACACAAAACAGTACTATCTTGTTTAGTCTGTTGTTTATGCTTGCCATGTTTTTCTCTCTCGCACAGCACAATTTTCAATTTTCGACACTTGCAATCTGGCAAACAACAACACAAACACCACTGATATAATTTAGATGCTACTGCTTCTAAAAACAATAATTCATTCAATTAAATGCTTTCGTTTTAATTGAATGGCATTTTAGAGCGCGCAAGATTATAGAGCGCAAACGATAGAGACTATTGTTCGTTCATTGCTAAAACATTTTACGTTGCTAAAATTGCCATTCGTTTTGCAAAACGTTTTTAATTTCGATAACCTTGTTGTGTGACATTTTCATTTCGAATTTTCATGCTTAACCGTCTGACTCAAGCAATCGGTTATCAACACTATAAAATCACATACACACACACACACACACACACACACACCCAAACACACACAATTTCAATTTCATTGATTTTGATCTTAACTGGTTTTTCGACAAATTTCACCATCACTCAAAATATTACTTAATTGGAATATTTTAAATGTTCCCGAAAATACTTAAAAAGATGAAGTTCTTGCCATTTTCCATGAAAAATGGAAAAAATAATTCCTTAAGACGTTGATATGGAGTAAATATGATTGCAAATGATTTTAGTCCATACATTTTCCATCAATGCTTTTATTTTCTTTAGATTCATTACGCGTGACCATACTTTAATCTTGGAAATTATGTAATCGCAACCGTTGAATTTAATGTGATCGACGATTTAATGCAAAGTCGATGGCATTAAAATTGCTAAAGTAGAAAAAGGACGCTGGTATCAATCAAAATTTGATTCGTGCGCAATTTTGTTGACAATATGTAATTTAAGTCGTTCAATGATTTTCACACAGCAAAGAAAAAGTGTGAATTTATTCTCAATGATGTGATGTTGGCAACAAAATATAATCCATTACTTATTTGCATCTGTGTGCGATATGTCCTTTTTTGACGGAAAAACAATTGGTTAAAATGTGAAAAGTATTTTATATTGAGGGAGCGGCGATTCTTTTTTTTTTTTGTTTTTTTGCTCTTACTTTTTCATGCCTCGTTGAGATTGGTTTTTATTGTAAACAATGAAATGGAAACGAATAAGTGCAGCATCATTGTATTATTGCTTTTTTCGATGTGGTCGAAGATGTAGAACAGATTTATAAATTATATTGGAAGCGAGCCAATGTGGAAAAAGTTTTTAAACGAATGAAAAACGTGAATGGAAAATCACGGCTACGGAAAAACTGAGTGAGTGAGTTGGCGCGCTGGAATCATGTTTATTTTCAACTCTCTTTCTCACACATTTTTTCGCTCTCTATCTTTCGGCCTTCCACTCTCTCTCTCTCTCTCTCTCTCTCTCTCTCTCTCTCTCTCTCTCTCTCTCTCTCCTCTCTCTCTCTCTTCGCCCAAATCTCAGTGAGAGTCAAATCTCTCACTCTTTCACTCTTTCTTTTTCTCTCTGCGTCGAAGGGAACTGTCGTCATTGGTTTTTTTTGTTGGTCGAAACCAAGTCTGATCCCATGTTCGTTTACATCGCTCTGTGAATGAACGATTCGAGTTGATTTTTTGTTCTGTGTTTTTGCGAAAAATATCCTAGTTGCCATTTTTTTTGTTTTCGGGACTGGCGTTGTTCGCCGCTTTGTTCATGCATACAATTCAATTCAATTTAAGTTTGGTAATTAACAAAACAATGAGCACAGCAGAAAAATATGCTTTCATCTCACTCTCAATCTCATTCTCTCTCTCTCTCTCTCTCTCTCTCTCTCTCTCTCTCTCACTCTCTCTCTCTCACTCTCACTCTCACGCTTATTCACTCACTAACTCACTTTCTTCCACTCTTTCACTACGGAACCCTTTCTATCTCAGCCTATCTACCACTCGTTTTCTTTCTCTCTTTCCCTTTCTTTCTCTCCATTCTTTTCTCTTTCTCTCTCATTTTTTGCTGGAATTTTAATGAAAATAAACAGATAAAGAAAATTGACGCGAGATGAAACGTTGAAAAAATGCCAACGATGAAAATGGAAAAATGATGTTACAAAAAACAAACTTTGATCATGATTGTGGTTATAGAAAATGCAAACATGCAAAAAACTTTGCATTTCGTAAGTTGATCACGGCGTAAGAGAAATAGATAGAAAGTGAGAAAGAGAAAAAAAATTATTCTCCAAAATTTCATACAAACTCAGTGTGTAAATCAATTAATCTAACTAAAATTTCGACTATAAATTTAATGAACCGTAATTGGAAAGCTTCATTTCATGGTTTCTTTCTGTGACCGTAGTCACATTTTCCGCAGCCAGAAATGAGAAAAAAATCGAACAATAACTTCTACCAAATTGAGTTTCTTGTTTGATATTCATTTAATTGTGGTTTTGAAATAAATCCACAATCGATAGTTGGAATTCGGTTGAAATATTTAATGAAACCACATCAAATTTCACAAATTCAACTTAGATATGCTGTTAAATTATTTGTTGCAGAGTATGAAGTTTGCATATTTGGCAGATGTCACAGAGTTTGGCCAGTTTGATGCGATGAATATATTCACAATGATGACTGTACAATATTCGATATAGATAACAAATATTCACTTTTAATAATTGAAATTCCATTGTGATTCGGACGATTCATAATCTCCAGCTATTCTATTTGGACTAATCAATATCAAAAAAAAGGAAAAAAAAAAAAAAAGAAAGAAAGAAAGAAAGAAAGAAAGAAAGAAAGAAAGAAAGAAAGAAAGAATGAATGAATGAGAAAAAAAGAGAACGCAATACGTGCCTGGTCAACCAATTGCTATCAAACTTCAGTGCAGGTCTTAGTCAGAATTCAAATGATTTCATCCAAGAATTTCGGTCGAAGAGACACAAAACTGTTGCCGATGAGTATATGAAGATTTATGATTCACTCAAACTTTTTAAGTACATCCAACGAAATTTTTTCTTTTCTCTCACTTTCTTCTATTTGGAGTGACAATTTTGGATCTTTGGAAGGTATTTATGTCTGTGGTGCAAAAGTACAAAACTTTAAGTTAACATGGCCATTAGCATATTATCGAAATTCTGAATTTCGAATAGAAGATTTCCTATGAAAATTGCACATAAAATGCAAACAAAACAACGAACATCAACATCGAAGAGCAAATATCACAGTAAATGGAACCAAATTCAAATTGAAAGAAGAAGAAAAAAAAACTCAATGAGCTCAGCTCATCGTTTTATCAATTCCAACTTATAACTTGATTCTATGAAATACGTAAATCACTGTTTAAGCTCGTAATCGCATTTGAATTGATGTTATTTGGATGCAGAGTAATGAAAATCTTATGGAAAAAATCCCCTCGGATTGCCATATTATTTTTTTCTCTTCAAATTGTTAATTGGACTTTTAATTTGAGAAGCGCATTAAATAAGCAAAGTTGTTTCAGTTTTTCAGCCAACAAACAATAGTTCGGACTTGAAGATTTAAGATAAACATAGCTTTCAGAAAAGCTAATGTTTGAATACTTGGTATATCGCAAAGTACAGTAAACTTTGTGAAAAAACGAAAAAATTGAACAAAAGAATAAAACAGTGAATGAACGAAAAGATTTCAGCGTTGATATTCCTTTTGTTTGTTTCAAACTAAGACGGCCGACATCTTTATCTTTAGTTAGAAAAAGTTGAAGGAGCAACAATAGCAACAGTGGCAGTGGCAGTGGTAGTGGCAGTAGCAGTGGTAAAAACAGAAGAAGCAACAGAAACAAGGACAGACAACATCATGAGTAGTAGCTGGCGTCAAAATATAAATAACGATGAGGAAGCCAATGCAAAAAGTGTGGACATGAAGAGTTTTCCATCTTTCGAAAATAAATGGAAATCCACATTTACGTTGAGCAAAAGGGAAGTTTAATTTCAAGAAATCGGAAAAGGTGAACCAAAAACGAAGTGAAAAATTGGAAAAATCGATAGATGCCAAGAAAAAACAAGAAAATAACAGCAAAATCGTGCTGCCAAATGCGACTTCATGCACTCAATTGTTTATGTTTATCGTGTCTTGTGTGTGTGTGTGTGTGTATATTTTTTTGTTGGTTTAGCATAACAAAAACGAAGCAAAAATAAAAATCGAGGCAAAAGTTTTCGGTTCGACGGTTGAAGGATCAGAAGATTGAAGCGACTGTAAAATATCTACAGCTTTGAAAGTTTCTCAAGTGAAGCAGATACTTTGGATCAAGATTTAAACAAAACAAAAAAATGGTATCGTCTTTGTTGTTATTGTTTCAACTGAATGCTTTTTTCGTCGAATTTTCACATTTATAAAAAAAGAAAAAATCGTTGATATTTTGCTTGGTTTTATTCAATAGCGACCGCTATAAACATAGTATTTGGCTATCGCACACGCATAAGGCGCATTTAATTCTTGAGCTTTTTTCTGATTCCTTCTATGTCACTCTCTCAATCTTTCTCTCACTTTCGCCCCTTATCACAGTCTGTCTCTGTTCCTATCACAGTCTGTGTTAAAAATAAAATAATCGAAAATCTATTGATATCTTTTCATTCAAAGAGAAACGTACGGTTTTTTTGTTGTTTCTTCCTCTTTTCAATTTCCATTGATTTCGTGCGGCAAGGCGTCAGAAAAAAAAGAAAAGTTTTCACACACAACAGAAAAACCCCGTTTCACATTTAGTTTCAAAGATTCAGTGCAGCAGACAATCGATTGATAACAATAACGACCTCACTGCTCTGTTATGCGTGAAAAATATATTGAACCAAACACAATTTAAAGCCTTCAAGGAGTAGTGAGCAATTGAGAAAAAGTGGCAAAAGAGAGAGAGAGAGAGAGAATAAAAAGAATAAATTTTGTTGAAAGCAAAAGAAATAAAAACGAGATGTGAATGAAGTACAATTCATTCGAGTGAAACACATTGTGTGATTGGAACCGTTCCGTTGGCAAGTATTTTTCAAACGTAACGAACGAACTGTAAAATCCTATTTTCGAATGAGAGACAACCAGCAAAATTTCTATTGAAATGCACCGACAGAGACAGAGAATGTGAAGAGCGATAATAATAAAAAACATTCAATTAAACCACTTTCGAGCGCTTTATTGAGAGCGCGATGGAGAGAGAGAGAGATAGATCGGGAAAGAAAGAAGAGGATTCGCAGTACGTTGGCATAAATCTGCCAAAGTGAAGTAGTACTCGAGCACTCGAATACCGAAAACATATATATATATATAATATTACATATTATATGAAGTGCCATCAAAATCTATTAATTGGTTCCATAGACTGACTGTGCAGTACATTTTTGCGTCGACAAGACGTTGGCGTCAATTATTGGCACTGTCAGCCACCAAACTTGAAATCAAATGACACAGAAACAATTAAATTAAGTTTCTTACAGAATGCACAAGGTGACGCTTATTCAATTCAATGAGTGTAAACGAATGACATCTTGTGAATTTTTTCAAGCTATTTCGTATAAGAATAAGAGAAAAACTGTAATTGCATTGAAAAATATTGAGCCAGCGCGTTAACTTTTATCTTGAAATCGCACTGCAGTTAACAAATGTCAGTTGTACATGCTGCGCAAAAATTTTTATTAACATTTCAAATGAATACTATCATTTCATGCCAATCGAAGTGAAGTATTTGCTAAAAAAAAAATTTCATTGATACCAATTTCAATCACATTAATTTATGCAGTAGAAAAAAGAAGCCAGATAATAACTATATTACAAACTCTTTGCATTGATAATCAGCCTCCAGAAAATATGGATTTGAAGCAAAAGAAAAAAAAAAACATGAGAAGAAACTTTCAAGTCGTCAGCGAAGTAAGTGGATCGAAGCAAATGTTTGACCGCAATTGGGGGCTCATAAAAAATTTTGTCATTCGCCAAAGGGAATAAAGTTACGCAAGAAAAATAATTTCAAATGTAAATTGAATCCGTAATTTTTTTCCAATTCATTAAACACTCACTTTTTCATATCCCCAATTCATCGTTTTGCCTTTTTTTTTCTACACTCAGCTTATTCTCGTATTCCCTTTCACTCCGTATCGGCCACAATTTTTTCAAATGATTCTTTTTTTCTCTTCTCTCTTCGCTCGGATCCTTTTTTTTCTCGATTATTGATTTTCCGTTTTGCTCGAATTCAAGTAATATTCAACGATACCGCCTATCTTCAATCGGATGGTTTATTTCTGCTCATTTTCGAATGTTGTGCTTGTGATTTTGAATGGTTCAAGCAATTTTTTTTTTTCATTCATTCGTCTTTTTCATGTGACATTTGATCAAAGTCACATCACAGTCAAAAGATTGAATTGAGCATACAATCGGGCATGTTGAATGACCAAATTTTCGATTGTTGTCTTTACGGCAATATCATAGCCAACCAATTTTGCTGCTGGTCATTTTTTGGACATTCGAATTGATATTGGGGTATTGGTGTTCATTTATTGTATAAATTTGCTGTGAGAGAGAAAAGGAATCAAACCTGATTCGAGCAAGCGATGGTCCCAATGTTGGTTTCATAAAATGCGGAAACAATAAGAATTCAAGTAAAAAAAAAAAAACGTAAGGAAACTAAATCCATTGGTTGAGATGATGGCATTCGTTATGTGGTGACCATTTGAAAATATTTTTTTCCTCTTTACATTTTATTGCATTCGTCTTTTTTCTTTCCTGCCCGGGGATCATTCCATTTATCGTCGCTTCTCATGATGTTTACTTTCGGAATTTATTTGATGTAATTGAATGGGTCATGATTTGCACCATTGACCATATCAGTGACAAATTCGAGACACAAAACGAATGAGTTGGAGAGAAAGAGATAGATAGATAGAGAGAGAGAAAGAGACTGTGATTGGAAACGATTAAAGTAAAGCTTTTGTTTAAACCATCCCCCCATCCGCAAAAACCACACAATCAAATTTAAATGCGTTGGCATATAAATTGTTTGGTGTGCAAATGGTGTTTTGCGCGTGCAAACAATGATGCTCATAATCTGACAGCTGATGCAAATTAATATCTGACAAATTATTCCAAGCAAATGAGAGTTGAGTGGTAAAGTGGATGGTGTGTGTTATGCGTACACAATCTTTGTACGACCGAACGAATGAAAAATTGGTTTGTGTCCGGATTACGAGAAATGAAATGCTGGTTGATGAGAAACAGAGAATGTGAGCCGTGAGAAATAGATGACGAAAGAGAGATATGTTGAATCGATTCGCAATGGTTGTGGATTCAAGGCACGTTTTTTTTTTTTTTTTTTTGAATAAGGGCAAGTCGGAAAAATATAATCACAAGAATCAGGTCACACTTTTGAACCCTTAAAGATAGGCACAAAAGAAATAAATGAAAATGCGAATGGTTATGGAGAGGCAAAAGACGAAATAAAATGAAAGAGCTAAATGCTACAATGCGTAACATACATTGTGTTATCACATTTTGCCTTTACATTGTTGTCGCCATCGCTTTTGCGTCACGATATATTTAACGCTCCCCAAAAATTTCAGTGAAACAATTTTCTATTCTAGTGGATGTACAGTGTTCATTGAACACACAAAACATTGAGAGCGAATAAAATGGTAAAAGTGAGAAATATAGAGGACCTCGAGTATTGCACGTAATGGGAGCAATTCAACTTGTTCTTCAAACGGATTCAAAGATTTTTAGTCATAATTCTTGTCCCGCATGGCACATTCGACACAAATTTCCTTTTCGATTCGTCTTGTTTGGCTTTTGAATGAGTTGTACTGTGCCAGTTTATCAATGAATAGTAGAAATCGCATTGATGCCAAAGAAATATTCATCACATTACGTTCCCTCGATTCCGACAATTTATTTCTTTAAACAACCAAGTGTTTGCCGCCTTCATCAGCGACATTTTTCTTGCCAACTTCGAAAGGTTTGTTTTTATTCTTTTTTTTTGCTTCTTCTTCTTCATTTTTCTCTGCTCTTTTGCCTTCTTTCTTTTCTTTTATTATCACTCTCTTTCTTTTCTCTTTTCTTCCTCTTTCCTTCTTTTTTCTTATTTTCGTTTCTTTTATTCTCTTTCTTTGCGACTCCTTATTTTCGCTTCCATTTTTTTTCTCTGTTTTTATTTTCTTTTTCGTTATCGCCTTTTCACACATTTAACGTGAATTGAAAATGTAAAATAAGAATTTCACAAAGTTAGAAAATTTGTTTTTGGCTGCACAATGTATTCAAAAAATTATTGCTGTTTTCCGTTTGTTTGTTGATGCGAGCGCAAAATGTCTTGACAATGAAATTAAAAGCAAATGAAATACTGATTTGACTAAATATATACAGAAGAGAGGCGAATTCAAGGCGATTTTGCAAATGAGAAAAACATCTGCAGATGTGTACAAGTTTTGTAAAATGTGACGAAAAGTAAATAAACAAATTTGAAAAAAGTCGCTTTCAAATGGAATGTATGTGTTACAGATGGTGATAATGGTGTCACCATCCAAACAAAAGGTTATGAAAAATCGAAAATTATCCTTTTGGGTCGTTTGCACACTTTATTCTCTATTAAGTAATAATAGTAATCTCTTGCTTTTGGCTTCGTCGATTTGTTTGCGCAAATTCGTTCATTTGAAATTAACAAAAAGCGATTGTGTGTTGTCGATGGTACGAAGTAGTGATGCCAAACCGGCAAAAATAGATGGACGATAAAAGCATAACCGTAAATTTGTGCTTAGTACGCAAAAGCCATTAAAATGCGGTAATGAACGGTTGAATTCGAATAAACAAAATGAACGCACACAACTACTTACACACACACACACTTAGAGAGAGAGAGAGAGAGAGAGAGAGAGAGAGAGCGAGAGAGAGAGAGAGAGAGAGAGCGAGAGAGAGAGAGCGAGAGAGTAAGAGGGAGAGAGAGACTAGGAATTCTATTGGGGCAAAAATTCTATATAGGAAAACAACGATAAATTTTGTTGGCCAGAAAACGGTCAGAAAATTGGAGTTTTGCAACTAAATGGTATAAATGAAAAAGAAAAACAACAAATATCATCAACATCCATCACATGCAGAAATTGTTCGACCAACCAGAATGTGAATCAACTTAAATGTATTAGACTGATCTATCTGAAAATGAACTTGTGGATTTTTGTAAACGATTCTCTTTCTGCACAAACAATAATGTGGTCGTTGGATATATGTGTGTGTAAATGCAAACGAAAGAACGAGCGAATGATTTTAATATATTCTTGTCCTTTCTGTTGGTTTGCAGTTGTCGAGACACACAAACACATATTCAATGATGAGATAAACAGCTTTGAGCCAAAATTATTTCGAGAAGTTAAATAAATTCTAATGAAATTAGAAGAAAAAGACTCTGCATGGGAAAGTGTTTTATGCAAACATGGCTTGTTCTTGTTTTGTTTTGTTGTATTTTATTTTGTATTTTATGCAGAAAAAGTTCAAACTTCAGTTTTGGTTCATCGACAAAATGGGCACAACCAACACTGACTTGATTACCGAGTTTCTATCTTTCGTACTATGCAAAACATATATAGTGTGTCAAGTGAGCTCTACACAAGTTGTTCGATAAACAGTGCACACGTATCTAGTGCAACCAGTGATAAACATTCCAAAGTAGGAGAAAAAAAAAACCGATTGTGATATTCAGAAAAACGAAAAGAAAAAAGCCCATTTACACATATTGAAATGAGAATGAGATAAATCTCTCTGGATGCCCCTTTGATGAATGTATGAGAAATTAAAGTTGGTCGAGAATTGGATTTCAAATTGCACGGGAAATGAATTTACACACACACACACACACACACACACACACACGCACACACACACACACACACACAGTAAGAGAGAAAGAAGAAGAAAAAATAGAAAAGTCTGGTCAAAGATAACTTATAATGATTCATTCAGCAGTGCGCTGACCCGAATCCGTACCATATCAGCCATTTGAGCAGTACACAGCATCATTACATAAAACATACAAGTACTAGTAAGCACATAGACAATTCAAGTAAACTTGTTGCCTCTATCTCGCTCACTCAATCCATTCACATTTTTCATACTTCACAAACATATTTTCTGCACTTTACACATTTCATGTCCGAAGGAAATGTGCTTTAAGTTAGATTGCATGTTGTGTTATGCCGTCAAAATTCGGTCGGATGATCGTCATTTTTAAGTGTCTGTCCTGTTTTACACTCGACACGATACTAGTATATTCATTCACATATACAAACACAGACAGGCACACACACACATGCACATAGCATAATCGTTCTCTTTACAGTTTGCCATATAAATTGAGTTCTCTTATCTCTGTTTTTTAATCACACATAATAATAAATTATCAGTGACACTGTCATGACAGAAATCACTTTTGTGAATTGCGAAAATAAATCGAATGAAAAGCGAAGGGGCTATTTTGGTGCATGACATGACGTGAGAGAACGGCTTTCGGATATATAATCATTTATTTATTTCATTTTATGTTGCATCCTGTCCAAGCAGACATAGCACGTTTGTGCGACAAAAAAAAAAGAAGAAACGCCAATCCCATCTCTCACTCACACACACACATATATATATAGACCTTACGTTACCGTATCACGTTCGTTACACTGGTCGAAAAATTGAATGAGCTAAATAAGAAATGGAACAGAATCAATTTGATGATGAAATGCGATTTTATCATTTCATATTTTTGTGCAACTTCAATAACGATAAAATGTTTGCCAGCATCAACGGAAATTGAAGCCATACGGCTTTTTTAACACTTGACCGAACAGCCGATTATAATTGAAAATAGTATAGACAAATAAGGATTGACACAAGGCATGTCAAATAAAAATTCAAAAGCTGTTAATTCAGACATCGGAAAATTCATTCGATAATTCGAACATTCAATAGTTCAACAATGTACAGACCTGAAAAAAAAACACCGTAATGTTTCAAACTCTTATGATAATGGGGAAAAAATGAGGCGAAACTTTTTTACGAAACGACAGATATGGAAGGAGTGTGTTACGTAAATGATAAGAGAATTTCGACATCGGCGAGGGGATAAGAGAGAAAGAGAGAGAGCGAGAGAGAGAGAGAGAGAGAGAACGCGGGAGAGAGGAGGGAGGTAGGTAGGTTTGTTAGGAAATGGAGAGAGAGAGAGAGAGAACGCGGGAGAGAGGAGGGAGGTAGGTAGGTTTGTTAGGAAATGGAGAGAGAGAGAGACAAAGAGAGCAAAAGTGAATGAATGAATGAGAAAGATAAATAAAAAGATATAAAGACCGCGGCACAAGAGAGACAGACAACAATTCCAATTTGGTATGGTAAATTCAATTACATCAAATGATAAAAATCAATGTTGAAATGCTTTAAATTAATAATGTTCGAGATAATATCAATATTTCCGATCCGATTAGGCAAAACTTACCATTTATCGGAAAAATTCTTCGCCAATCTACACCATTGCTGTTTATTGTATGTAACAGACGGCTCAGGCATAGCAACACATAGATACATTATGCGAAGGGTATGAGAAGGCGTGAGAGAATGTGAGAGGGACAAAGAGTGAAATGAAGTGAAGAAAAAGGCAGAGAAAAAAAATTGTGTGGCAGTTACCAATCTGGTGAAATTTCTCTCAACTCACACGAAAACCTATTAAAAAGTTTTCGTCTTGGATGTTGGTCTGGTTGTTTTTGTTAAGTTGCCAAAAGTTATTTGCATTTACCAGAAGGTGAAATGCCATAACGAAAAAGCTTTATCTATATTTCATCGATGTATTTTCAAAATATGCGAAACGTATGATGCATCGAAATGCCGTACTTTAACGAGCATATTTCGTAAAATGTGTGTGTATATTGGATATAAAATCAAATCTGTACATATAGAATTACATAAATACAATTCATGTGGATGGTTTTTGCCTTTAAAAATGCTACATTTATGTACGTTTACATTGTCATTTTGAACTCGTATACACACGATTTTTGTGTCTCGTTCTTGCTTCGTTTTTTTCTTTTTTTTTCCCCCAAATTTTATAGCTAGGCAGTGAGAGGTTGTTTTTAAATAGTTTTTAGTTGTTCATGAATTTAAGGGTTGTGTGTGCGTTTTTTTATTATTTTCATTTCTAGCTTTCTCTCTCTCTCTCACTCTTTTTCTCTCTCTTTCTCTCTCTCTCACTCTCTCACTCTCTCATTCTCTCACTCTCTCTTCCTCTATCGCTTTCATTCTCTTCGTTTATTTCAGCAGCTGGGCTTTACGGTACTTTCGTTTTCCCATTCTGTTGTCAACGAAAATATGTAACTGAAAATTATAACATGGAAAAGGCGGATTTCGTTCGTTGAATATATATATTTAATCTGTGAGCGAATGAAGGCTTAGTTTTTGATCATATCTGTTCGTGTTTTGTACATTTTGCCGATGCCAACCATAAATATATGCGCGGTTTACGGTTTAAACATTTACATACACACATGCACGCACACGTTGTATGTTGCCAGGACTTTTCAGGCGAAAAGCATTGAAAAACAAAAAAAAAAAAAAAAAACTTTTATATTACGTTTCACCACCACCACTGACTAAGCCTTGACACAGGCAACAAATGACGATGTTTTTGGCTATTGCCACACATTCTATTGACGACAAATGGCCACGTGCAATATAAATAAATATTCTATGACGATTTTATTGCAGTTTTTTTTTCTTATTGAAAAACAATATTTCCAACATTTTTTGTTTCGCCTCAAAAAACAAAAACAAAAACAAAAATAAAAAAAAATCTACAGCTGATTTAGCCACACTATCTATTTTTCCTGCAAGTTTGAAAAGTTCAATGCGTTTCAATGAGTGTTTAGATGCTTCAAAATTTGTTTAATCCTACATGCTCTTTTCGCAAATGATTTTATAATCAGATTAAAGTTTGAGTTGAAAACTTTTAAATATGGTGCAGATTAGTTTCTAAAAGTGATTCTTATTTTCATTGGATTATTTCAACGTATTTTCTGTTAAAATTGCACCTGAAACTGAAAAACATTTTTATTTTGATGTTTTCACATTAAAATACTTGTAAATCTCTATCTCTATAAATATGTATGAAAAATACACATGAATATTATAACTTTATTCAATTATAATTGAAAACTTTAATGTAAAATTCAATTTATTTTTGAAAAGAGAGCGAGAGAGAGAGAGAGAGAGAAAAAACGAATTAAATAATAATAAAAGATAAATATGCAATATTTTGCCATATTTGTTTTGGAATATTAAAATGAAATGCATTAGCTAAACTGTGATATGGTTATTGTGTGTTATGAATTTTGCATAAATTTTCATTCAAAATTGCATTGAAACGTGTAAATTTGGCGAAAAAAAAAAGAGAATGGGGGTGCATGATCATAAGCATGAGTTTCAAGCACAGTTGAATTCACTGGTATGGCAAATGATTATTTGCATTTCGAATATTTATACGAAACAGATGCAACGAAATATGAAATTGTTAAACATTTTAATCAGGTAGCTGGTGAATTGTTGTTTGCAACATGGAAAATTTCACATTTCAATGTTTAAACTCAGTGAAAAATTATTGTAATGACTAGCGATGCCTGGGCTCTCATTTTCCACATGGTTATTCGAAACATTCAAAATAAAATATAAAATGAGATGGGTACAGCTGCTACTGCTACCACTACTGGTTTCGATGTAACAACAACGTAAAGTGTGTATAAAATTGTAATCAGTAGCAAGCAGCTGAATAAAATAGAATGTCTCATACGCAGTAATACAAAATGATAATATAATGCCAACTTGGCAATGCCAAGTAAGCAATTTTCAGTATTCCTTTTGATGCATTCAAAAAAATCTTCATCGAAATATAAACGAACGAACGAACGAACGAACGAACAAACGAAAGAAGGATCGAGATAAAGTTGCTAATGCGTAGAAATAATACGAAACAGAAAAAAGAATGTAGTAAATTTTTTAAGTGCCTTGTCATTTGCTTTTCACTTTAATGGCTTAGTTTTCAGTACGCATTTTATGTTCGTATGGTTCCCATTTGTAAAATCTCTAATTTAACTATTATCTACCATTGGCAGTGCCCAAAAAATATCATCAAATGGTCTCTGTATGTTTTGCCAATGTATGCATGTGATAAAGTGACAAATCGACATAGTGCGGTAAAGTGGCCGGTGAATGCGACAAAGTGTGCGAGAGAAATAGAAAAAGAAAGAATGAGAGAGTAAGAGAGATCTAAAGAGCAAGAGAGACTGCATGAGATAGTAAAAGAAAGTGAAAGAATGAATGAGAGTAGGGAGGAATATAAGAGAGAGAAGGAGAGGAAGAGAGAGAGAGAGAGAGAGAGAGAGAGAGAGAGAGAGAGAGAGAGAGAGAGGGAAGGGAGAGGAAGAGAGAGAAGGAAGGGAGAGGAAGAGAGAAAGGGAAAGGGAGAGAGAAGTAGAAAAATAGAGCGATAGATTCAGAGAGAAACGAGATAAGCAGAGAAAAATATACCGAGAACGTAGTGTCGATTGGTGTTTGGGGCCTTGGAAGGGTTTATTTTTCCAACTATTTAATGCAGACACGTACACATAAATCAACGTCCGTATGGATATGCTTTCGTCGATTTCGTGTGTTGATTATGTGTAACTATTTTCACACTGCGTGTCGTTTCTCTCTTTCTCTTTTTTTTTCTCTCTCTCTCGCTCGCTCTCTTCTCTTCCATTTCTCTGGCATGTATTTGTCAGTCATTTATGTGTTATATTTTCGTAAATTCAAAGCAGACGCACATCGCCACCATGTTAGCCCTGTAATTTTTGGATGAAAAGTTTTGTGCTAGTCAATATTCCCGCAATATACCTGATTGGGTGCCATTTTTACAATCCAATAAATTCAACGTAGTCTCTCGTTTTCTCTCGTCGTGTCTCTTTCATCACTAAATTATATGATGCTAATATAAAATGAAGTTAATAGCATGCCTTTAGTAGATTTATCGCTTCCAACTCAGTTCGTTCGATGCTAACATTTTCATTCGTTCGTTGCTTCGTTCGCTATACACAGATACACACACACACACACACACCGCCGTTTAAAATAACGCAAAATGTTATGCTACACGAATGATGGTGGCATTTTTCTTGCCTTGTGCGCCTTGAAAATGTGGATATGGATATGTAATCAACACATCATAAAATGAAAAATAAAAGGCAAATCAAATAAGATAAAGTAAGTTGTAGAAGACAGTGATGAAAACATGACGATATATACCGCGCGCGTTTGATGAAATCAAGGCATCGAACTGCAAAGCCCCTAAAAACTTGATACACGTTTTACATTTTAGATACTTAACACCTACAACTACAGTTTGATGGGAATCTGAAACTGAAACTGAAACGGGATTATCAACCCATTTAGAAGAAGAACTCATACAGCATATTTTGTGTAGCGATTTCACATCACTTTTATAAATGGTCTCTGGCACATTCACTCTTTCAAATACAAACACAAAGAACATACGCCTACATGAACAATCCATTGATGTACCGCAATGGGTCTCAAGTAAACCGTTGATAAAAAAAAAAGTCAACAACGACAACAACAAAATCTACAGCTGTTACCACGCTATCATCACCAAACGAATAAACAAACAAACAAAAAACCAATTCGTCTAGCATTCGGTTGTCCGGGTAGATTTTTTGACAATCTTCACTTTTACGTTTGTATTTTTAAATTTAAGCTTTTTTTTCTCTCTCTCTTTCTGTTTGTCTCCATCTCTACGACAACCACAAAAAACTTTTCTTATTACTTTCAATCGCAAAGAGTTTCTGTTTCTATTTTTGCATTTCTTGTTCATTCATTCGTTCGTATTGCTGGTTCTCTCGCCATTACATTTTATCCTTTACATTTTAGTGTATACGCATTGTGAATGGGCTAAAATATATGTTTGCTTGTGTTGTTTGAAAGAATCAAGTCACAAGATGAAAATAACATATACAAACACAGCAACAGCAATGGCATCAACTCAACTGATAAAACGCAATGTATATGTGTTAAGTTTATGTGCTCGATTCGGTAGATAAAATGCCTATAAAAGTTTAAATACATTTAAATGTTGCCTATGGAGGCCGCGCTGCAGTGATTACGGAATAGCAAACCTTTTTGCGCTAAAATGAATTCATTTTACACATCAAACACACAGTATTCCATTTTCTCTCTCTTTCTCTCTCTTTTTCTCACTCTCTCTTTCTTTCTCTCTTTCTCTTTCTCTCTCTCTCTCTCTCTCTGTCTCTCTCTCGTTCTCTCTATTTCTCTCACTTCTCTTTCTCTCACACTCCTTTTCTCTCTCTCTTTCACCCTCTTTCTGTCTCACTGTCTGTTTAACTCTGTTTCTCTATGTGTACCATTTACTTAGCTTGGAATTTTTGCCACATTTCAAGTGTTTCAAGCATGATAAGAATGTATGGTGAAGTTTCAGCGATGCGTAATCTGTGTGTTAAATCAACTCAATACAACTGGTTCATACACATTGTAATATTGGCACAAACTGTGTTGTTCCGTGTGTGTGTGTGTATGTTTATACTGCGTCGTTTTATTTCTCAAAAAAAAAAAAGGAAATGAAGAGAGGAAAACAAAAAGAATAAAAACGAGAAAGGAAAAAAACAAAGTGAGAAACATTTACTTTGGAAAATGGAAGTTCATAATAAATATAATTCACTGCAGCTAAACATAAAAGAATGTGACGTATATTTAGCAGTTGTGAAGTGCTAAATCGTAATTTATCGGTATTTATTTATTTTTTTTTTGCGTTCGGGAGGAAATGAATTATAAGCAAAATCGAGTACAAATACAAGCGAAACAATGCCTACAAATTTCTTTTTGGGAGATTTTAAATAAGATTCGTTATAAGATGAGCTAACAACGACTATATACTTGATACACATTTGTATCCACCAATTTGTCCTGTTTATTTCAATGAGCTGCATAAAATTTGCAATTTGGGCTCCCCTTTTTCATGTATGACAGAGATTTGAAGCGAAGAAAAGAAGAGAAGTGAGAGCGAGATAGAGAGAAAGGGAAAAAGAGTGACAAAGATAAAAGAGATAGAAGGAGATTAATAATTAGATCAATGAAATAAGGAAAAACGAGAACATGAAAGAAAAGGAGAGAGATCCTGATCACGACAATGTAAAAGGCAGTTTGCCTTTTTGTTTGATGTTGATTTTTGCTGTCGATTAACCATCATGAATTGCAATGGGAAAAACTTTTGCGCCCATTCCATAAAAATTGAGTCAATCCCATCAACACGTTTTCCATCAATGACGATGGAAAGTTCTGTCATCCATTCGCTCGTTCTCATTTTTTCTCGCTTTCTCTCTCTCTCACTCTTTCGGCTTCGAAAATGTGATACAATCTTATGTTTATGCATTCGTAATGCGTGGGGATAAATAATAAAATTGATGTGTGTTTTACTTCAATGTATCTAGTTTTTGTGTTCCATTGACAGTGCCAGTGCCGGTGCGGGTGCGGGTGCGGGTGCGGGTGCTTCTTCGGTGCGGGTGGGGTGCGGGTGCGGGTGCGGGTGCGGGTGCGGGTGCGGGTGCGTGTGCGAATATGAGTTTTGTGTATGTATGTGTGTGTAAAGTCATAAAAAGCGTTGCCTTTTTCTGCATGTTCGCACTGGTTGTTTTCATTGCAAACGGGTTTTTATTGGTCTAGAGTGGCTCATGAAAATAATCAAGCGTCAATGAACGTATAGTCATTGAGTTATTGCATGTTTAACTATGATGAAATCCGTATTAAACAGAACCAAAGTGTGCTTCGAAAAAAAAAAAAAAAAAAAAAAAAAAAAAAAATAATAAAAAAAAACAAAATTGTGAATTGGAGAGAAGATGAAGAAGAAAAAAAAAAAATTAAATAAATACCCATCGCATATCCGGGCCTGATGAATCAAGTTAAAAGTTTTCATACCAAAAACAAACCACTTCTATTAATCATTAATTCATTTCCACTCACAAAGTCAAATTCATGATTCTCGTAATAAATGCTCTGGCAACATCACATTTTCATCACATATTTTATAGTTTTACGCATTAATACACAATGCCTCATAAAAGGATTTTATCGCTGAAATATAATTACTTTTACAGAGTTGAGCTGATCCGTGCTGAGCTAAAACTGATAGCAACAATAGCATTAATAGAGAGCAGAGATAGTGTGTGTGTGTGTGTGTGTGTGTGTGTGTGTGTGTGTATGTTTCACATTATGAAATTCATAACAAATTTTCCTATCATTCGTTTGCATGATATTTACATTTTCTCGCGAATTATGAAACAGAGAAAAAATAGCGATTATAATCGAAAAAACTATAAGTTCCGGTTGACAGGTGAAGGCAAATGTATGATAACTCACTAACAATTCCTATCATTTTCATAATATTTAAATGCATAACAGTTCTATGAGACGTGCGCAATGTGGGAATATGTGATATTCATTATTTCTTATCAGACACCCACAGCAAATTCAAATCGAACTTCTTTCTCTTATGCGTTCTCATCTCGCAAAACAAGACAAATGACTCAATCAACCAAAATCGTAAGTATCAAGTATGTATTGTCTTCGTTTTATGTATAGAAATGTAAATTTGCACAGCTCACAATTTTGACAAAAGCAACATTCGATAGAAACGCGTCGCGTACATACTTCAGACTCTCTCACATTCTCTGTGTTGCCACTTCCATCTTCACCTCTTCTTCTCCAGCCTTTATTTCACTTGCCATACCAAATGAGAAGAACATTGTCGTTGCTCGCAGTATGTTTACATCATTTATCATTGCAAGTGATTTTAAGGAGCTCATGTTACCATTCCCCCATCGTCCTTGTAATATGTCATCTAATAGCTGATCAGCAAATGTTTGAACATTTGTAATCGCGTGATTGTTTTGCATTGTGCTGTACCGGGCGCAAATCAACGCTTGACACAATTCCAAACACTTCAAAATCAGACCGTAAACTGACTGCGTGACGCCCCCCACCATCATATCATTCGTTCGATCAAAATGTCTATGTGTGTGTGCGTGTGTGTGTGTGTGTTTGTGTTTGAATTGATGGTCGTTAATTACATTGCTCCTCATTTATATAAATACAATTATAAGGACAAATGCCAGCATTTTTTGACATTTCACAACTTTGCAACTCAAATATCGTCTACATTGTTATTCTTTATTTATTCATTCGTCCATTTGTCGAATCGGTTACAGTTTCAAACTGAAAGATACCAGCTACTGATTTACGTATCACTGCAAGCACAAGGTCCTTTTCAATCTTTCTTTTTCTTCAACAAATTTCTTTCTCTTCTTCTTCCCTCTCACGTTCTCTTCCTTTTTTTCTAAATTTTTCCCTCTGTTTCTCTCTCATTCTTTCTCTCTCTCCTTCTTTTCTCTTTCTCTCTCGCACTCCCTCTCTCTCTCGCTCTCTTTCTCTCTCCCTTTTTGCATTTTTTTTTTTCTTCCGTTCTTACTCTTTTGCTCTTCTCATTTTACTCTTTCTCTTATTTCACTTGTTTTTACTGCACTCAAATTCGATGGCAAATCAAAATGATTTTGCAATTGTTTGATTTACTGATGATGGCAAGCAACTACAACGACAACGGTATCAACATTGTTGAACAATGGGTTTCGGGTATTTCGCTTCATTTCTTCATCTTATTATTTTGGAACGTTTTCTCGCTGTTCGTGAGATGGCAAATGCGAAATCATATCATTAATGGCACGAAATTGTGAGAATATAACAAAAAGGTAATACCAGCTAACAATAGAGCTAAATGCACGCGATGAACGTGTTTTGCATAAAAGCTTCAAAATCGCGCAAAACGATGAGAATGTATATTTTTTTTCTACTATAAATTGTATATATATGGAATATATTTGCCGTTCTTTTATTTTTTTTTTTTTAAGTAGAAATCGAATTGAATTCGATCGAACGTGATTTTCGAATCTTTTAGTTTTGCTGTTCACTGTTCCGATTGCAATCGTTATGTTTTTTTTTTTTTTTCACTTTTATTTCATTTGACACTAATCAGGCAAGCTTGTGCGTGTTCATTCTAAACACAAATCTGATTATTCAAGCACAAATATTGCGAGTTCGTCGTTCGGATTTATACAAAACTATTTATTATTGTGTGAGTATATACGATTTAAACAGCAAACTTTGTTTAATATATAAAAGATATCGATTGTGTACGCCTGAGAGTTCATATATTAATGTATTGATTGCTCAGCACCAATTAGCAATTGCAAAATATCAAATGGGATTTCATCTCTGATTTCGATCTAATACAAAGTGCTTTTCATACGTAAAGAAACACACATTAATTTCAGTTCAATAAATCGCATAAGCAATTTGATATTTCTTCATCCCCTCCAACATCTTTAACCCCCCCCCAATTTCTACTCTTATCTTTTTTAAACCCTTTTGCCATTCGGGACAACAATCTAAATTCATGAGAGACTGCGATTTTAACATTAAAAATGAATCCAAAATACTAAATTGCCAAGTAATTGCTATGCTTTTAGCTGTTGATGTTCGAAAACATGCGATTTAATTCAAATGGTAAAAATATCAATAAACCGAAGTAAAAGGAAAAAAAAAAATACGAAAAAGAAAACTTTTTCCATTGCATCGATCGACGTGACTACTTTGTGTATAAAATTGCACAGAAATACCATATTCTTTGGATCTATCATTAAGTGAAATGTAATGGTAACGACGTAAAAAAAAAAATAAAAAGAAAAATAAAGATACAACCATGTGCTAGAGAGTCAGTGTGTGCGCGCAAAATTTGATGTAAAATGTCTGTGGAATCATGCTCAATTACCAACAACTACATATGAGCTCATCTCGCTCGGAAATGTTAACATATAATTTTCGGAAGTAATAACCGTAAGATACCGAAACCGAGAAATAATAAAATGTTAAGAAGAGAAAAACGAAGAAACACACACACACACACACACACACACACACACACATACACACACACTCAATGTGAATTGATGTAAAAAGTTTTTGGTTTATTATCATTATAAAGGCGCGCCATGGCGATGCTACTGTTTCTCTAAGAACATTTTCAATGCGAATTGAATCGATGGTTAAGTGCACACTTCAGAGCCAGATTAAAGGATAAACTATATCGTTCTCTTCGTCTCCTTGTTTCACTTTTGCTATATCAATTTTTCTCTCTGCCTCTACCTCCTTCTTTCTCTTTCTATTTTGCCTCCTTCTCTCTCACTCTCTCTCTCTCACTCTCTTTCTCTCTCTCTTTGTCTTTCTCTCTTCTGGTTTCAATTTTTCTCTAGCTTTGGTCGTCATTTATGAAGCTAGTGAGATTAAAGTCTTATGTGCTTAAGAAATAGATATGATTGTTTCGCTACTCGTTACATTTGCTATTTCATGCAATGAATTCCCGTATTTTTTTTTCCTAATATACTACATGATCGTTCAATTAAATGAACAAGGATGAAAGAATTTGAAGAAAGCTTCGCAAAATCATTGCGTGTGAAAATATTGGACAGTTTTTGACCTCATCGAAAATATGAACAGAATAAAGAAGAAAAAAAAATGGAACGAAAAAAGTGGAGAGTAGAATGAAGGGAGATGAGGTTTGTGAAGAAAAGAATGAAGAACGGGTAGAAGAAGATTGGTAGAAAAAAGAGTGATTGCAACGATGTTATTTTGTCTTGGAAAGCCAAGAAAGAACCCAAGGTGGCCGACAACTAAATATATTATTTGGTTGCATCGCACCACTGCACTGAATATAAAGCAATAAAACGTACTAACAAACGAACGGATAAGCGAAAAAGTGATACGATTCCAAAAAAAGGAAAGCTATGTGTTTTTCTCCGAAAAGTTCTAGCCCCAAAAGATGCAAAGAACCAAAACTAGAAACATCGAACAAATGTGCACACAAACTGCATTTCAAGCATAAGCGTTGAGGTTCAAAGATCCGTTTCCATGGTGAATGAAAACCAAAAAACAAAAAACAAAGTTTTATTTATTTATTTTTGCAAAGATATTCGGAGCTGCATGGAGATGCGTTTTTATTTTGCATTGGTTTGTGAGATAGAGACAGCGTTTCGCTTCGTTTCATTTTGGCAGTAAATTTTATGCTTTTCTTTGTTCTGGGCTGTGTGAAATGCCGGTGTGGTTTTCGCTGTAAGTAGGATTTGTCATTTCAAACCATTTGCTCTGTTATTCGTTTTCTCGCTTCTTTTGCTCATTTTTATTCTCTTTCTCTCTCATTCCCTTTCTTTTCTTGCTCTTTCATTTTCTTTCTTGTTCACTTTCTTTCTTTTTCAGAAAAAAAAGCTCTCTATCTCTTTCCCTCTCCTTTTCTCTCTCTTTCTCTCTCTCTCTCTCTCTCTCTCTCTCTCTCTTTCTCTTTCTCTTTCTCAATCTCGGCCTCTTGCTTTTTTCACCCCATAAAGAGCATTTCGTTTTATTTTTCTGAGCAAAAATAAAATAAAAGATGAACTGAATACATCTTGTTCAATGTTTCGACGACAAGAAATGCATTTCGTGATCGGTGAATTTTTGGTAGAGAAAAGCCATTTCCATGGCAAAAGTCGTTGCCGTTTGTTGATTCACTTTATTTATCATGCAATTTCTCTTGTTTTTTGTTTTTGTTATTGTTCTTCTTCTTCTTCTTCTTCTTGTTTTTCTTCTGCGTTTGCCTCAATGTTGCATTACATTACGTCTGATTTCAACTATTGTTATTTTGTTGTTTTATGGAAAGATACACCTAGAAATGTTGATCTTGCTATCGCATAAAATATGAGAGAATATTGCAAGTTAAAGTCTGAGATGCGACTTGGAAAATGAAAACCGCTACGAATATTCCAATGGTTTTTCGAGAAAATGTATGTAAAATTTATTAAATTTTTAATGGTAAAATGCACCGAATAATCAAGCAATACAACATTGAATTTGTTGTTATATGTTTGGCGAATTGAAAAGCAAAACATAAAATGTATTCATTTACAAGTTCGCATAAATTTGTATTTGTGAAAATGCTGACTCGATGCTATTACAGGTGTGCATACCATAGCTGTCGTCTATTGTCAATTGCAAACGATAGAGAAGCATCAACGGTTTTTCCTCTGTTGCATCTTAACCATTGAAGTCAAAGAAAAAAAAAAACAAATTCAATTCGCACACATTACAAATACAGCACAGAAAATACGAATTACGGGGCTATGCAGCCATTTTATTCGTATAATGCATCGGATTTACAACTAACAAATTCTTTATTCCAAAAACCATAATGAAATTAACTCCAATAAAATTTATGCTGTAAATGCAACCGAAGACGACAAACAAAGACAGTCTTTGTGAAAGGAGAGAGGGTGAGAGCTTTCGCTGGTTGAATAAAAACTGAGATTTTCTATTGTGAGGATTTTGGATAAAATGTGGATGAGTTTCAATTGAGAAAGGGAGCAAGAGAGAGAGAGCGAGAGCGAGAGCGAGAGCGAGAGCGAGAGCGAGAGCGAGAGCGAGAGCGAGAGAGAGAGAGGGAGAGAGAGAAAGAGTTCACTAAATTGTTAGTTTGTCTTTTAGCTTTAGCACACAATTTGTACGATCGTAGTATATTGTTGTTGCTGTTGTATGCAGAAAAACGCCTGTCGCATTGTATCTTTGCTGTAAGCCATTTCATGATACAGTGCGATAGTAACGCCTTCCAGTAATGGAACATATTCATCACTTGGAGCGCTTTTTATGAATAAACTCTGTTGATTCTTTGCTTTGTTCGTTGATTGAAATTCTCATTCAGTTTATTTAGCGAGGTTGCTCTCTCTCTCTCTTCTCATTCTCATCTCTCTCTCTCTCTCTCTCTCTCTCTCTCTCTCTCTCTCTCTATTTCTCTATCATTGCGTTTAACCGCAAAATTTTGGTGAAAATGTTCGAAATGCATGAGGTAAAGAAAAGACCAACAATAACAACGACAACAAAAGAAATCGAAGCGTGAGAAAATCCGTGCAATTTGCAATTCAAAAATTCATGTTACAAAATATATACATTAGGTGCATTTACTTAATAGTTGCTTGAAGAAGCTTTCCACCTGAACATTTTTTTTTTCTTTCTTTTTCTTTTCTCTTTTTTCTTCTGCTCGTCCATGTTTCGTATTCTTGGGTTCGTGTTTTAACCCAAGACGAACAATTGCATCGTACAACAAAACGAAGTGCAACAATTTAGAGCCATTGTTTCCTTTTGATTCGCATTCCATTCACTCTCACGGTTTGAAGTTTTCCTTTTACTACTTTCATTGGCATTCGACGTACATCTTCCATTCTCACACTAAAACTTAATATTTTCAATTCCAACACTCACATTTACATTTACATTTACACTTGCGATCGCAACTCAAACTCGCATTTCATGCATGTTTGTCGATTTTCTTCGTGTTTGCAAGAGATTGAAGAAAGCATGCAAAAGCAATTTAACATGATTCATCTCGGCACAAACTCATTGAAACGATTCATTTGCCTTGATTTGTATGGCAAACTGAATAGTATTTTTGTGCAGTGTGTGTGTGTTTGTATGTATGTTTCCATTTTGTTTTTCATCATTTATTCATGTATTCATGTATTCGCATGCATTATGTTATTAAGAGAAAGAGAGAGAGAGAGAGAGAGAGAGAGAGAGAGAGTGAGAGAGAGAGAAAGAATGAAAAAAAATACGCTTCACACTTGGAAATGCCATCTTCTGTACATCATTGAGTATTGTTTAACGCGTTGAAAATGTCAATGATTCCGTATTTGCCGTTGCCCACGCCCCAAATAGCATTTGTTTGCATTTTGTATTTGTTCTAAGACGGATGAATGTTAAATGCGGTTTTTGTGATTGTTTGTTTTTTTCTTATACATTTCACGACGACGATCCGTCATTATTCAGTTTTTGTATGAATGTTTTAAGGCAAAAGATATTTAACTTTATACTTATATTTGTATCGCATGGCGTTGGAAAATAATGAAATAACAATAAATCCATTTCTTTTCTTCTCTTTTTAAAATCTCTCTCTCTCTCTCTCTCTGTGTGTGTGTGTGTGCGTCTCTCTTTCTCTCTTCCTTTCCATCTTCAAGTTGTTTGCGCGTTTTATATTTTCTTTGTGCGAACGCTCATTGCGTTGCCACTATTATGTCATGCTCGTTCCATTCTATCTTTTAATTTTGCTCTTTTGTTTGAAATCATTGTTTTTATTATGTGTTTGTGGGTATGATGTTGTATGTTTGCGAGAACGCCTTTTGTGCGATGCGTATGCATAAATGTGACTTTATTCATTTATTACCGTTTTTATTTTCTAATTTTCATTCTTATGCTCACAATGGGGCGTTTTAATAAAAACCCGCAAAATATATTATGGAATTTTTCGCATCTTCGGTATCGTATTCGGTAAAATGTGTGAGATTTTCTTTTGTGGTAATTTTCGATTGTACTTTTTTTTTCCTTTGCAACAGATCAATTTTGTGGACATTTATTCCTGGTTTCGCACGAGAATGATTGTTGTTGCATTAGAATTTGTAAAAAAAAAAAAATATTCCCCATTTCTTGTGGTTATGCATCAGACTCTTTAGCTTCACTCACAGATTCAGTTGCAATCACAGTGTCAGCTTTTGCACTAAGCTTCAAGGCAAAATGTATTGCTTCGTTTGAAAAAGCATTTCTTTTCTCTTCGACTTTTACGATTTTTAAACTAGCGAAATAAAACTACATGACGAAAAAAAATGTACAATTGCAAAAGCCATTCTCGAATAGATAGACGCTTGTTCTATCGATGCTTCGTTTTGCCGGAAGGTTTTGAACAATTTTTCTGCAATCCTGTCAATTCCAGTTAACTTGGCGTACAAGCCATAGAAAGAAAAAACCGTTTGCATGCTTGTTTTTTTTATTATTTTCGATTGTGAATACGAAACGAAGCTACTTTGTACTGGCCACAGATTGTATATATGTGTTCTGTGCAACAGAATAAAAGAATACTTTCACCCTTTTTCATTTTGTATGCTGTGTCATTGTTGAATAGTTTTCCATTTCGTTTTGTAACGATAAAACTGTATCGGGGCAGTTAGGCCATGAAATGAATGAGAGAAAGAGAGAGACGAAGAGAGCGAGAGAGAGAGAGAGAGAGAGAGAGAGGATGGAGACAGGGAAAGATAGAGAGAGAGGGGGAGAGACGGATGGAAGGAGAAAGGGAGAGAGAAGAAGGAGAAGAAGAAGAAGATGAAGAAGAAGAAGAGAAAGAGCGAAAAGAGAGAAAAGAGATGGCAAGTCCAATCGAGAAAACGAAATGCAATAAAATATTTCAAAATACATTGAGAGAGAGAGAGCGAATTTCATTTGAATTTTGTATTGGCAATTGTGTTGGACAACAACATACCGTGGGTTTGTGGCTCACTTTCATGTGAGCTCGCCAAATGTATGCATTTGATTTTTATTCGCGATTGAAATTGTATGTGCGTCCGTTTTTTTTTTCTTTTTTTATTTATTTGCTGTGAATATCGAAATGGAATGTACCTATTCGGAAATAGAGCGCTGATCATTTTCAATTCTGACATTCATATAATTTGAAACGTAAAAATGGTTTTGAAACATGTGAAATGGAATGCGTATATATGTGGAAGATCCATTTTGAATTCTTATTACTTTTATGGTGTTCGGTTTTCTTTTCTTTTCTTTTTTTTTTCTTGTCGTTTTCTTGTGCTGTGTTGTTGGAATGAATGCAATGAGATGAGAATGGTGAAAAAGACAGGCGAACATTGATTGTGCCCATTTCGATTGGCCAAAAGCGATACAGAAACGAATCGACATCGAACATCCGCATAATCTCAACATAGATTTAGTGGTTCGATTTATATCTTGTTCCAATTTTATTGCTGTTCACCATTTCGCTACACTTCGTCAAGTAAATGCGTTCGAATCATGTTCGAGATTTTTCACATAAATAGCAAATGGTCATACCATCTTCTCTTCTTGTCCCATTCTCTTGTGTGCTCACCCACCATACTTCGATCATAAATACATTACATACATACAAATTGGATTGGATTGTAAGTGTTGAAGGCAAAACGCAGGCAATCTAGCAACATTAACAGTAACATTGCCAGTGGTTGCAAAGAGAAAGAGAGAGAGAGAGAGAGAGGGAGAGAGAAACGTTTTTTCTTCATGTTTTTCTTCTCTTTTTATTTTGAAAGAGAATTCATAGATATATCGGTTTTATTGCTAGAAATTTCATTTAAATATAAATGGGATATTTTCCGTAATGTGCTGCGCAGTGCAATTGAATTGAATGTGCAAATCATTTAATGCTAAACGAAATCGAAATAACCATTTATTTTACTCAAAGCACTCGTGTGTTAATCGCCACTGATTTATGTTGTGGAATTTCGATTTCTACAATCCGATCAACATTTCCGAGTTGAATCAATAACTTCAGAAAATCTCGGCTTAATTTAGATGAATCCGATTTCGTTTTCGTTTTCATATTTTGGCCATTTCATCCGGTCCGGTTTGGCATTTCACACAAAATGGTTATAATTCATTTTGAAATCAATATAATCGCTTTGGGGTTCGGTTCACGTTTTTATCAAATTAATTTCCAGATGAAGAAATGATAAATGTGATAGCTTGAAAAATGTTAGTTTGTGTGTGTCTCTCTCTCTCTCTGTGTGTGTGTGCATTAAGTGACATTGTGCCATAAAGTGGTTTCGATGATTAATAAAGCAAATATTTTAAATATCAACAATAAAATGGATAATATAACCAAAATGATGCGACATGAAAATTGAACATTTTGTATCACGTTCCATGCCACGATTAAATGACACTGAAGTCGGCTCATAGACATTAAATATTCATAGTTTTGTGATGGTGCTTTGACCTTTACATTTATTCACCATCTTTTCCAACAAAACCAAAATGCAGCAAAAGAAAAAAAACCATCATCCACTCACACATCTCTTGTGTTTGCACAGTTTCTTGTTGTCATAAGCAGAGCGAAAATAAAATCCAAAAATATGACTAAAGAGATAAAATGAACGCAACAAACTGACTTTCATTACATGGGCATAAAATGCTGTACGAGTCTTATTTTAATGCAGACCAAATGTTTTAACGGTCACAAGAAAAGCGAGTATCCGTTTGCAATCTAAATGCAAACAGAAGCAATGAAGACAAGCATTTGATTGTGGTTGGTTGATGGTTGGTGGTGGGGCTTGATCGTCCATTGCCCGAAGAAATTATTGTGTGCCTGAGAACGATGATGGTCGAGTGACCAAATCGAATTTAATTCATGTGCAAAAAAACGCAACTCGAAACTTCATCAAAGATAATTTAATGGGAATTATGTATGCACATTGTAATAAAAGCCACTGATGAATGCTTTTGGCTAACGAAAATAAACGCATTTCATTTTATTGGCACAGCATGTTAAGTCATCGGGTTTTATTGATCAGCAGAAGGCCCAATATTCGTAGCGAAAACGAAGAACAGAAATGAAGACGAATGCGATTGCGAGTAAATGTAAGTTGTGGTGTGTGTGTGTGTATGGCACAGAGCAGACGATGGACATTTTATTTGTTTTTCTCCTTGAGGATAAACAACAAAAACAGCGTACAAACGCTCATCTTGACCCAAATAATTCGGTTGATCGTAATTGAAATGCCACAATTTCATTTATTTTCTGGCCTTTTTTTTTGTTTGTTCGCATTGCTTCTCGGTTTCAACATTTATGCGAATCGAGATGTTTTCGAATTCGTTGGCATTATCATTTTCGTTATTTGTGGTTACATTTAAGCATTGAACTTGACCACTTATTCTCATTTGCCGCAACGCATAAATGAGAAATATCCTACATAAAATGAGAAGTTATCCATATGTATTGGAGGATTGTGTGTGTGTGTGTGTGTGTGCGTCTGTTTGCGCAACAAAAGTTATGATTATCATAAAACTGGCCAATTATTATTGTGAGAGGGCAGTAAAAGGAGTATTATCACCCAAACAAGCGAACGCATTAACCAATTGCCCGTTTGTCAGTTCATTGAAATCAAACATGTGAAACGGAAACATCTCCATCAGAATATATTAAATAGCTAATGATATTTGTGGTGAAACAATGCACTCTATGACTCTTTATTTTCATTTCATGTGTTTTTTTGTTCTTCATTTTCTACTTTTGCCACAGAAATTCCATTAAAGTACAAATGGAAATTGGAAATGCAAAATGGATTTCCCATTTAATTATTTTCATCGTTTTTTTTTTTTTTTTTTTGTTTGAATAAACCAAAACACATTTCTCATACAATCTAAAAAATATTCCATTTTTAGTACCATGCCGGCCATTTCATCGGACACAAGTTGTTGGGTCAAGAAAATTAATAGCATTTACGAAATCTAGATGTTATTCAAAATGAATCTCTTTGCTCGTTAAATTAGTTTTTCTGGCTTTAAAACTACATATTTATTTTTTTTACACAAATTTTTATGGCAACGTCGCTGACCTCACCAACATATAAAACAAATGAGACACATTCGTTCAACACGAAATATTGTTACAAAACCGCAATGCACGGTGGAAAACAAAGGAAAACGAAGGGATCAGGAAAAGAGATGAGAGAGAGAGAGAGAGAGAGAGAGAAAAACAACAGAGAAGAAGATACGTATTCATATTCACAAGTCGACTATGCTTTGAATTGTCAGCATTCAGCAATGTCATATGAAAACTAAGAGTGTGTGGTGAATTTCGTTTGCCCCAAAAATGTCGAAAATAATACATCGTAAAAAAACTCATTGTATCATCAACATTGTTATGACTTTTTTTTATGTGATAGCATTTGCGTTATTTTTATATCATTATTGTTATGGTTCACTTTTCGCTGGCTTTAAAGCATTCCAAAATTGTTTGCAATTCTCAAAATAAAAACACGAAAACTTGGAAAACAATGCTACAAAAACAAAAACAAAAAAAAAAAAAAAAGAAAACGTCATTGGACAAATAAAACTGGTATTCTTTTTTTGCCTTCTTATTTCTATTAACAGTATGTCACACAAGATGCGGTAATGTTTTTTTTTCTTTTTTTGCTTCGTTTTTCCCAGTTTTTTTTCTTCATTTCTTTGTTTTGCTTTTCCAAAGCGACCAAATGGTTCGACAAAATTGTGATGAAAACAAAATAAATTCGCAATAATAATAATCGTTTAACAAACACAGTGAGCTAAGAGTGCAAAATGAGTTGTAACGACAGCCCATTCGCCCATCGTCTGGGCTATGGTTCTCGTTAAAATTGTCGCATAAAAACACCAAATGAAATACAAAATATGAAATAGAGTTGCCACTAAATAGATGCCTTCGGTGGGGCTATGACCGAATATTATTTCTTTTCGTTTTGGGTTGTCTCTCTCTTTTTTTTTCTCTTCTTCTCCCTTCTTTATTTTTATTCTCTCTCTCTCTTTTTTCACTCTCTTTCTCTCTCTCTCTCTCTCTCTTCTTCTCTCTCTCTCTCATGCTGTTTTGTTCGTTTAGTCGTGCGATATCAAAATGGTTTGTGGGTCACTTTTTCATTCAGCAAAACCGCTGGTATCCAATTTAATGTGTGGCAGTATTCACAAACGAAGACGAAAATGTCAAGCGATGAAGACAGAGAGTGGGAACAAAAATGAATATTAGACACTTTTCTTGGTGTGACCAAAAATGATAATTTCCATTTTGCGCTTTATGTTTTTTTTTTTCTTATGTGTGTTTGGAGCAAAACGAAAAAAAATAACTGGCATAGAAAGCAAAACAATGAAGCACAAAAAGAAGAAATTTTTGTTGCGATTGCCATTGAGACAGAACGACAGATCAACTGTATGGGAAATAAAAGGAAAATATGAGAATGAGCATAAAAGTATAGGCAAGTGAAGTGAATAAGAGATGAAAAGAGAAAAGCGAATGGAGAGTGCGAGTTGTGAATTTTATTTTCGTCTCTATTCGAGTCGTTTATGTGCTTGGTTCGTTTCGTTCGCCCTTTGAATACAAAATATTCGGAAAAATAATTTCGGGTCACTCAATATATTGAATGGAAATTGCTTGTTACTGCTCTGAAATGAATATTCTTTTTGGCTTCGTGCTCGCTTTTGATTTCAATTTTCGGTGTGCTTTTTTTTCAAAGCCTTGATAAGCTCCCCACCAAGAAATTTATTTTCAAGTCAAAACGTTTGTCTTCTACGAGGGTTTTTTTTCCCCGATTTTTCTTTTTCGCTTTTTGTTCGTTTTTGTCATTGGTTCATTTGTGTTGCAGAGAGCGTGAAAGCTGCTCAATAATATGATTTTGAGAGGTGACAGACTTCAGCATGGGCATTCAGCCAACATGAACGAACGAAAAAAAAAAAAAATAATTTTGTACACACTCGCGCCATTGAGCCGCAGTTATGAAAACAACTAGCATAATTTGGATGCAGAATGCGCAGTACATGTTCGAATAAGAAAAAATTGGGAGCTGAAACTCAGTTCAAATGCTTTATGTTTATTAAAATAAAAATCATACAAACATTTCGTTTTTTTCTCTCATTAAAGGAAACAAGAACATTGTTGAAAATAAATTCAGTATTCTGGAAGCTGTCTTAATTGCATGCAACGCAGATGTTCATTCAAGCTAAGATTAAACTTTTTCTTGTACAAATTAATTGACCCAATGGCACAGGAACTCTTGATACAGTATTTTTTTATTTTTGTCCTTCTCCCTCCCTCTCTCTCTCCCTCTCTCTCCCTCTCTCTCCCTCTCTCTCCCTCTCTCTCCCTCTCTCCCTCCTCTCTCTCTCTTGATTTTACGATTAACTCATTTGCATATTTCAACTCACAACGCCATATTTCAGATCATTGATGAGCTTTATACTTATGCAAAGTCGTTTTGGAATTTCTTAGCTAAAGATTTGTAATTGTTTGTAAGAAATCTTATGTATACAAGATGTCAAAATACATTTGTCTTTTGAACTGATTGAAATCTGTAAAAAAAATGTCAAAGCGTAATATGTTTTGAATTGACTCGATTCCATTGTACTAAAGTTTGTATAGAAAAAGTCGTTTCATTTGAAAAGATTAAAATTGCTTTTCAGTAAAATTTAATTCATTCGCTCAAAATGAAACCTTCAAAGAATCGACAACCGCACAAACAGCAGAGGAAGAGAGAGAGAGAGAGAGAGAGAGAGAGAGAGAGAGAGTGAGAGGAGGGGGGGGGGGGAGAGTGACGGAGAGAAAAAAATGTGCTTGACTTTAAAATAAAACGCAGTGCGATAAAGCAGCAGCAGCAGCATCAGATTGTGAAACCCGGCTTTTCCAACCACATCAAACGGATCATTTTTTGAGCATCGGTTTGCTACGCTGTTTGCATTTAAAATAAATTTCTTTCTTTTGTGGATCTCCTTGCTGTTACTTTTTTTTGGTTCATTCTCTCTTTCCCTCTCTGTTCCCTTCTGTTATGTTCTCTATCATTTCATTCTGTCTATTGCTTGTTCCCTTTCTATTGATCGAATTCTCTTCATTTTTCTCAGCTTCCCGTTTTTTTAATCCATCGTCGTCCTGTGTACTGCAAAATAGTTTCGAATATTTAGCCGTCATCACTTCGCCGATTTTTCGTTTGGCGTTTGTATTCAAGTGTGCGTTTTTTTTTCTCTTGACAGTCTATCAAAGTTGGTAGTAAAATCCATAAGAACCGCACCCGGCAACAGCTATAATTTGAAGCTTAAGTCAAAATTTTGTTGCAAAACGAAATTAGTAAAATATTTATTCATTTTTTTTTTCCTTTCATCATTGCCATTTTTTCTTTCTTTACTGACTGGGTAAATGATTGTGTGTGTGTGTGTGTGTGTGTGTGTGTGTGTGTGTGTGTGTGTCGAAAACGTTACCAGAACTGCTGTTCTTGAAATCCGATTAAAATTTTGTAATTGCATTTCTTTTGCATAGTTTCGTGCTTCGTTTTCGTTCGCTATAACTGTATTCACTTCTATATTACTTGAGCGCTGGTCTGTAACACATTTTCCTATTGTCGCTTGCATAATACTTTGCATTCTCAGTTGTGCTTTCCCATTTGAAACCAGAAAATTTTCTTCGAAAAAGTTAAATTTGATGTAAGAAGAAGCATGCGATAAACATTTTTCAGTTGATTTATTCATTCTATCTCGCTCTTACTATCGTCCATCACGAATTTCTCATCGTAAAGCATCTTTTTCATTCATTCATATGCGTTTCAATGTAGTTTTGCTAAAGCTTTTGCTGCTGATTTAAAGTTATTGAAATGAAATGCAAGAACAGAGAGAGAGAGAGAGAGAGAGAGAGAGAGAGAGAGAGGAAAAAAAAATGTACAAAATTCGAATGAATTGTGTATTCACGACGATGATGAACATTTCAACTATTTCGAAATTTGGTTCGAAATGGCAGATGGAACGAGTGTCGGTGTTTTGTGTACAACGACAATCGTATTTCATTGATATTGAGAGCACGAAATCGAGTGAGAAGAGAGGAAAGTGAGTACGTCGAAGATGGCGACGAAGACGACGTAGAAAGAAAGAAGTAAATGAAAGAAAAGAGGGAGGGAAAAGTACGAAGTTCGAGCCAAATGCCAAAAAAAAAGAAAAAAAATAGTAAGTTGAGCACGAAAAACGAAAGGAGATTGAATACTTTCGTGAGTTTGTGTGCGAATGAATGAATGAATGAATGAATGTGCGATTTATATTTCTCATCGAATTTCAATCATTTTCGATTCCAAGCCTTGCTACGTTTTATTTCTACCATTCATTCCCTCATTTCTCTTTCACTACCTCTTGTTGGCTCTTGCCTTCGAATGAGAATCGTATTTTGGCTTACATTCTTTCTTTTTCTCTTGCATTTTCCCCAAGCAATATTTATGGATATTCTTATTATTTATTTTGGTTCGCTTTCTTTTAAAAAGAAGAAAAAGGAAAAAAAAATATGCAAGCGAATTGATTTCTGTATTCTGTTTAGTGATTCGGCAGTCGATAGAATGATGATGATTGCGTGAGCAATTCCATTTCAAGCTCGCGCTTGCATATACGATATTATCGTATAAGATACCTAACTGATTTTCTGTCTGTGCATAGTGCAGACGTAGAGCGAGAGCGAGAGAGAGAGAGAGAGAAGGAAAGCAAAGAAGAAAGAGTGAAAAAATGAATTACAAACACTTTGCTTCGTAACTCGTCTCGAATGATTATTGTTATTATTATGAGTTGAAGAAATATGTGAAATGACGATAAATGGGCAAAAATGAATTGAAATGCGACGAGATGATACGTGCGTACCATTGATGTATATATGTGAATGTACTATCAATGATTTTGCATAAAGTGTGCCATGGAAGTCGAGGGTACGCAATTGAATATTATGTGCGCACGATAAAGAAAAATAAGATGAAGACGAGAAGAGAGAAAAAGATATCAATTTATTGTAGTTTCATTTTGCTATTGCGATAGGATTGATGATTTTGCATCCGGTGATTCGTTTTTCATACTTTGACGCAAGTAATTTTGACTTTATATTGGGTTTCTATCAATAAAAGATGATTTTCTCACAGAAGAGAGAATGAATTATAGACTTGCTTATAAATGAGAAGTTTCAATTTTTCACACGCATTGAATGTGGGAAAGTCAGGGCGGGGAAAAAAACGTTGAAAAAGAAAAGTCAGCAAGGAAAAGTCAATAAAGACTATTTGCCGGATGTATTCAATACCCTGTTTGATTGAATCAAAAAACATTTAAACACACACTTGTGGATGTTACGTCAATACTCGACGCCTAAACTTTCAATATATTTAATCAATCCGAGCTTATTTAAAAGAAAAGAAAAAAATGTTGAAAAAAATGAAACTTAAATTCAATGTAGTACTGCATTTTGTATCGATGAAACGAACGAATGTGCTAGTGAGGAGGATCAGGAACATTGACAATTTTTCCTTTTGACGATGAAATCTTTTTTTTTTTTTTTTATGACTACATTATGAGAATCGGTTTGAGTGGTGTGCCATTATTAAAAAACCCAGTCAACCATATTTCGATGTGTCTTATAACAGAAAAAAGAAAGAAAAAATAAATGTAACTTCGCTTACCGCCTGAATTTATAGTAGGTACATGTTTAGCTTTAAGCAATATATCCCATTTTCATTTTCACATCCTGAATTGAAAAGAATCGAGGGTTCGACGAGAGATCTGCGCCAAGCTTTATCAAATGCATTTACCAAACAATGGTATCTACACACTTCAATACAAAGTAATAAACAGCATGGCAGCGACGAAAATGAAGAGAAAAATGAAATATATGTATAACGTGTAACACCATCACCATCATCGTCACCATTCAAGTCAATCAGACGAAAGTGTTACTGATACTCACAAGTCATGGCATGAAAAACGAAAACCTTTAAATCGATGGAAACGAGCGAGAAAAAAAAATTCAATTTTTTTTTTCTCCTTTCACAATGTGAAATTCACATACTCGAAATGTAATGTTTTTTTTTTTCTAAACGATAATATCAATTCAATGCGCCTCAATGTGATATGTATCACTTCAACAATTCAACTCGTGCGGTTCCAAACTCGGTATAATTTATGACAATTTATTATCTGCGAGCAAGATAAAAAATCAATACATCGCAAACGACTTCGTTGCATGCTGTTTATTTATCTGAAACTTTGTTTTCCGCCGGGCGCTTGAAGCGCGCGCCTAATCGACAAATATAATGGCCGATGTCGAAATGTTTTCTCGACACAATTTTTTTTTTCATTCCTTCTTTTCTGCTCACTTTCAATCGTTAAGATTTATTGTGTCAATATCCGATGGAAATATGCCGAAATCAATACTCGTTTCCTGTGTTGAAATCAAGGTTTTCATTCGCGTTAAAATCAAGGTTTCTTTCGTGTATGGCCTCCGTGCAAAATTTTTATTTTTTTATTTTATTTTTTTTCGTCGAACGAGAATAAAAAAACCATTTCGAAATGGCAAAGAAAAAAAATGTTAGCCAAAAATCGTACGATACTGGATACAATTCTGAGATTTCATGGTGTTTGACATGATTCACATCACATGTACACATTTTCGGATAAAGCACAACGTAATGATGACAAAATATTTCCGTTTTTTCGTCACGATTTATTTATCGTTAGCATTAAAAAAGGTTTTGACACTTATCGTCGATGTGATTTTTCATTTCATCTTAAGAATAATGAGCGTACACTCTCATTATTGACACATTTTTTTTTTTTTTTTTTTTTGAGTGACATTTGAAATGCTTTCTCGCAATAGAACATAATTTGACCATCATAAGTAAAATATTGCGGAAATGTAAATAACAGCGATAAGAAATGAAGGAGGAGTAAAAATCGCGATGTAAAAAAAAAAGTGTAAGATTAAAACGAGCAAATTCAATTTGAATGTAAATCGAAAAGTTTAAGTGGAAAATCTGAAAGTAAACCAACGGAGGGCAACATTTATTTTAATGGGCTATTTTTTTTTTCTCGTCGACGGTACGTTCCAAAGTAAAAATCGTGTGGTTACCGATGTAATTCGCAATGTAAACAAGCTCGAATGATGATCATATTCAAAAACTCTTCAAACAAGCACTCAGACACCACAAATTGAGGAAGAACAACGCCAACGTGAAAACAAAAAAATTAAAGAAAAAATGTGAAAAAAAAAATCGCTGTTGAGAGTTAGAGAGGTAAAAACCGAAAAATATTTGTTAAATGTAATACATAAAGTTTTTCGATAAGCGAAAAATATAACACAGACCAACCAATAGCGAAAATCTCATCAAAAGCAATTTTCTGACAAAACCGTAAATAAAAATTGTGTGATCCTTTCTCATCCTCTTTTTACTCAATCTGCTATCTCTTGATCTTTCTCTCTCTTTCTCTCTCTCTCTCTCTCTCTCTCTCTCTCTCTCCTGCTCTCGTTCTCTCCCTGTTTCCCACTCTACACTCTCACTTTTGATGACGCACTTGAGTTTTTTTTTCCCAAAACGCGCGATTAAATATCTAAAATAATGCGCGACTACCGTATAGTTTCGTTTGTACTAAAATATTCGATGGTTTCGTTGATAAGAGGCCCAGCACAAGATAAAAAAAAATAGCGTTGACAAAACGTTGGCGTAAATGAAAGGAAAAAACCCCAACAAGATGCACGAAAAAATAAATAAAATACTCAGCGACCGGAACTCAATCGAAAACATTTTATACCAATTTTTTCGGCGCTTTCTCCACAGGTTACAACGACATAGTAAACAAGCAGAGAATGGTGCAACAGAAGAAGAAGAAGAAAAATTACACGACCGGACAAAATGCACGAGAGAAAAATATCAGAATTTCCGGTTGAGCTGCTGTAAAGTAGCGCTCTACAAAATATATTGTCGCTTACAAACTGTGCTTTGTGTATTTTCTTCAAACGAGAAAAGAGGAAGAAGAAGACAACGAACGACGACGATGAAAAAAAAAAGCCAACCCGGAAAAACATCTAATGATAATAATAATAGTAATCATTATATGGAACAACATATAAAGTTTAAAGTCGTACAACACAAAGTAGGTAAGCACAAACATAAATTTTCAGGTAGCTGCGTCATGTGGCCGTCGCCGTTTTATGCACTGAATGAAATTTCTCTTCGTCTCTTTCATATCTATGCCTCTCGTGCTTTTGCTCTATCGTTTCATTTCTCTTGTTTTCCCTTACCCAGTGGCCCATTTGAATGGTATAGTCACACGGAAGCGCCAAACTGAGCATAAGACAAAATTATATGCCACACAATAGTTTCAATATCAATGGAAATATAGAGAAAAGACCTTTAGCAACCAACAATATATTTTACGTTGAACCAGTTTGGTAACAGTATGTTCAACACAAACTCATGTGTCTTATTAGAACTATATTTACAAGTTTTAACCATTGAATGTTACGAATTCGAATAAATGGTTGCAAAGACAAATGTGTTCGTCATTGTTTTGGTGCAGTTTTTATTGAAATTGTAGCATCAAGGAAAAATTCTGTAATTCTAATAATGAAAAAATCAAATGGGGATCTACTTAGAAATATCGAAGGTACTATTATAAGTTTCGATTTTTATTTTAATTGTCCCAAAAAATAAATCATTTCTTTCATCTTTTTTCTTCTCTTTCTATATGTTTTTGAAACAATCATAATAAAAAGTATCAAAAATGTTAAAAAAATTGTTTGAATCTGTTGAACAATTTGAAAATGATCATCTCTTATTCAAAGGGAATTACAACCATTTAAAATGGTTTCTATAAAAGCTGAGTACAATTCAATTCGTGTCAAGCAATTGAATAGCTGTTATATCTCAAATAAGAACAAACATGAAAATCAATCACTAAACCATTTCAACAAAATGCCATTTTGTTCCGAACTCAATTGAAGTGGAAACCGCTTGTTAATGTTTCTTAAGTAAAAGTTCCAAAAATCAAAGAGGTGGCACACCAAACCGAAATACAGGTGATCGACAAAATGAATTCCCAATCGGAAGGCATAAAGTAAATGTAAAGAAAAAGAGCTAGAAAACATCTATCGACAGCAATCAAAATTACGACAATGAGAATGATTTTCCTGTGGAAAAAACACAGAGCACATCAAATGAAACAGTTTTTAACAAAGGAATTTGTTAAGTGTTCACCTGCTGAGTTCAAGAAAGCGAGAGATTAAGAAAGAGAGAGAGAGAGAGAGAGAGAGAGAGAGAGAGAGGGAAAAAAAGAGTGCGACATGATGAAAACGAACCAGTTGTGTCGAACGGCCTTTTCATTTGTTTGTAAAGAATGGTTGTAATACTCTTTTACGAGTGTACAGTGTATGCTCATTTCGAATGTGAGAAAGGTGTGTATTTCTTCTTAGTGACAACCAAATAAACGGTGACTCCGATTTCGATGACAAGCACAACACATTTTATTTTATTTCAATTTTTTCTCATGAATGAGATTCAGTTAGCGTTCTTTCTATCCATCCCTCGTGCCCCTTTTTCTTTCTCTCTCCCTCTCTCTTTCTCTCTTTCTCTCCTTCTCACTCTCTCTCTCTCTCATTCTCTCTTTCTCAATTTTTCGCTTCGCATTGACCATACGATTCTTACAATGGAGCTAGTAGTGCCTTTGCATCGAATACCGTTTCGCACATTGAATCACAATCAACAAAAATGTCGATAAAACTTAATCTCAATTCTTTTGTTCGACTGAAAAAGACTCATTTTGTTACAAAGAATGTGGAAAAGTGGAAGGAGCTTTATCGTTATTTTCATTCTTGTTCAGGTATTTGTTACAATTTCGATTTGCAATATTGTCGCCGGATGACATTCATGTAGCTGTTTTACCATGGTTCATTTTTTTCTTCTTCTTCTTCTTCTTGCATTGGAACTAGCAAATGAAATGCCAATGAAACTGGAGAGCACAACAAAAAAGAGACAGAGAAAAAGGAAAATGGTAAAGCAAAAACACCTAAATAAAGATGGTTTCGCAACAATGCGACTGCCAAACCGGAACAATTGCTCACAAACAGTAGATTGCATTGGTTATTTCTCTTTCTTTCTCCGATTCTCATTCATGTGAACTATTTTAAACCAAATAAATTCCGTTGATGCAAGTGCACATACATTCACTCACGAAAAAAAAAAAAAAAAAAAAAAAATTACCTTAGTTATTTCGTGGCACAAAAACTGCCAGTATTGATTGCATTCTGCATAAACTTCCAATCAAGACAAACCACATGGAATCGAAAATGGAAAATCATGGCACAAGAAATTCCGTCCATAGTTCAGTTTCAATTATATTATTCATGTCGAATTGGTAACATTTCATCTTCAGAACGGCAAAATGTATTCTTGGTGTGCGGTGCTGGTTGGTGAAAAACCAAGTGCGCATTGTACTAATACAGAGCTCAATGGCTCGTTTCTTTATTGATAAATCGTTCAAATCAACTTCATCTCAAGTGAACCATTTTCTTTCTGTGAATTACATAGAAATTCTTTGACATTTGATTGACTCATTGAGAATGGAATTATTGGTTACTCACCAAATGCAATCAATAAATATTGAAATATTGAAATAGACAAATAAATCCAAGTGCAAACACTTGCCGGCTATGAACTTTTCATACTTTTTTTGTTTTTTAATACTTGAAAAATGATTATGATTGCATTATGATTCTACTCGATTTCATTGGTAAGAGAGAAAACGAAAAAAAAAAAAAAAAACATGAAAACGCGATTCAAGTAAACGGAACCATCACATGAAAAGATGGATAAATTGCACTTTAGAAAATACTCAAAGTTCACAATTCACAATCAAACAAATGAAATTGCATGACGACGCACAATGTAAAATGAACATTGCCATTTTTATATTCAATAAATGTTCTTTCGAACAATTTCCTTTTCCTTCCCTCCCCTTCTCTTTCCCCCTCTCCCCCCCTTTCTTTTCCTCATCTCCCCCTCTTCAAAATTCTCTTTTTTCCAGTCTTTACTGTTGCGCTCGATCATTTTCTTTCTCTCTCTCTCTCTCTCTCTCTATTTTTTCTTTATATCGCTATTGGTCTGCTTATTGAATCACATTCCTTTTGTCTGTTTGCCATTCTGTAAAGCAAATCTTATATCACCGTCATATACATGCACAGTGTAATATATTTGCTGGCTGTAATTTGTTCTCTATCTATTCCTATTCAATTCTATTTTGTTTTTTTTTTCTCTTTATTTCGATGTTTTTCATATTTCAAATGTTGAAGGAGCGTCTTACATAACGTGAAAACACGGAAGCTTGCATTATTATGTTATGCACTCGACTAGCACACGATATTTAGTTACATGTGAATTTCTATAAATATATTTTTGTTTCTTTGATCGAATCTCTCTCTTTCTTTCACTCATAATTTTCTCTTTCTTTCTTTCATTCGTTCTTCTTCTCCTCTCTCTCTCTCTCTCTTTCTCTGTCTCTCTCTCTCTCTTTCACTTTCTCTGTCTCTCTCTCCCTCTGCTCTTGCTTCTTCTTATTCTCTTCATCTCTCTGAAAGATTCTCTTTCTATCTTTCAATCTTATTCTAACTCTCCCCCTTTCTTTTTTCCTGTCATACCCTATCTCTCTTTTCCTTCCATCCTTTCTCTTACCCTCTTTTCCTCTAATTCTCTCTTTCTCTCTGTCTTTTTCAAAAAAAAAAGGGAATGCGGAAAACCGTCAAAATAGCAATCATAACAAAGTCAAAATGCACTCAAAGTGAACGCTTTTGCCAGTAAAAGAGAGAAATGCATCATCGAACAAACGAAGCCACTGAAGATGAGAATAACTTTTAAATTGACTATGCATGTATATCGTGTAGTGGAGATGTACAATTCACAAGAGTGTTTATCGTTTGTGTTGCGATATTTTATCTATCGTGGTTGATCGTTTGTAATAATAACATCCTGGGACTTGAGAATAGAGTTTTCTCCATTTGAAAACTAGTATACCAATTCGTTGAAGATTGGAGGGCACAAAAAAAAAAAAAAAGCCAAAAAGTGCATCAATAAAAGAAAAAAGTAACTATTTTGTGTGTCTCTTTGAGTATGCATTTCATAAGAATGTTTTGTGCTACACAACATTTTGGGGGCATTTTTTCTCCGGTGCAAGTTTATTCCTTAATCACATGAATGAGCATTTTCCTTTGATCTATTTCTGTTTGTTATTTTCCTCATTTAAAATATTTTATGATTGTTGCATAACAATACTGAAGTGGTAAATGTAAAGCAATATTATACTTGGCAAGTCTTTGATAGACATTTTCGATATAAAAAAAAAAATTGAAGAGAATGAAAATTGGCATATATGCATGTAATACAAATATAGAATAAAGTGAATCGTATGACCACAAGTTTTTGTCTGAAGTTTTGCGAAAAAGAAATTCAATTCGCGTAATGAAATCAGTTATACAAAGAAATTAGCATCAGAATTTTCTCATTTCACTTATTTGAAACAAATTTTCTTCATATTTTCAAAACCCAAACTGCCCAACAATGTCATTTCTCAAAAATCCATTTCTTGACACTTCACTGACATGTTCTATCGTCATGGCTTTTGAGCATGCCATTAAATTTTATGGAATAATAGCTAAAACAACAAATGATGACCTTTTTTAAAAACAAATATTTACTTTCGACTTATCATCTCTTATGTAATCACGCTGAGACTTAAAAAGTATTTTTTTCTTTTTCAATGGAAATATTCAAATTAGCTCAGTTTATTTGTGATTGAAAATTACATTTTAGCTATGTTTTTTTTTTCATTGAAAGTTGTTTTCAAAAATAACAATTTAAATACTTTGTTCGACCGAAGTTTACCGAAAGCTCTTTGTTTATAGAAAATTGTTTCACATCAATGAGCTAATTACTGATATAATTAATAAAGAAACGGATTTAATTAAGATAAAAACTGATTTAGCCAATTTGCAAACCATGTACACAAAATATATACATTGTTTTATCAACAAACAACGTAATTAGTAGGTAAAAGGAAATTTTAATTTAAAAAATCAACTCTCCATTTGTTTGAGATTTTACTCAGGCGCAAAGCTTTGAAATTATTAGTACATTTTTCTCATTTGCTTTTTATTAAGCAATTAAATTAAATTTCCTTTTAGATTTTCAAATAGAATTTTGTTTGAAATGATTTACCGCACACAGGAATGTACAAATGATGAGAAAATTTGATTAAAAATTAGACCCGACTATAATGAATCCTGGAAAATCAAATAAAAGTGAGCATTTTCTTCCTTCATGTGCTCAAAAGCAACGATACTCATGAAATAGCACGTATACGATGAAACATGAACTGAATAACATTTTCTAGTCAAATACATGGCGTGCTTTTTAGATATAAAAATGGCGCAACAAAAAAAAAAAAAAAATGTTTATATTTGGTTTGTCATCCGCTTATTTTTGTCAAAGACTTTGTGTTGTATTTGTCAATATTCCCTTTATATCAAGAATATTTACTGGGAGTCATAGTGACAATTACATATTTACAAAAAAATTTCCTTTTTCCAGAAATCGAAAATTCGGCTATATTACCAATAATGTGTATCTTATTCAATGCGATATTTGATTTTTTTTTTCTTTCCTTTCACAATTCTTCGAACAAACTTATTGACTTATTTTTATCTTTGATATCACCTTCAATTGAATTAAATGTTTTCTCCTTTGAAGTAATGAGCTCTGAAAATATTTATATTGCTTCAGGTTTTTTTTTTTTCTCTCTTGCTTCTTATTTATTTGTTTGGTGGATTTCATTTGATCTCATTTGTATCTTGAAATGAAAAAGCCATTGAAAATCATTTGATATAGGCATAATAGATGTTTTTGGTGACACTTCATTGAATTGAATGAAGCATAAAAAAAACAGAAAGAATTTCGAAAAAATTGTGCCATCAAAATGATTTCGGGCAGCTATTATTGTGTAATACTTGAATGAAGTAAAAATACTTATTAGTTTAAAAGAAGTAAAAACAAAACAAGAATACGACAAAGAGGAATTGACATGATGCCAATATTTTATAAAATCCGGTGAGCTCTTATGCGACCAATCTAAGGAGAACATCTTGTAGGCGGTCCAGTTTCAATTTTTCAATTGAAAAATGGTTTTCTTTCATTCATGAAGAAAAACTTTTCGTCATGACTACTATTGGGTCCATTGTGTTGTATTCACAAAATCGAATCGGTAATGTTTCCCAAATTCATTTTATTTCAATTCATTTGCCATGGAATGAAAATTAATTTTACCAACTTTGTGACTCAACATATATAAAATGGTATCAATTAACAAATTGTTGTTGCAATTTAATTGAATTTTCGCAACAAAAACAATCATATTTGACTTTTTACGATTCAATTAATCATGGCTGTGCAACTTTAGTAATTTTACTTGTAATTAACTGATGCAAACGATATTAAAGCTATGCAATTATCATCTTATAGCTGAATTCTATAATTGTGTATTCACTGCATTGTTTCATTTCAATAGCATCACAAAATGGTAGAAATGTTTTCATTTATTTTCACAATTACAAACGAAAGATATACAAATAATTTAAGGAAAATTTCCAGCAAATATATTTTAATTATTCGAAAATGTTTCAAGAATATTTTACCATTGAATATTGCTGCGGCACAAATAATTGCATTTTATTTTTCTTTCTTTTATAAATGATAAACTTTTGAAATATCCCGTTTTTTATTTTTTCTTTTGCTCGGAAGGCTTTTCGCCAACAAAACATACAAAAACTTTTGCCAGATGTACATTTTTCGTAATTTGTTGTACGTTATAGCGCAAATCGTTTGCGATCATCATTGTTAAAATGGTTTTTCTAGCTCATTTTCAGCGTATCGCTGTTTTTTATAGTGGTCGTTGCCAAATTCTTATGCAATCAGCGAAAATTAGTGCAAATTACGTTGTCTTTTTAGTTATTAAATTTAAATTGAGAACAAAATGACTTGGTTTCACAGACACGCGCAACCAACAATCAGACACAATTTTCTCTAATGATTTTGTGTAAAAGTTTTAAATGTATTAGAAAAAGGCAATTAAATGTTGGGGCTCAATTGGGAATTCGGTGAGTAAATGTGACAAATAGATAAAATGAAATGAGAGATAGAGCTAAAGAAAGCAAGATAATGTAAGCAGAACGAGAGATTTAGCGAGTATCGAAAACAGAGAGGAAGAGAGAGAGAGAGAGAGAGAGAGAGAGAGAGGGAGAGCATAAGCGTTAGTAATCGTGATCGGAATAAAAATCACAATTGTCACAAAAATTCAGCTTAAGCAATTCAAGTAATTGTGATGGTTCAAACCATACGTGCGATTACGACAGCGATTCACTGGAGAATGCAACGACACAAGAGATAAAGCTACTGTATATTACTATAACTTGGTTTTTTACATCGAAACATATAGCGGATGGCACATTAGCCGCTTTACAACTTATTTAAGGGAATTGACTGCACTTCGGTTATCATATGTCGTTTATTTGAGTGAGATTTTATGTTCGTTTCAGTGAATCCAAGTTATTTTGTTGAAAATGCAATGTGTTCAAGTAAACGAATTGCATTCCTGCACAAATTTTGTTAATTGTCTGCATTGGAATCTTATTTGAATTTTGTCACTGGCATTAACATAAAAGGGTTACTAACTAAGAGAGACAGACAGAAAGAAAGAGAGAGAGAGAGAGAGAGAGAATGAGAGAAAGAGAGAGAGAGAGAGAGGGAAGGATAAAAAGAGCCACTCTTGATTTTCATGTGATAATAGATTGTCTGAAACAGAGAACTGTTTTCAAAACGACCAAATGCAACATATCAACCAAGTGATACAGAAAATTTATGAGGTATTTTGTCTAGCAAAATGAAGCAAGTATTTTACATTTTGACATACCATTCTATTGAGTGTAATGCACAAACGAAATAATGATGTTAAAATCTGTAATGAAATTTCATCGAATAAAGTCAAAAAACGGGTGCCAAACAGATTGTGCACTTTATATGCTAGTTGAACTTGAAGGCTAATCAAAATTTCTCATCAATTTTAACGGGACTGTTACAGTAAAAAGTCGGTAATAAAATAAGTGAATACCGAATGATGCCATATTATTATGGAAAAACAAGTGCTGTAAGTTTGCCTGGCAATGGTTGCATTCAATTTATTCAAGTTAATTTTCGAAAACTGAAATTCACAATGTAATGTGCATTTGTCTTTGATCGAAATGCTAACAATTTTTACTTTGTGTGCATTTTGATGAATGCATAAACTCAAACAGGAAACATAACAATTTTGTACACACTCTTGTTTCAGGCACTCAATTATTCCAAAGAATCAGCAAATATATCTTGAAACTTTTTCTCCGCAAAATATCATCTTGAATGTTTGCCGTCAATATTTGTTGAAATGAAATGAGAAGCGATAAAGAGAAGCAAAACAAATTCCGAATCATTGTCGTAAATGACATGCGTTTCTGGTATTAAAACAAAAAAAAAAAAAAATATATATTATATCGTTGATATGCCATAATCTTAAAAATTTCATGGCATTTCAACAGCGCACAAAAAGGTGCCGATTTTTTTGTCTGCTCTCTTCATTTTTCTTTCTCCATTTTTCGATGTGGTTATCAATGGCATTCAACTGGGAGATGGTTGTTACCATTTGCCATCCATTTGTACAACTCAAAGCCAAAATTCCTTGGAGAATATTCCGTCAATAGTAACGAAAAAAAAAACATTCAATAGCTCGGACGTCGACAAGGTTAATAGAGTACAGGCTAATCAAAATGCAATCGTTGAAAACGGAACTTTTGCTATCCATGTTGTCTCTCTATCACATCTTATTATCATTTCAAGTGAAGCATCAAAAATGCGACAAAGTGAGAAAAAGTTTACGATCATTTAAGTACATTCGAAATTATCTGACTTTATATGATTGTTTCTTGTCTGCAGACTTTCTTCATCATTACATTCATTTTTTTTTTTTTTTTTGTTTTTGTTTTTGAAGGAAAACTAACACACACTTTTCTTCGTTCGTTCATTCTGTTGATTTCATTGTCGGATGCATCAGTTTGAAATAATAACCATAAAAAAATATATATATACATATAGAAATGACGAGAAACAAATGAAAAAAATGGACGCGCGACTGTTGCATGGCACCAACTTTATCAACATTTAGAGAGAAAATGAGAGTGAAAGAGACAGAGAAAAATCTCAATTTAGATTATCAGCAAAATGAAAATGTTTATACAATTCCAAGAAAGGCCACCGGATGAAGATATGGTGGTGAAGATAGTCGGATGGAAAGTGAAAGACCAACAACGAGTCAGTCTTGGGGAATCATCACGATGCATTGTGAGAATTTCCTTCGTGCAATCCTTTATAATTCATTCGTTTCCGTTGATTCTCATTACGATTTCTTTCGGTCTTTCACCAAATCTCTCGCTCTTCCTCTCTTCCGCTCCCTGCCTCTTTCCATCTTCATCTTTCTCACTCCCTATTTCTCTCTCTATCTCTTTCTCTTCTTTTCGCCATTTTCCACATAATTTTAGTTTGTTAAAGTTCTAAGTGTGTGTTTGTGCATTGAAACTGGCATCTCTCAACACTTAGCTTTATTAAAAGCTCTTTTTTTTTCCTGCGTTTAACACACAGTTCAAAGATATTTTCATTCGTTATGAGAATTGAATGAAGAGCCACCGACATATACAAACTAATATATAATGGTGAAAAGAGTAAAACGGAAGCGGTAATGAAAATGGCAAAAAATCGGAGACGAATGCCGACAGACATACATATACATAAAACGACCATCTAAATGAATTCTGTTTGTTCAATAAACTTGCTCGTTTGATGAAGAGACGAAAATGTGTGATAACACTCACATGCATAAGCTCATAATGCTCATAGCAAAACTACATATCACAGTGACGTGGCACGAAAAATGGAGTAAATATTCGAAAAATGAGAGCCAGGGCGAAAAGCAAAAGATTGAGCAACAACAACCGAAAAAAAAAAACGAATGAAAATTAAACGAAATGTTGAAACGGAGGAGAAAAAGGAGAGAGCATAAAAAAATATATATTGCACATAAAAGAAAGAAAATATGAACTTTTTGCTCGGTCGTATTTCTATTGCGAATTTAATTCAAAAATGGTGAAAATGAATATAAAAACATAGTAAAAATGAAAGTTACTATGCTTTTGTTTGGCATACTGGTTGAGCAATGAGCAGCAGTAATGTCGCCGTCGACTATTCAATTTACTTATGTGTTTGGTAGAGTTTTGTTTTCATTCCACAACACAAACACACACACACACACACACACACACACACTTATTCGCATCCATTCATAATGTTTCATTTGTCTTTGCCTTCGAACTATTGTGTGCGTGCTGTTTTTTTTTTTTTATCTTGGTTCATTCGTTGCTTTTTTTTTTATTTTTGTTTTTTTGTTCCGTTGTTGCCTTGAGATAAAGGTTGCTTTTCTTCTTTTGTTTGCTTAAATTACTTTCGGCATGCATTACATATCTTTCATATCAAAGGACCACAGGGCTTACATGCTCGCATTACTCACTATTCCAACTAATAATGATTCCGCCCGTTGTGTCTATTTCTTGTGTTTTTCATTTCTTTCTCGGATATTTTAATATGTGTCGTTGTTATTAGTGAGAATGCACTAGAGATGGCTTGCACACGCAACAGCACCAAGGCTATGCAATGTCATTGCAAGCAAAATATAGATTACAGTTTACATAGTGATTTTTATGGCTGTAAGAACATCTTCATTCGTCGTTTGCAATTTTTCTCGATTTCCATTTGTGCTTTATGTTCATCAACAATTTTCTTCTTCTGACATTGCTGCTTCTGTTGCTGTTCTAGTTGCTGTTACTTGTTTTTATATACGTTATTGCTCACTTTCTTGTTCGCCATTTCAATTGCTGGCTTCATTTTTTCTTCATTCTTTCTTTCTTTCTTTTTCTGTCTTCTTTAGATTTCTCACTCTTCATTTTTCGTCTGCATGTTGCAGGCTGCAACATTAACTATTCCTTCGAATATCATTCCGCATATTCGTAAAAATATATTGCAATGGGAATTGCGCATTGCATGATTTCTCTCTACTTTTCATTATTTTTTATTTTTTTTTTTTCATTTTTCTTTCGTTCATTTCTTCGTTCGTGTATTATTTAAATTCGTTGCGAATGAAAAATGAATCGTGATGGGTTGTAACAAGGACATCTGTGTTATACATTCAAATCTCTATTCTATTGTTCTCCCTCTTGCTTCAGACCGTAACATTCTAATTTCTTTCACGCAAAGTGGTTTTCATTCTTACTGTAAGTCGTTTTTTTTTTCTCTATTCTCTCTCCCTTTTTGCGAATGAAATTGCATTGTTGCAGCAAAAACAATGTCATTGATGAAAAATGAAGTGCAATTTAAAACAATCAAATTGAAATTGACATGCGTGCTCTTATTTTCATCATAGTAATATATATTAAACTGTGTACACAAGCTAAACAGTTCATTTCAAGAATATTATGAACATTGGCGAGGAAGTGCTTTTTATGTCATCAAATTTGTAGAAGTAAAATATGAGAGAGGAAGAAAAAACGACTATTTGAAAGGCCAAAAAAAAAAAAAAAAAAAAGAAACGACCTGTCTCTGTCCTTACAATTCAATTTCAGTTTCGTTGATGTAATGTTGTAATTTCATTGTATTGTATTGCATTAATTAAATGCACTAAATAGTTAAGTTTAAATGCATTTGCTTGATTGCAACTGAATGACAGACAACTGAAATGGACGAAATGCTCAAAATTGATGCTCAATGCAACAAAGCAAACAATGTTCATTTAGTTGTAATCAAATGGTTGCCATTTTAACTGGAAAATGAACAAAATACAACTTGAAACAAATTGAACACCAATGTAGTCAATGTCAATGTAGAAGAAAAAAAAAACAACAAACAATATAAATGGGTGAGCACACAATCTCATCTTCTTAAAAGTTTCCAAAAGAAATAAAAATAAGGATATTGGATACTTAAATGGCACAGTCTTACAACTGACATTTTGGCCAATAAAAATAAAATCGCGAAAAATTGCTTCGACAATACGACCAACAAATGAAAACCCATAAGAATGAAATTGGAACATCTGAATGATGCTCATCTGACAGTATCCAAACTCCAGATGAATGGATGGATGGATGGATGGATGGATGAATGTATGTGGTGCGGTTTAATATAAAGTAATATCTTAAAGATGCAACGAAGCCACACTATGCTCCTTCACCAAATGGATTGACTTGTTCCATCAAATGCAATCCATAAAAGAAAAATTTTGCTTGTATTGTGAACGAATGAATGTATAAAATGTTTGTGATGTGCGCACACACAATTGCATGTTAGCCATTCGTTCTCATAAAAAAAAATACAATGAAAAATTATGAGAACCGAACAACAGCAGCACCAACACCACCAGAATGAACAAAATGTCGAACAATATTCTTTTATATTTTTACATTTGGATTGTTATATCCAGCGATAATAAAGACATAAAATCTCAAAACAACAAACCAAACCATTTCCAACGTAAAATGAATACACAACAATTGTATTGACTGGAATCAGAAACACAGAGATAGAGAAGAGTAAAGCGAAATGAACAAAAACCAAAAACAAGAAAAAAAAAAAAAGAAAAAGAAAAACCGTTTGCTCCACAATCTTACCAAAAACCTAATGGAAAAGCTTTACATGTGTTTCGAAGTTGATTGCCAATTCTCTAGCACTTATTGGAAATGATAACAAACCACAAATGAGTAAGCCGAATAAATCCCCTGAATGCCAAATAAAAATGTATAAAAAACAAATAATAAATAAACAGGGAATCAGCCTTTTCTCACACTCAAATGTTGCTCACACTAACTGATTTCATCATAGTGCGATGATGACAGCAGATTCCAGCCTCAAATGTGTTACGATTATCCAATAGAAAACTAATCAAAAATGAATAAAATTGTCTCAAACATATAGAATTTTTTCGGTTTTTTTTTTCTCGTTTTTCCTTTGGATGCCATTTCCAACTATTACGATTATTATTATGGTTGTGTGAATGTCGGATGTCAGTTTCGTTTCCCTCATCCAAAATCATGGAATAATGCGGGTGGTTCATACGTATGTGTCCACAAATGTATTTGATTTAGCGATTGAAGGCGTCTTGTTAACGTTGTCTCGTTTTTTTTTACTCATCTCTTGTGTGTTTGCAAATGTTTTAAATAAGCGTAAATGCAAACAAAACAAGAAAACAGAAAGAGGGAAAAAATGATTTCAGTAAACTTACCTTGTATCGGTACGTAGATATTCAAATAGAGACAATCTTCGGATTGATTCTGCAGGTATGGCAAAAGTCGACGTAAATACTCCAAACGACCTTTCGGCATTCGCTCCAAAGCAGCCGTTTCGTTAGAAATATTTGGTAATCGCTGCGGGCAGACGGGACTAAATCTATAAAAAAAAAAGGTAGAAAATACCATAAGAGAAGAAAAAAGGAAATTGTTTAGAATCCATTCGAAATAGATAGGATGTGTGGATGTATTTTTGAAGGACTTGTTAAAACTACCCTGTGTCAACCTGAGTACATACCGATTGAAAAAGTGAAGAAAAAAAAAAATTGCATAAAATCATGACGTTTTAACCTGACCTTTGTTGCTATTGCCAGATTCAATAAACCATGTCGTTTTGAAAACAGAATCTTGTATCCCTTCCACGTGTAACACACTCACTATCGCAATTTCAATCAAAAATGGAGCAGAAAATGTGTCATGTTAAAAGCAAAAAAAAAAAAAAGAAAAAATCACTCAAATGAAAAATATGCCACTTGATGTTGATATAAAAGTACCCTTTACAGTGACAACATTCATGGCAAAAACTGCGAAAGGTAAATCATCAGCGAAGGGAAGAGACAAAGAAAAAAAAACGCCCTTAAACTGCAAGTTTAAATTGTAAAGAAATGGAACGTGTTCAGCAATTAAGCAATGAATGTTTTTTCTTTATTTAAATTGTTTGCCGGCGGATGGTCATTTGTTCGCTTAAGGTATGTAAATCTATCACGTAGAGTATTTGCCATCCATCACCACTGTTATCTCTTAGCTACAAATTTTCTGCGACTAACAATGCCATCCACAATATTTTTTTTTTTTTTTTTTTTCACTTTTCTAAAAACAAAACACACACACACAAATGTTTAGACAAATTGAGAGAAGACGAAAAGAGAAAAAAAAAATGCTTGAAATATAAATCTAGTGTACAATGGCAGTGCAATTAATGTGAACAATAGTTAAGACAACGAATTGCGTTCATTTCAATGGTAACAAGTTGGATGTTTAATTCGACCAAGTGATTTGAGTACCTTTTAAATAAGGAAATCCGGTTGCAAATGTGCAAAAATAAATCGCAATAAAGAGAAATCGTGCGGCTTTTTAAGTGCTTTTCTTCGTACATCGTTTTTGCTTCGCAATTCGTCTTGCTATATTTTATTCTATCATCGCAAATGTAACCGCTACATTAGGGCTATGTAATAATTTCCATCGAAATGTCAATTTAGCGCTAATTCAATTGCACACCATCATTTGTTCAACATTATTGCTTTTTCGCATCGCATCGCATCGCATCACTTCGTATCGAAATCATGTGTATTACATGTATTGAGAGAAAGGAATAATGGGAGCGAAATAGGTAGAAAGAGAGAGAGAGAGAGAGAGAGAGAGAGAGAGAGAGAGAGAGAGAGAGAGAGAGAGAGAGAGAGAGAGAGAGAGAGAGAGAGAGAGAGAGAGAGAGAGAGAGAGAGAGAGAGAGAGAGAGAGAGAGAGAGAGAGAAATAGAAAAAGGGAGAGGGAGGGAGCTAGGTGGCGAGCGATCAAGAGATATAAAGAGGGAGGAAGGGGGTGGGGGGTAAGAAGAGAGAAAAAAGAAAACGAGTGCGTGGGAGCGAGAGAGAAAGAAATGAAATTTTTCTGCTCGCTCAGAGCCAAATCAATTTAATAAGTGCGCCATGCTTAAACTGCAAATAGAATTAAATAAACAGAGATAGCGGCAAAAAGCATTGTTGACTCTGCCGCACAATATGCCAAATTGGAAGTAAAACGAAACGACAGCCAAAGATACAGTATATAGCAACGAAGAGCAACATCAATATTGCAATTGAATGGAACAACAGACGCACAGACGAAAGATTCCAAGTAACTCTCAGCAAATAACAATGAATCCATTTACTGTAGAAATTCTGTTATTCCATTTTAGCCGTGTCGTCACACTCTTATTGATTTTCGTTATGCTTATGCATCAAAACGATGATTTTTCCTTCTCTCTCTACCTATCTCTCTTTCTCCCCCCCCCCCCCTCTTTCTATCTCTCTCTCTTCTCCATCTCACTCTCTCTCTCATCCACTCGTTTCACATTTGGTTCTTTTTCTCATTTTCTCATTTTCTCATCTTTCTTCATCTATATCTCTTTTTATCATTGTCTGTTTACTTCATACTCTTGCTCGCTCTTGCTTTCACTCTCTTCATTTTCCGAGTCTTGTTATCAGCTTGACTATGGAAAATGATTTCAACCATTCGTTCAAGAACTATTTTGTGATGAATCGTTATAAGTTACGAGTATCCGTACATACAGATTGAAGAGAAAATTGTATAGAATGTATGCGATGATCCGATATTTTTTATTGTGGTAACACATTGAAGTATTCATTGATATTCTCTGACTTGAAAATCGATATTGGCAAATTGAAAATAACCAAGGATATAGGAACGCATGCAATCTCAATCTCTCTCTCTTTCTCTCTCTCTCTCCCCCCTCTCTTTCTCTCTCTCTCTCTCTATCTGTGGCTATATAATTCTGGTATATTCTTGTGCATATTTGCGTGGCATACATTGTAAGGCACCAGCCAAAACCAAATACAATTCCAATAACTTTTGCATTGACTTTGTTTCCAAAGGTTTCTCGATTAATAATCATAAATTCGCAATTGACATGGAATGTTTCCCCTCTGTATGGTGAACGAGGTTGAAATTGTGGGTGTGTGGTCTTGTGTATGCTTGATATCGTAAGTAATGTTTTTACATCGAAAAACGAAAATGAATTCGTCAATATTTTATGTGTTATTTCGATGATTGAATTTCGTGCGTTCACATGTATTCCATCACTTATAAAACATCAACTTTATATTTTTACCCAAAAAGAAAAAAAAAGAGAAGATGAAAAAAAAAAATATTATCACATGAAACGCGAAGTTCTGTTTCGCCAAGATATTATTTTCTGGAATTGATTTTAAAACATCAAAATGTATGAGCAACAAAAGCATTCATATTTCAATTTTCAGAAATTGCGAGGAAATAGAAAGAACTAACATTACGGGGTACACTCCGTATACGAGTGAAAGATATGACGATGAATGCGAAAGCGAAAGATGTAACAATGAGCGTAATGTACAATTGTTTTGGAATCCAAGTGGAAATAATCAAATCATAACAATCTTCGATGTGAACGAAGGCGAATGTGCGTATTGATTGTAAACATTTACAAACGTTTCTGCCAACAACACATACACTAACGCACCCACACTCATTCACATACATACATGACTCAAATTATATCCGCATAATGAAGAGAGAGAGAGAAAGAGAGAGAGAGAGAGAGAGAGAGAGAGAGAGAGAGAGAGAATAGAAGAGAAGAGAAGAAGCGTAAAAACAGTGAAGCAAACGAGATAAAACAAAAAAAAAAACACGACCCGGTGACATTTGAAATGGGATCGCGTGAACAAATAAAGAAAAAAAAAAACCAACAACAACAAGCCGATGATTTACTTTACATTGTTTTATGTTCCATTTTGTGCATTGTGTGTATGTGTGTGTGTTTGTATTTTTGTGTAATTTATTTATTGATTGTGAATTCTCTTCGGAGTTCATGTCATTTATATGCGTTTATGTCATTTTATTTCGATTGGTTGGCTGGTTGATGTGTTTACCATACAAATCGTGACAATATGACCTAGTTGATTTTGAAAGCATCGTGTGTTCGCGTTGCACATTCGAAAATGCTTGCAAATTGAGTTAATCTCTAGAAATGGCATAGCCAAAATTGTTTATTTTACAATGAAAACATGGTGAATTGTGTATTTTACAGCAGCGCGCAGCACATTCGAAATCATTCATTTTGTACTTGTATGGCCAATTTGTGTCGAAATCTGTCAATGCGAATGTATATATTTTGAGCGAAAAACGAAAGGGAGTGAAATATAAATCAGAAGGAAAAAACAACGAAAGAAGAAAATTATTGCGAAAATGACATTGACAAATCTGCCAGTCTTTTGAAAATAAACTCTATCACGATAAATGGGAAATTTTTTTTTTTCAATCTCCCTTTCAGCTACCTTCTCCATCCTCCTCTCCCTCTCTTTCACTCTTCGATTATTTCACTTTGTCACCTGACACACATTCCATAATTTCGAAGTTTGTTCGAAGTATTTTAAATTGCAAAAGTGGGAAAAAAATGAACAGAAATATAAGGATTTATTGCCTATTAGGATTTCGATTGAATGCAGGGCGGTGACACTCAGATCGATTGCAGGTAAATTACTTATGGGAATTCAATACGTTTCGTTTCGTATCGTTTGTGCCACTGACAACACAACGAAAAATCGATCCAATTTCGCAAAAGAATTTACTCGGAAAATATGATCGAAAACTATTATTTGTCTTTCTCCATTGCTTTATTCTCCGCTTTTTTTCAATTCTTTCTTTATTTTTCTCCTTTTCTCACCATTCTTTCTATCTTTTTTCGTCGACTTCTCTTTCTTTCATTTTTTTTTTTCCTCTTTTCTTCCCATTTCTCTTTCTCTCACAATCTTCGTCTCGCTCTCGTCATTATCTTCACTTCGTTCTATCTATTTCCTCTATCCTTCTTTCTGATTTGTGGGTGCGCTCAAAATTCACACTCGTGAATTGTGTTATGCTGCCAGCACAAATGTAATGTAATATGCTTGTGTGTCGTTCATATTTTCTTTTTTTACTATCACAAACAATATAAATGAAAGGGCTTCCAATGAAATAGTAAACTGCATAATTCCAATTTCGTTTCCCATTCTCTGCAGCTAACAAATGGAGAAAAACAAAATGAATAAGCGAATAACCTGAGTCTATTTATTTTGTGCACTGTTACTGCTTTGTGTTTTTTTTTTTTTGCTGTTCTTCATTTGCCGGTGCAAAAGCACAAACAAAATCAGGAAAAAGAAAGGCATCGTGCTCGTTGTTTTCCATGTCGATTCTTCGCTCTCTGGTTTTTCTTTCACTTTATCCAACGAAACAAAAAAAAAAAAAAGAAAAACGAGAGAAATTTTTCCCCGTTGTGCAACTATGTGTGTGATCAATAAATTCGTCCGGTTTATCCGATTTTGTCAACATACTTCCTAATGGCTTCGCTTTTTGTCCGACTTTCTCTTGTGTTATTCTTTTCTTTTGCCATTTCGCACCAGAGGAATTTCTGCTTACTGGTATTTTATTGTTGTTGTTGTTGTTTTCGTCTCCAGCTCCTATTCTTGTTTTGCTACTTCTAGCTAAAAACCTCTCGTAAATTCGTTTTCCCCTTACCATTTAGTGCTTATTCGGATTCATGTTTGTTATTCAATCGATGGTGTTTGTACATACACACCGTTCGATATACATACATATAAGTGTAGATATATTCGAAATGTGTGATGTATGAGACAATGAACTAGAGCAAGAGTACACAAGCAACAAGGGGGAGAAATGTATTTTGTTTTTTTTTCTCTCTCTCTATCTCGTGCATTGTTTCTTTCAAGTTTATTTAGCTGACGAAATTTGGTCTTCAATCTCTTTGTATACGGGAAAACTCATTCACATGCTGAAATCGGATTTTCTCGTACACGTATTAGAATTTGTTGCTTCTTCTTCTTCTTTTTTTTTTTTTTTTTTTTTGTTTCGCCATCCATTTTTGTCTATTTATCCTCAGGTAGTCACAGCAATCTAGTTTCGAATTCAATTTGAACCCGTTAATGCATCATTTTCATTGGATCGTCAGCGTTGCTGTAAACTTTGTTATTGCCTTTTGGTGCAGGGAATGTTGGTGGTAGTGCTGTTTCTGCTGCTATTTCCGAGCTTTTGCCGCTATTGTTTTTGTTGTTTTTTTTTTTCAAGTTTATGCAATAGCATGACGAAAACAGTAGAGATTTTAGTTTACATAGCAGAATTTAGCTTTTTTGAAGCCATTAGTTGGCTAAGCCAATGAAAATTTAACCCGTAGAGAATGAGTAATACAAAGTACCGAGCTTTTTTCGAAAACGAGAGGGGGTGGGTGCATTTTTTTGTTGTTGTTGTAAATTATAAATGGATTTATGGGATTGCGGGCTGGGTTTCAATACACTGTCACTGCCACTTGAATTCAAATGAATGTCAAAGATGGAAAATGGAGCGAATGGTCTAATTGCTCACATCAAGGTACGGACGGATATATTGCTGCCCTTTCAATTGTTTTATCATTGTATTCAGGAGATTTTGTGTATGTTTGCACTCAACCAAAAGTATTGATTTTCACATAAAATTTTGTTATTTGGCAAACGACAGACAAACAAATCAAATTTTATCTCCAACTTTGCCCAACAAATGCACACACACACACTCAATTCGTTCGATCTATTGTGCTGGCAATGGATTTTTGCACAATCGACAAAATTCCTATACACAGCCCTTTCTGCTCTCTTTTTCTCTTTTTCCCTTTCTCTCTCTCTCTCTCTCTCTCTCTCTCTTTCTATTACTCCGTGTTTATCTTTCATTTATCATTGTTTCTGTATCCTATGCACGTGTGTTTTTAGAATGTAATAAACAAGGGCAAAATTGTCGATCCAATAACTCTTTTTTTTTTGTTCAAAAAAGTCGCTCTTTATTTGATTATCAACGCCCCAATTTTTGATCAAACATCATCAGTTCGTTTTTTTCCGGTTTCCATCTCTCTTTTTTCAACCATTTTGTAGATTTAAGTGTTGTTCTATTTTTTTTTGCTCTTGTTTATAGCTTTGTCACAGCTTTACAATACAGTAATTTTCCACTTGTGTACCAATATTGGCATCGGTGATTGATCATTTGGTTGCTTTCAGTCATTGCATTTATTGTTAACAAATAAACGCATTTAATAGAACAGTTCACAAGTAGAGTACAGCGTCATGTCGTATTCTAAGCATGATAGAGAGGCGAATAAAAAATATCTAACCTAATCAAAAGCGAATATGTGCTGTGTGTGTGTGTGTGTTGTGCATGGCACGACATCGATGATAGATGTCAATTGTAATACAATTATATTCGTGCAAAACAAAAACACATCTTTTTTTTATCGCTATCATTGTGCCAATTTAATTTACGCTTCTCGTTTACAAGCTGTTACACCCTTTACGTTTTTGCACAGTTTTTTTTTTGTTTTTTGTTTTTTCAAGTGGCTTCGCCAGTTGAACCTGAACCATGCTGCTATGTGGAATGGGATTTTTTGTTTTCGCATGCATTTCATATAGCTTGACGCATATTTGTCATTTGGATGGTGTTTCGGATACGATGATACTCTTCGGTATTATAAATATCTTTTTCATATAAATTGCATGTTATTCTCTTATGTTAGCAATAAAGTTGATATTTTTTTTCCACTGTTGATTTTAACGAACTCATTGTCAACACGTGTGCCGGCAGCTCTCATAATATGCGAATTTCAGGCTAATATTTTCAGCTTATGTTCGAGGTCGGTTTCAGAATACCGACAAATGACAAAATTGATTAGACGTTTATTTTAAATGTAGCAATGTTGAGCCAAGCGAAGATCGAAACAATTTATTAATTAAAACCGTCTATGCGCATTGAAATGAATAGGGATTATATTGCAAAATGAAGATATTTGCTTTTGAACAGACAAAACAAAAGACAAATTGTAAATCTTCAGGTACAATTAGCAAAAGAAGAGAGACATAAAAGTTTATAAAAAGTGCGAGAAGAGGGTGAAGAGTGGAAGAAAGAGAAGATGGAACGAGAATTTAAGAAATGGTGAAAGCAAAGAAAAATACCATCAACACTTAGCAAATAATAATCCTGAAATGAGAATCTTCTGAAAATATTTTACATTTCAATTTGAAAATAAATGACCCGTTGCCACGCATAATTTGTGCTGTACGACAAAACACAAAATTGCTTATAATTTTTTTAACATGAATAAATCGTTCTCTCTCTCTCTCTCTCTCTCTCTCTCTCTCTTGTGCTCTCCACATATAAGATCCCCGGTAATTCTTTCTATTTTTGTGCAATGACTTGAAGTAAATTAAACGCCGCAGCACATTGTAATAAGTTTATTTCTGTATGTGTACCAGCCGAGTTGTTTTGAAAGTGTGAAAATTGCGCGAATTCGTTCTTTGTCACTTGTTCCGCATTACCATCAAGTGTAAATGAGGGAATTTTCTTGGAATGATGATGACAAAGATGATACTGAAAACAACAACGTATTGCGCCAGTTTTCAGGAGCATTGAGATAAGAGTATAAATGGCGTGATAAAAAAAAATATAGAAGAAATCGTACCAAAAATGAACCGAAAGCGTTTGGAATGCTTTGCAAAAATGAAAACAATTTAAAAAATTCTTTTTTCTTCGTCTCTTCTTTAAGATTATTAATAAATGGGGTGTGTGTGCGTGTGTGCGGGCGCGTGTGTTTGTAAGATGCTGTGAAAAAGGCAAGCAATTTTCTTCACTTTCTTCCTATAAATCTAATGATGATGACAATAACAATGAAACGGCGCAAGGGTAAGAAGCTGACAAAATGAGAAAGAGAGAAAGCGTTTCGGGCAGAAAAAAAAGACGATGTAATTAGATGAAAATTTTTCATACCATTTTCGACTTGATGCTGACAAAATCAACTGTAGATTTAGCCAATGTAAAGAGCTAAAGCTGACTCGGCACAGAAATGATTAGAATACTTAAAAATTATTACGTACGAATAACTAAGAGAGAGGGTGAGAGAGAGGGGGAGAGTGGAAGAGGGAGAGGTAGAGGGAGAGGGAGAGGCAGATAGAGAAAGAGCAGAAAAGAGAGAAAGAGCGGGTGAGAGAGTGCAAAAAAAATTAACAAGAAAATTATCGTTCGACTTATTCCCTCACATACTCTCGCCAACAATATATTCGGCTGACAAACTGAATTGAACCTTGACAACAGCCAAATTATAATTTCGTTAACACGTATTCAAAAGCACACGAAGGAAACACGTTGTTTTAATTAGATTCGAATTTAGCGAATGAAAAAAAAAACTTTTTTTGCGCATGGCAAGAAGAAAAAGTTACGATTCAACTACCGATTTGGTAGTACCGAATCAGTTTTTTAGCAATTTGCGGATGAAGAAAAAAACATCAAGTTTGATTAAATTACTAGGGCTCACTCTATCCGAATACTTTTTACCATATCTAAAACTCTCATAACTGCTTAGAGGCTTACGTAAGCTTATTCGATTTCATAAAATATCCTAGATGAATATGAGCGACAGTGAGCGCATAGAGAAGTAAAAAGACAGAGAGAGACCGAGAGTAGAAAAAAAGTTATGCAGATTTTGGTGAGAAAAAAAGATATTATGCTGCACAGCGGTGGTGTTATTGGTTTTGTCGTAGCATTATATGTGTGGTGTGTATTACGTTCATCCACCATTTCGTGTGAAATGAAGAAATGGAAGACACACACTTACTCACACACAAACACATACGCTGAAAAAAAGGGTGACAAAAAAACGTGAAATGACGAAAAATTGTCTCGCTGAGACGTATAGTCGTTTACTTTGATATGGTTTAGACTTTGGAATTATGTGTGTGCTCGTGCATGGCGAAGAATAAAATTCAATTTTAAATCAATCTACAATTTATTTTCTTGGTGCACGATAAAGAGTTGTTGAAAGATTCTTAAGTATAATAGATGTGTCACTGCACTTGCCATTTTGTGTTGGTGATCACCGAATAGCCGCCAGTCATAAAACCGGTTTTGCATTTAAAATTACCATATTTTCCAGTTCACCATCTTTCTTATATCCCATTTGCTCTATCTTAACTTTTTCGGCACGGTAACACCAAAGTGAAGAGAGCGAGAGAGAGAGAAAACAAAATTAATTTCCACTCACAATATAAGTGTATTCTAATAGAAAATACGAAAATCCAAATAAGGATTCCCAATAATGGTTTGGTCCGTATCAAAAAGTCATCATTTTCAGCCATCAAACGTTGGTCAGGCAAAAATCTGGACCAAATTTTCTTTCATAAATAGCTTTAAACTGTGCGTACAATTTTAATTATTTATTAGCAATTTCTTATGCAAAACACTTTTGAAGCGGTGTGAGTGAAGCGTGTACAAAACGATTAAAATCGAAATAAATTAAGTTTAAATTAAATATGAAACTGCTCATTCCAGTATAAATGAAGGATGAAAATTATTCCCATTGGTGGATTTACTATTCGAAAGCTTCGATGTAGATGCTTGAAATGTCGGAACCGGATGAAATGTTTGCAACATAAAAATATGCGTGTAAAGCCTTTAGGAAATCTCAACCATTCGAAGTTATCTGAGTGAACATTAGATAACATTTAATGGTGCGTTCATGCCATTGCCCGGCAAAAGCCTTTCGGTCACTATGCGAATTCTCCAACATTGTACAATTCGATTGAGCGAATTTAATTTGCACAGGCTTCGAAGCGGTGTAAATTTCGAATTGTTTTTTTTTTTTTTTTTTTTTTTTCAGCAAAAGCATTGTTGCCATATTGTTTTCAAGTATTCTATAATATGAACCGGCACGATTAGACGTGTTGCTGCCGAATCTCGAAAATAAATTAAATAAAAAGGAAAATGGTTCACTTTTGATGTGGTTAATTCAGTTTTTCGCATTTTCTATGAAAAATAAATATTATTTGCTTGTGCAAACGGTTTTTCCATGTTTATCGCACAAATACGTGATCTCTCTGCACAATTGAATAAAATGTTAGATTTCCGACTATACACTATAATGTGTGTGTGTGTGTGTGTGTGTGATTTCGTTGTTACTACCGAATTTATTGCACACGCATTCAGAATATTATCCGAGCAGTTTGCTTTCAATTCAATCGTGATTGGCCGAAAAATGGCTACAGCATCTCAAACACCAGGCACTTGATTAATCTTTATTAGTAGTAGAGTAACTGACATTTTGCTTTTTTGTTATTTGATTTCAAGATGAGAGAATGAACTCGCATGAAAATGACAAATAAAACGATAAAATTACAATGATTACGGTATATCGTTGTTATCAATTTAATGCTTTTTGTTTTCTACATACAGATACATTGTAAAACTGATTCAACTCAACGCAATGCTCGAAAACTCAGTCATCATATGCCACTGGAAACATGAAGAAAAAAAATTGTTCGAAATTTTCTCTCTCTCTCTCTCTCTCTCTCTCTCCTCCTTTTTTGCACTCGGGTTTGATAAATTTATTGTCATTCCTCAAACGTTCCTATTGTACTTAGCATAATGAATCATGGAAACAAACAAAATTAAATTTCACTCTCTTTCTCCTACTCTCTATCTCTCTCTCTCTTGCCTTTTTCCTCTCTCCCATTCTTGTAATTGTATTTTGCTTGCATGTTAAAAAAGAATATTCAATTTAGATGAATGAGTGTTGCGTATTGTTTTCAACCATGACGTTCTATTTTGATTTATATCACAATATGATAAATTTACTAATGAAAATTCCAGCATGTTAATAACTGAGGTGCGCATAGCATTCATAATGTTGTTGTGTTTTTGTGTGAAAACGAAAAGACAGCATCTCTCGAAGATTTACTATTTTAAATTCGAATGACAAGAGTTGAAAATTGGGTGCTCGCGATAACGTTAAATTCAAAGTTCGTAATTTTTTTTTCTTTTCGGTCTCCTTTTCTATCTCTTTCTTTCTTTCACTCTCTCTTTCATTCTCTCTCTCTCTCTCTCTCTCTCTCTCTCTCTCTCTCTCTCTCTCTCTCTAACTCACTTTCTTTTATGTATGTCTTTCTTCCCTTTTCTCCGTGTCATTTGGCGTTTGTACTGGTTGTATTTGTGCATAATTCAAATGTACAGATGAATGAAAACGATTCGCCCGACAGGCATTACAAAATGGAGATACTTTCTATGGTAGAGATGGTAGTGGTGATGGTGGTTAGCTGTCATAAAAAAAATACCCGATGTTTCTGTATAAAAAGTGTTGGCAAACATTGTTCAGGCAATGAACGAAGACACCAAACTTGCACAGACATAAACTGAATAACAACAACGTAGAAGATTCAAAAGTTGGAGAAGAAGAAGAAGAAAAAAAAATACTATCAAAGCCTTGTTTTGCTGTTTGATGACTGCCCATTAATTTTAATGAAGACATTAAAATAAATGCTTTTGCTTCGCAGTTAGATTTCGTTTGCGCGATTTTTTCTTCAAATGGATGAGCATGCTCATGATTTGGTTTGGCCAGCGGCTTTGTGTTTTTCCCACTCATTGAGCCTTTTTTCATTCTCTTCGTTTTTCTTTCTTCCTTTTCAGTCTTTTCTCTCTTCTGCTTTTTATCTCTTCCACACAATGCCTCCGTCTCACTCTTTTCGTTGATTTCTCATTCTATTTTCTTCTAATTTTCTGTTTTTTTGATCTTTCTCTTTCTTTCTCTATCTATTTTTTCTCTCTCTCTCTATCTTTCTCTCTCTCTCCCTCTTTCTTTCTCTCGCTTTATTTCAATATCATTCAGCCGATATTATTTTGCAAAAAACGAATCGTATAAGTGATCATCTCCATACTGAAATGGTGAAATCATTTGGCATGAAGAAAAACGCCGTCCAATGGTTGGTTTATGTGTGCCAATTCCATTATTCAATGTCTGAGTGTATCTAAAGCGAAAGTGTAGCTGTTTAATGAATTCGAATACCCCAAGTAAATGCACATATAAAAGGTATAAATGTTTTAAGAACGACTTGAAATACAATTTTTACGAAATTGGATTCGCTCCACTTAGTGAGTAGCAGCGCCACAGAGTGTATAGAGGTGAGCTTTGATAGGCTAACTCTCATTTCACATTTCTATATCGTCCAACAATGCAACTAAATTTTATTTACGTTTTGAATATTTGAATATTTGAATATTATTTGGATTTGTGTGCTGTTGTTGTTGCTGGTGTTGTTTTTGTTGTTTGTTATTTTGTACGCGCTTATTTTGAAACAAACAGATGGCTCTAATCATAAAATTTAAATGAGACGTCGCTTATTGGATTTCAGTAACACCGCTTTAGCCGCACCTGATGCTGTTCGTATTATCATTGCTGCTGTTTGTGTTGCCGTCGAGTGTGATGCGATTACGAACCGCATTTTTACGTTTACAATGAGAGAAAAGAGGAAGAGAGAGAGAGAGAGAGAGAGAGAGAGAGAGAGAAAAAAGAAAAAAACAATATTCATTTGAAGAACGCGAAAATAAAGAAGAATTCAAGACACCAAACGTCACCACTGTTTACCCCAAAGGGATCAACCGTGAAATAGAGATTTGTTACATGCTATAGAAATACCGTTGACTACAGAATACGAATGACCCTATGAATGCTAATACACTGGGCTTTTTGCCAATAATCCAAATTTTTGCCATGTAATTTAACAAATGCGTACGCAATGCTGTGTGAATGAATCTCGAATGGAATATATTATATTTGTTTTTCTCCAACTTTCAATCGCTATTTACTGCACTCTTGACAGTAATCGACACTTGATTCTATTTTCAGGTAAATTTTCTTCAAATTAAAATGCAGATTTTGTGTTAAAATAAAAATTGGAAAATGAAAAAGAAAGAGAAAAAGACCGAGGGAAAAATATTTAAATGTACTTACCGATCAGCTTTGCGAACGCCTGACCATAGTGCACCGGTTACCGGGGGCATAAAACGAAGAGATCCAATGGGCGGTGATGCATACGGAATACCTTTGAATGCTTCAACCGGATCCAAATGACGTCCTTCCAAATGCACAATAAGACCAGACACCGAACCGTATTTTGTGTGCACAATACGTGATGGTTGTTGCACACCGATGCCGCCTAAATTATTAATTTTATTATAGTTGTTGTTGTTGTTGTTATTGTTGTTATTAGCAGCTGCATTTGATGTGCTGCCACTGTCACCAATATTATTATTATTATTTATAACATTGTTTGTATTGCTAGTACTGCTACTGCCTCTGCAGAGTCCCGTTGAAATCAACAGAAGAAATATTAGCGTGATCATAATGAATGTATTTATGTTGTTTTACACACACACATCGACAAATTGCACTATTTCGCTCTATCGCTACTTATTCCCACACTCAATGTGCACAAATTGATTTTTTATTCGATTTTTCCCTTGGTAGCTCTTTACTTGTGCACCGTTCGTTCTCTATTATTTTATCTCGCTGTTTTTTCGGTACGTTTTTTTTACTTTAATTTATTTTATATTGTTTTCGCTCATGAAATGTTGTTTTTTTTATTGGCGAATAAGAAGTTTTTATGTGCACAACGATCTGAACAACATTTCGTGTAATATTTTGTTCAATGTTCAACGGCTATTGGTTTAAAAATTGATTCAGACCATCCTCAAGTCAATGTAACACATGCATTCGCTTAAACCAGCAGACCAGCATTAACGTGCCATTTGTTCCTCTTTCTCGCTCTTCTCTCTCTCTCTCTCTCTCTCTCTCTCTCTCTCTCTCTCTCTCTTCTTCTCTCTCTCTCTTTCTCTTTCGCTGTATGTTTTTTTTAATTCAAAGATTTTGTAACACGAATTTATTTGCCATGGACATTTATTGTTCTGATATTTGTTCGTAGCTTGTCTATTGACTCGCTCTTATGCTCCATGTACGTTTAAGCATGTTTTTATGTATCAAATTTTGTCACTTTTCCAATTTTTCACTCGAATTCGTGTGTCTATTGATTCGGTTTATGGTTCGGTTGTTTTTATTCGTATGTCACTTTTTATGAGTTTTTCAATAAATCGAGCAATTGTTTTTTTCTGCGTCTAATTTAATTAAAAACATTTGAATTGATAGAGTTTTCGGATATCCATTTTTCCATGCGCACTCATCGTATTATCTGAAAAAAGAGTAAAAAAAAAAGAATTTCATTATTGAATGACATTTTCGTCCTTTTAATTAGTCCAAATGGAGCATATCAAAATTTAAATGATCTTGTCATGTGCGCAAGTCTAATTTGAATACTCATGGTTTTTTTTTTTTTCATTTCACTCCTTGCAATCCTTGTCGAAGCATAACTAAAATGAATTCATTCAGCAAAATGAAATTAAAATCAAAAGACCGAGAGAGAGAAAAAAAAAACTGCACAGTTTGCATGATGATGATGATGATATGTTGTATAAATATTTACTACCATTCTATCATATAGAAAATGCAATTTTTTTCTCGTTTTTTTGTCGAAACAGCACAAACCACAAATGCGATAAAAAACAAAGACAAAAAAATTTAAAAAAAAACATTTTTTTGTGCGAAACCGCAAAATATTTGAATAATGAATGAAGAGCAACGCATGTAGTTAACGAATGCTCACCAAAAGAATAATACTAGCACAAGAGATAGAAACCGCACTTTATGATTTGCATTTTTGACGGTTTCGGTCAATTTTATGCGCTCAACCACCACATTCATACAGCAGCAACAACAACAACTCAAAAAAAAACAAATTCCAATTCCACGTAAATAATGTCATTCCATTTCTCTGTTTTCCGAGAATTCAACACGATTTCAAACGCTTTTCAAATTCAAATCAAACAAATTAAAAGGAAACCGAATTTATTCTCGTGCAAAAGCAATGAAATAGAAATGTACACAATGTGAAACATTTTTCGTTTGATTCAAAAAGGCGTGAATTTGTCATTTCTTAGTCATTAAAATGCTGTCGCTTTTGGTATCGAGCCTCTCTACCTCACCTACCCGCCCCTCTCCTCTAACACTCTATTTCTTCTACTGTATCCATTTCTGTCCTTACCCCTCTCTTTCACCCTCTATCACTTTGGCTCTATTACGCTCTTCTACTTCCTTCCGTTTTGTTTATTTTTCACTCGGAAATTGGTAATTTTCAGTCAGAAATGTATATTTTCCATGTATTTTCTTACACGGTAAAATTGTTATTCATCAGAATTCTCTCATTCTTCTATCTTTGCCGGTGTTTGTTTTCATTGGTATTCCATTAAAAACGAGCTTTTCATTTATCGAAAATAAAAGTTTTCACAAAATTCTCAAATTCCACAAGGATTCACTTGGACCAAATTGTAAAAAAAAAAATCCGATAAAACTTTTTGTCTCCAAGCGCATGTTGCTTGGGAATTTTCGAATTGAACGAAAAATATTGTGTCACATTTCAGAACGAAAATAACAAAAAAAAAAAAAAAAAGAAAAAAAAATGGCTAAGAAGAGAAAATAATGAAAAATCTCGTTGATTTGAGCTGAGAGTTCCTGTTATGCAATCGCTCATTGTATAGTGTACAGAAAACCATATAGCGCGCATACATGTAAAGCACGATTTACGCGAGACCGGATATTTATTTGAATGGGTTAAATGTATACATGTTTCACATGTGCAATGTGCTTGAGCATATATGCGAGATTAGAGAGAAGTGTTGATAATCGTGTGTGGTTTGGATGATGGTGGTGACATGAGAAGCGCTTTTCATCGTGTCGCCTCAATTCTATGTAAGCGCGCATATATGATTAAATTCAAAAGGTGCATCGACAACCATAGAGCAATCAGTGTATGCATACGAGAGTGAGATCGACAACTAGAAAATAATGAAGCACACAGTGATGCAGTTGAATATTACATATCGAACGCATATGATGACTCACAATACACTTGTGAATATGTAGATTACGTATGGGATCTATGGGAATGAAATGAATCAAATATCTGCGCATAGTTTGAACGCTTTTTCATTCTTCCATTCATATTTTATTTATTCGAATATTCTCGAGCATTTTATACAATTCTCTAATAAATGATTTTATGCCGTTGGTTTTTTTTTTTTTTTTTTTTTTGCTTTTTTTTCGTTTTCTTCGATTGAGCATTATTATTTTAACATTCTTCACACTGGAATGGGATATCATATTGTTTTTGTCTTCGCCACTGGACTCGAAACAAATGTATATGAATCGCTCACTTTTTTCATGCCTGAATTTCATTTTTATAAATCATCAACGGCTGATGTTGTCGCTCGTTATTTTCATTATTGTTTTTTTTTTCACGTATTCTCGTCTGCCAGAACGTTTGCCAAAGAAATATCGCTTTTATTTCAGCGGTTTCTATTGTGATTTACATTTTTATGCATGCTTATATGTTTGTCTGCTCACGAAAACACTCATGTTTATTCCATGAATATACATATACATATGATATGCCTCAGCTATATGTATGCAAATATTTCATGCGAATATTTGCATGGAAAAAAAATATTTTTTTTAAATAGATATTTGAAGTCGTGGGATTTTTTATACTCTCTGTGTCTCGCTTTTCTCATCATCTCCCTCTACTAATATTTCTTCATTTCTCACTCTCTCTCTCTCTCTCTCTCTCTCTCTCTCTTCCTCTCTCTCATTCCCTTATTCTCTCTCCTCTTCTCTCTCTTTACTCCCCCCTCCACCATTCTCTCCGTATCTCTACCCATCTCTTTCTATTATTCTCATCTCTCTCCCACTTCATCCTATTTTTAATCCTTCTCTCTCTCTCTCTCTCTCTCTCTCTCTCTCCTGCCCCTACAACTTTTTCATTTGTTATTAACAATGCAAGTGATTTTAACAAGCACCATTCATGTACGAGTGTGCGTAATCACCATTCAATGTGTTTTTTTATGTATTGTACGATATGCATGCTATTTTTTGCATTTTTTTCTTTCACATCATTGGCACTTTTTATTTTGCATGCAATTATTACTGTTGTTGTTTTTTGTGGTTGAGCATGTAGGTGAGACAGATCGCTGGCGTTTTTTAGCTTTGATTTTATGTGTTTGTTTGTATATATATATATATATTTTTTTTTTTTGTGAAGGTTTTTAATAATATTTTTTCGTCCGTATGGTGTAAAGAATACAACCGAAAATGTAAATATAATGAATTTGCATGGATGAGCATCAACAATCACAAGAAAAATGGCGAATGCAATTGAAATGTTCAATCAGTATTAAAACGATTTAACGTGGAATTATTAAGCATTGACATGAAATTTTGAAATGAGAGCAATTCGATTAATTTGCATTTTAGTTGTGTGTTTTGGATTGCTTCGTGCATGCAATGCATGCAAACATGCGTGTGTAGTGTGCTGGTGATTTTAATCTGGTTTTGATCGAAATGACTGTATTGCATAATCAAATGAATATAATTTTGACTTGTTTTCGATGAATTTCCAAGCAAGCAGCTCTCATACCAATTGAAATTAGTGAAAATGATTCCTTATCCTCAAAAGTATCCTCGATTGGTTACAATTTTTGTAACAACACATTCAACTGGCCAGACAGACCCAACGGTTACTATGTATGTTGTGTCATCGCGCATGTGTTCAATATATTTGATGATTGTTTTTGCTGCTTTCGTAATTGCCTGCAAATGAACAAAATTCAAACGAATTGAATGAATAAATTACATCATACTGGAGGTAAATGAAAGAAATTTTAATTGAATTGCGGGGTTTTTGTTTGTTTTCTTTTTTTTTTGTTCGGTTTTGTATGTCGCTTTGCCTGGATGCCACCCAAAGAATGGCCAACGTGGTAAATCTATTGCATTGATTTTCCCTATCTCAAATGGATTATGAGGTTCTTTTGATTCGTAAAATTCGAAACGAAACTATCGCTTCAATATCCAATTTGATCAGTCTGAAATACGGTTATTGGTTATCGAATATCGAATCAAAAGGTTCAGTCATTTTTAGCACTTTATATGGTTTGGATTAGATGAAATTTAGCCAGATATACATATTTATGCATCAAACAATTTCAATGGACAAACCAGTCACACTCACACTCGCACACGCACTCATACCCACATCTTCATTCCAATTCACTCTGCCGTATTGTCATGATGGTTTTCGTTTCTTTTCAAAAACCGTAACATATGGTGCATAACGTATCCAATCCGCATCGTAAATTTTCTGATTTAACCATGCGATCCATTTTGCTTCATCGGTATATTATCATATATCTGAAATTGTGATGAAATTCAACGATTGTCATTGTTTTTCACATATCATAAATTTCGACACCATGAAATTTGGATACACGCTACAGTGTGAAACTTGAAAAGATTTGCTTGCCAGTGATCTTCATGCCATGTAGCATATGCAACATTCTCTCCCGATTTTTAAATTGTTCAATGCTATTTCGTATCGATTTTTCTACAAAATTCTTTTTTTTTTTTTTTTTTTGGTTTTTTGTTTTGGGGTTCTCTTGTTCATGTCCCATTCCTTTCCATCTAATGCATTCAAAATGAATGACACATTCCACACTGACATTATGTGCACGAATGCCCCGAACAAAGTATCAATAAATATGTGTGACAATGAGGAGTCACACCATTCAAAAAACCATAGCCGACAGATTTAGTGCATCAAAAATTGTGTCTGATGGACGTTCAATGAGCACCAGAATATCACGATGACATCGCATGCACACACACACATACTATTTTCTCGCCTGTTTTCTCACACATACACCATTCAGCAATTGTTTGCTGCATGTGCAGAATTTTAGCAAACAGTAGCAAACAAACCATCGAAAGAGCATGAGAGAAAAGAGAGAAAGAGAGAGAGAGAGAGAGAGAGAGAGAGAGAGAGAGAGAGAAGAAAGTGCTCATTTGAACTTTTGTTTATGATTTTCGTTCCGATTCTGTTTTTGTCTTCTCTTTAAAATTGTCCCATTACATTTCTCTTCTTTGCTCATATGTGATATGCAGAGGAAAAAATTGTGGCGCTCGCGTTCCAGCCATCCCAGATCAGATTAAACAAAACGAATAAAGTGATTGCAATGTACATTTTTTTAGTTCTTTTTTTTTCAGTTATTTTCAAGTTGAATTCGTTGTAACAAAACTTTCCAATCTCTCTCACTGTGCAACCGATTTGTTGTTTTTGTCATGTTTGGAATTTATTTTCAGGCGAAAACGAATTTAAAAACTGCATTTAACTGTGATAATTTGAGTGACTGAAATAGTTCAGATGTGCTAAAAATACGATTAACTGTATTTTTTTTCGATTGTATTTGTATTATCGATTCTATGAATCGTTGAGTTTTTTTCGCTATCCCTTTTACTCAAGTTCTTGCTCTCTCTCCCATTCTCTCCCAGTATGTCTGTATGTGAAATTATTTGCTCGATTTTGTATTGTTCCAATTTCACATAAAAACCTATCAAATATGTGCCAACAATGCTATTCAAATAATATTTTGTGTTTTTTTTTTTCTCATGCTTGCATTCATTTCGGATGTTTTTGTGTTCGATATATATTTAGCGGAAAATGTGATAGAGTTGCATTCTTCAATTCGCTTTCATTTCACATTCATTGTCCCGTTCTACATTCCATTGGCTTCCAATCCGTTTCATTTGTTTCGATCAAATCATCAAATCGAATTATGATGAAGGTTATTTTGTGAGCATAGAATAAAATCGAAAAAGTTGAAATCGTGCAAATAGTAAAATGAAAGAGAAAACATGCATAGAGTGGATTTTTGCAGTAAAATAAATTTTGAATTTTTTTTCAAATAAACCAAAATATGATATTATATTATATACTCGAAAATAAAACTGCAATAAAAAATCAAATCAAAATAATAAAATTTCATATCACTAAAAATAGATATAAAAATATGGCAGTCAGAACACAGAACACAGAACAATGGAAGCAAAACAAAAATCGCATGAAACGAAAGTTCAAACTCTTGGCAAAATGCAATAATCTAAAATGGAAAGACATAACAATAGAAACAAAACTTTAAATCGAAATTTTTATTTCTTAGTATTTTCTTTTTTCTAACTCAATCGATGAACCGTTTTTGCTGGTGCATGGAATTTTTTTTTTTTTTGTTTTTGCGATGAGGTTTTTTTTTCTTCTTTTCATTTAAATGGCAAGCGCAGAAAGGAAAAATTTCAAACAATTGAACGCACATTACAAAAATTGAATTGGAAATACCAGTCGGTTTTCGGTACGATGTTGACAATATACTCATATTGCTGAAACAACAAAGCGAGACTGAAAGAGTGAGGGTGAGGGAGAGGGAGAGAGAGAGAGAGACTGAAAGAGCGAGGGAAAGAGAGAGAAGGAGAGAGGGAGAGAAGGAGAGGGAGAGGGAAAGAGGGAGAGAAAGAGTAGTAAACGAGATTGGGAAAGAGATGAAAGAATGAAAAAAAAAGAGTAACAAATGTAGACATGTGTATCGATAAATATTATTTTGAGGAAGATGATAAACGGCATCGTATGTATATGAATTTTTGTTCGCTTATCAGTGAATGCGATGAGATAAGAATGTACAATTACATAGTTGGCATGTATATATGTGGAGTCATTTTTGCAATTCAATGAACTTTCAACGCATTCTAGTGGCTCAATTGTTCGGTTTTTAAATAGAAAATATGCGGCAATGGCACTGTTGAATTCTCATTTCAAAACTCCCTCTAGCCGATTGTATCGCTTCATTGTGTGCATCACTCCAAAGGTTATTCACATTTATCATATCAAGCATAAAGTATCTTTTTGCTCGAAGCTGGAATAGAACCATATCTGACATCTGTTGTTCGCTTTTAATGCCGAGAGAGAGAGAAAGAGTGAGCAATGGAAAATTTATGTTAGGCCAGTGACCAAACAAAACTTAACGCATTCGCACGCTTGTTTGCTACCATTCTTGCAACACATTCAATTTAGATGGCATTTTCATTTTGCACAACTCTCACTTGAATGCATACTATGTTGAATGAATTCAATGCTCAGCTGTCAATCAAGCGATTCAAATCGCAACAAAATCTATCTCAAAAGGGGAACATATTGTGTTTTTGTGTATGCGTGGGCATGGCACATGAATGACATTCGCTTGAAGCGTCATCATTGCAATTTTCATGCTTGCATGTCCAGATGGTAATTTTATCGTGTTTTCAACTCACTATGATAACTGATATTTTTTTTCCATGTTTTATGTGAACTTGATGTTTTATGTTGTGTCTGCGATGCGTTACTGTGAAATATGACAGCTTCCTGTTTGATCTCCTCTATGCCTTGTATACAACGAAAGCCATACAATAAAAGACGGAAGCTTTAAAGAAAATGAAAAAAAAAAAAAATTTTCATTTTCAATGACAAACAAAATAAACCGTTTGAAAATATGAATAAAAAAAAAATGCAAACAATGAACACATTTTGTCTAATTTTGTGTGGCTTCCATAGATTGTATACGCATGTTTATTGCAAAATAAAAACGGTTAGTGAATAAAAAAAACTTTATACATATTATTTCTTTACATCAGACACCACAATCTCGCACGATTTTTTAGGTCGTTGTTTTTTTTTTCTTTCTTTTCTTCTATCTTATCAGGCTTTATTCTTTCATTTCGACATAAATGTTGAACGGAAATGTATATATTTTGTTGTGTTGGTAGCTTTGCATCTGTGATTTATTGCTTTCAGTTTGAGAACAAACGACACACATACAAAATGAAATAAAAGAGGAAAAAAAAAACGTATACTGAAATCGAAAAAATAAAACACAATATACCACCATCACGCAACGATACAAAAAGTTGTGTACAAAAGTGAAAAGACGGAGCAAAGAAAATATACAGTCAACAGTAAGGCAGTAGAATGATAAAAGATTATCTGTTTTTTTTTTTTTTTTTTGGTTATTGAGATGCATGACATTGGTAGTTCAATGTAAACATGAAATGTGACGATCCATGCGAAAAATTCTCAAGTGTGCTCACGTTTCCATTTTCACGTCAAGCCGACTTGAAATTTAACCAATCATTTCTCATATAGAAAAAACCGCTCATTTTTGTTAACGACAAAATAAAGCTTTTGCTACCATTCATAACCTTTTGCTACGAGCCAGTTATTTTTACTTTGATTTATTTGACAAACTTCTTCATTTTATAGTTTGAATCATTTTCATTCTTTCTTAGATCCACAAAACGAATTGCTAGAAATGTTTTTTTTTTTTTTGTTTTGGAAAAATAGTCAAGTTCATTGAAAATAGAAATAAACCGAGAATATTGACATTTCGTCAAACATGAATACGCATTTTCCATTTCAATTTCGATTGATGTGATGTCGATAGGAATGGTGCTTTTATAAAAGTTGACTATAGAGAGAAGATGTTAATGATTGGAAAATTGGAAAATAAAGAAGATGAAAACAGCAAAATAAAAAGCGAATAATCAAAAAAGTAGAAGAAAAAGATGATTCAAAGAGCATTATTGGTTTGGGAGCGCTTGGTATGCATCGAAGCATCGATTAAAATGAATATGCGAACAAAATCTCGTTTTTTTTTTTTGACGAAGCTAACTTTTAATATGACTTGAATTATGTCAAAGCGAATAATGGACAAAAGCAATTGGCTTTAAAGCCAGAGAAAATTTCCATTGAAATTTCATGACAGTCAAACAATGGGATGATGGGTGATAGGCAATGTGCGTCACTTACCCAATATATATTTGAATAATAGTCATTTTTCTTTGTGGCATTTCTCATATTCACATCAAAAAAGCGACACAATGCTAAGAATAATACATTACTGGGAACGATGCATAACTACAACACACACACACACTCACACACTTACTCGTGTTTATTGGATCTTCTTACAATTTATCGGATTTCATGAGTGGATTTTTCCAAAGCATATAGAAGGATAATGATTTTGATTTTAATTTCAAAATCCTATTGACATCGACCGGAATGCGTGATACATATACATCAAGTGATGTTATCATTTTTCTTCTCTTCGTTCAAATTTCAGATCGGTTTTGTTTCTTTTCATCATTTTCATGATAAGGCCATAATTAGAAACAATGCTTGAAATGAAAACGGTTCCGCTTTATTCATTTCTTGTTGTCAATGAAGAGCAATTTAAATGCTTCCTTTTCACATTGATCGCTCTACTCAAACACTAACACACACACACACACACACACATACACACACATATATATATATTTTCATCATCCATAGGAACAATATACATTTTCTCGAAAAAAAAAAAATGAAACAAACGACGTAAATACACACAACAAAGCTGAAAAAACTAGGCCAAGAGATGAAGTGAAACAAATACAGAAGAGAGAATAGCAAGCAATTCTTTTTTTCCTTTCGTCTTTTTCTGTCGTTGTTTTTGTTCAAAGTCATTTGTTCTTTCGTTTGCCACTCAATTTCTAAATGGATGTAGATGCTTTTTTTTTTTAGAGTTTCTGCTCATGATATGGCATAAAAGTTGGTTTTTCCCCTTTATTTTTTGCCATTTTTAACCAACAACGGGATCAATGGAGTATCAAGCTGAATAAAACATACAATAATATTAACCGGAAACGGAATTTACTCATTTTATTGCCGAAAGCGTGCACATTTACAGTGACAATGGGGAAAAAGGTCAACAGATTCTCAAGCTTGAATTTTCTTTTTCTCATCCTTTTTTCAATGGTCTTCCTTTTTCTCGCCCTATTTATCTCTCTGTGTTTCTGCCCCCCTCCCCAATGTTTCTCTATATCTTGTCCACCAACTCAGTCTCCCTCTGTCACACTCACCCACCGAATATCTTTGGCTGATGCGCATTTATTCTTTATTATTATTATTTTTTTTTTTTTCAAAATGATGGGCCTGCTCTCACCTCTCATTTGGATGGGCAAACAAAAGTGTTCTTCATGTCACCGTCATCATGTATTTTGCACCGAAAGGACGACAACGAATATTCTAGTGATAATAATTCAAACGGAACCTTTCTTTCAACTCAAGAAAATACTTCAACACCGCGTCTTCTTTTCATCTTTTCAGGTATAGCAAATGTTTCTTTATTCCCGGGTGTTTCTATTGCTTTTTAAAAACATGAACCTTTGTGCTAGTCCAATTTATGATTCTTTTCTCTATTCCTGTATAAATATGTTTATGCATGTTGAAAGGCGTGCTTCCTGTTATATTCAGATTAACGCACTGCAATCAGGCGTAAATTTAGACCAGACTAATTAGCCATCTTCATTGACAAGGTTACTCGTTTAAAACACAACACATTTTTTTTTTTCTTCTCTCTCTCTCTCTCTCTCTCTCCCTTTTTTTTCTCTCTATTTTCAATTATATTTTTCACTGAGCCTCAAGGTGGACAAAAATGATTTTCCAAGAAAAAAAAGAACCATTCAAAAAAAAATCAAGAAAAAATTGCTGAACATTTGTGAAAGCGGTTCATAATGTCTTCGCCTAAAAATAGTTCATGAATTTCATAAGAAACAAGCATGAAATAACATTGCTAAAATTAACCTTTCTTTAGAATGATTCTACTATAACCTTTTTTGATAACAAAACAGATGATTTCACAAAGCGATTAAATTCATTTGAAATGAGCTCTTTCTAAGAAAAACTTAATGAAATATTAACATTAAAGGTGTTTACAGAAGTTTCCATAAAAGATAAAACATTTTCCTATTATCGTATATGTAAACAAACCGAGCCGATTTTAGAAAATTTATTTCAGAAGTGTGCTTATGTATGTGTGTATGTGTGTGTGTGTCACAAGGGGCCAACAAACAGGGAAGCAAACAGTCACGATGTAAATATATGGAATATTCATGTGAATATTTAATGGTACTTGTACATATGTAAAGAGTAGAGAAACCCAAAACAGGAAAACTTTATAAGTTAACAAGTCTTATTTAACTTAATAAAAATGTATTTAAAAATATAAAAATGTTCATTCACAATGTTTTACGGGCTGTTTTCTAAATAATAAATTAAAATTTTCATTAAAAATCCAATTCAAGAGCTTTTATTTTAACTGATAATGCTCAAAGCGTTTAATGCCAATAAGGTTCATCTAATTAAATATACATTTATGTTGCATTTTTTATATTGTAATAATTCAAGATTGGAATTTCCAATAAAATGTTGGCCCCTTGGAATTTCATCAATGGAAATTATGGCATCGTCGCATGTTTCCTATGAAATAATTCTGTGGAAATATAAAGCGGAATCCCTTATGCAAACGCATGGATATTTTTGAATAATATATTTACAACACAGCCTATGGCAGATCTTTTATAAACATTTTGTTTCTTTTTTTATGTGTGGAAAAAGCTGAAGCAACTTCTTGAAGCCGAAGAAATTTCGCAAAAAAAATTTCGTTCTTCACATTTGCATATGTATACATTTGGTGCGTTATTTTTTCTTCCCATGCTGATGCTGATGTGTCGGTACAAAGAATAGCAATAAGAATAACATTGGCGGCAATGTACGATAATGTTTTCATTTTCAGTGAAAAAAAAAAAAAAAAAATTAGAAGAAAACTTCCTGAGAAAGATGTTGAATGCGATGATTCACGTGAAGTTTCTGTTTCACATGAATAGGCTTTCTAAAAAATTAATTTGAAAATATGTGTTGTTTTTATAAAATATTTTAATGCAAGCAATGTACCGCATCTGTTTCAATCTCCTTCTCTCTCTCTCTCTCCCCCCTCTTCTCTCTCTCTCTCTCCCTCTCTTTTCACTTGAGAGAAAGAAATTTCTTTCTCCACCTTACTCATTCCCTTTGGGCAGGCATCTCTCTCTTTATCTGTCCTTTTCTCTTAGAAATTCCTTTTCCCCCATTCGCTCTCACACACTTTTTCGATTGTGCAAATTAAATTGCAACTCGGATATAGAAATTGGTGTCACTATATTTTCCTTGCAAAAGTAAATATTTAAGTTAATGGCAAACAATATGCTGACATCGTTGTATACTTTATGTTGCGTGTGTTGATTTTGTTAAACAACGCGCCAAAATATGATGGCCTTTATTAGACGCATAACAGTGTTCCGAACCAACGCATAATTTTAACTGCCAGGCTTTCAAATTGTTTGTGCTGTTTTCTTATTTCTTAACACTGTTTTCGCTTTCTGTAGATTAGTCTCAATTATATATACGCATAATCTTTAAGCAATTTTTTTTTATCCCAAAGACAATGTCAGTGATTTGATGAATTCGTTTTCACACACGCTTAATTTCACTTCGGAAATAAAAAGGAAAAAATATGATTCTCAACCATTGATGTCAAAATGGCACCGCATAGAACGAATTATTAGTGGTTATCCGAAGCCAATTTGACTCTCTTTCAATGGCTTTTTTTTCTTTCTCTCATCAGTATCGATTTTTTTTTCCTCTCATTTCCTGAAAAGGTGTACACTCTACACTGTGAGTTCAAAATACGGCCGAATGAGCTATCAAAAATGATTATGGCTATTATTATTCATCACGCTGTAATTCGTATTATGCATTAGTCCCTGTTTATATTGTACATACTCGGCAAAAATCCACGTATTATTGTAATAAAGTGAGGAGCGAAAATGAAGGAAAAGAGGCTCATTTCCATGTCATGTATACACTTTTGTAAACTTATAAAATTCTGTCATGTCGATTTTCCTGTTTGACAGTAATGCCACCGAGCGATGCTCTTGTACACATGAAACAACAGCACAAAGAGAGAAAGAGAGAGGGGGGAGGGGAGAGAAAGAGAAGAAGAAAAAGAGAAATAGAGAGAGAGAGAGAGAGAGAGAGAGAGAGAGAAAGAGAGTGGGAAGCGATGATGAAGTGAGGCAGATATGGGAAATACAAATCAACAAGAGCGAGGGAGATAGGTGGAGTGGTAAATCTGGATACATATTTATGTAATTTATGCAACGACAAGCACGCACACGTTTCAAAGCACAGGTGACACTATGTTCACGATTTGTATGTAAACTGGGCAAAATGATAACGTCATCGCTTGAGTATCCAAGGGCTTTACACCGAGTATTATCACGGACGCATAAAACCAAGTTACATTTTACTAGTAGATAAATTAACAAAAGGAGCATCTATTAAATGAAGATTATCGTTTGAATTTCGAGCATCAAGAATGAATGTGGTTGGAACATAAAAATCAAGTATTTCCGTTAAATGAATAACATGCTAGAAATCACATGCAACATTCCTAACCAAGTAGATTGTTTATGGATATCATTTTATGATATTGCGATTGTTTGCGCTTTTTTTTTCCTGATGCCACTCTTTTTCTCGCTCTCTCTCTCTCTCTCTCTCTCTCTCTCTCTCTCTCTCTCTTTCTCTCTCTCTCTCTATTTCTTTCTTTATTTCTTTATTTTGTTGTTTTCTTTCGTTTCTCCTCTCGCTGTTGCTTTATATTTCTTTCTATCACATAGTCTGTGCCTCTATTCTCACCCTTTATTCTCCTCTTGATCGAAATATTTCTTTTTCCTTTCTTTGTCTCCCGTTCCCATTCTCTCTTGTGTCTACCCCTTTTTCTATGTCTTTCTCCATTTTTATTTTGCATAAAATGTATGGCTTAAATATTTTGAGTACTTGCTGTAATAGCCATGTTTACTGTCACCTTGAAGAAATGGCGATAGGAACATTTCCAGTAAATCATAAAAGTGAGTCAAGTATCGCAATTTTATATCGTGTTCAATCTAACTGCAATCTCTTCGAGTCACATGTAAATATATCATGGCAATAAATGAAACGAACCAAAAAATGTCACTCAGAATTTAAATTGGAAAACATATTTTTCCCTTTGGAAGTCTTTCTCTCTCTCTCTCTCTCTCTCTCTCTCTCTCTCTGTGTGTGTGTGTGTGTGTGCCGTTGGCTTTATTTTTCTCAATTTCACCCATTCGCATTCCTTCTAGCACTGAATTCGTGATGTTGTACATCGTTTCGTAAATTGCTCATTTATACATATATATATATTAATACATTTCAAATTATTATAAAAAAAAAATTCATTTCCATTAAATCATGTTAATGTTATGCTAATGTCAACAATAAATCATATAACGACCAAAAACAATCTGAACAAACAATTGCAAATGTTAATTAATTCACATCAATTAATTTATCCGAAAATAAATAAAATGAAAACGTATCGTGTTCGTCGTATTCGTTTGCGTCTTTGTATAAAGCCATTATGATGCAGAAAATGATGTGTTTTCTTTTCTGCTCGCATAATCAACTATTTAAATAAATATTTGTGAAAATTTTTTGCGTCGTTGCTGTAACTGTGTTATTCGTCCGTTTCCATGATACATACACATCATACATTTAATTGTATTGTTATTTTCTATCAGTAAAAATGTTTTGCATTCACTTGCTTCACAAATATTATTGTAATATTTTTTTTTTTCTCATTTTGACAGCGTTCTGTTGCTATATGGCAGAGAAAAATAAAATGTCAAACGATGAAATTGCAACCATTTTACCGTAGAATATGCTTTACGCAACAGGAATTGAAAAATTATACAAAATTCTGCAGTAAATTATTTTAATCGGCTTTGGTCATTTGTGTGTGCTTTTTTTTATGACATTTTTATATTTTCCAACATTTTTTGTGGCTTTTTACACGCGACTCTCGCTTCCATATTTGCATACCCAGTTGATATATGTATATATGTATGTTCGCATAAATTGATAGCATTTTTATGTTTTCTTTGTCTGGGTATGACCTTAAGAAAGAATGTTGATTTTTTGAATTATTTGCCGCCGAATATAACACATAATTCAATCTCGAAAGTATTATTATGGTGACTTAAATCAAGTGGGACGCCTACTGATTTTCGTTTGATAAGTGAAATATTGTTGATTGCCTGAAATGTTTATGTTTCTTGCTTGTTTTATTCGGATTTTCATGATTTGTTCGTTGTTAGGGTAACCCATCAAGACGATTGAATCATTCACATTGAGCTAGGCATTTAAAATAAATGACCTTTTTCACACTCAATAAATATGGAATTTTTTGTTCTTGTTTTTGGTGTTTGGTGGTGATGGTGGTGGTGTTGATGTGACCAGCAAAATATGCGCCCACATCAAAATACATTTTCATTTCTTTATGTTATTTTAATGTTTATGGTCATGGTGATTTCAATCGCATGATGTATTTTTTCATCGCTGTTGGCTTTCAATGTGGAATGGTCAAGAATTCAATTCATATAGTCTAACGTATTCTGTATCAAATATGCATCACGACAATGGTAAATAGATACGTCTGTGTGAATCTCCATATCTCCTTTCCTTTTTCATTTCCTCTCAGTCTCTTTCATTACTTTCTCTCTTTCCGCCTTTCTTGCGCCAGTCTCTCTCTCTCTCTCTCCACACACACATCGTTCTTCAATCTATATCCCATTGCCTACACGTTTATCACGTCATAAATATTCCATTTACAAATCATTTTCACATTTACCAAATCTGTCTAAATAATTCTATAGTAGAATCGATTTCTGAATGGTCATTTTACATCGTCCGTCTCAGTATGATATTCTATTTGGATTTCTTCCTCCTCCTTTGCCTGCCTGCTCCGTCCATCCATCGCAACAGTAGAGTGAAAAAAAAAAATCAATTTCGATGGTATTCCTTGTTGTTTTGCTTCATAATATTATTCTCTTGAGTAATTAATTGGGTTATATCGTGGCCAAATGTAGTGATATACAATCGTGATAGATTGCACCTTATATAATTTGATCAAAGCGTATCGACTGCTGGAAAACTTTGTAAATCCAGAAAATGTCTATTCATCAGGGGCATTCAAGTATAATTCGCATACAAACCAATCGATACTATTTTTATCGAAAAGTAATCGATATATTTTTTTTTATATGGCCAAATACTTGAAGCGGAAATCATTTTGTATGCATTATGTGTATCCCTATGTATCCGAGTTTGATATAAACAATAATAGAAAAATAGACTTCAACATCTGAATTTATTTCTTGATTTAATTCATCAATACATTCGGTTTGGTATTAAATTTGATGGTTTCGCTTTCATTGCTTCACAACTGTGTGGCTTTCAATTGGCGTGCAAAACTTTTTCAATCGACTTACATGCGCGCTTTTTTTTCAAAATTCCTTCAAGTCTTTTGATTATACACGCGCTTCGCATTATTAATTTTATTTAAGCGACGAGGATTGCATAAATACACAGCATTCGATGGTTTTATTGACATAGCATCGGAATTGGATGTGAAATTAAAATTGTTTGCGGAAACCATTGTTGTGTATTTGAATAGAAAAATAGGAATTTTTAGCACAATTTTCAGTTATTTTCACGTGGAAATTTCCAACGTAAGAGTTTTTCATTTCATTTTCAAGCGGAACCGTGATAAATGGTTTTGATTTCATCAGATGTTATGACAAACAAGGAAATGAAACACAAAGATGAAAACAATTTTCGTGTTATTCACCAGCTTCAGGCGAATACGAATTCAACAATATTATTTTTCACATTTCGAAAGCGATTTCTGTTTTTTTTTTTTTGTGCACATTTCCAAGGATATCTTATCATAAAATATCTTTTAACATACGTAGTCTTTAGTGTGTTTGTCATTTTTTTCCACATTTTCACTGTTTGTTAAAATCTTTTTATTTTTCTCTTTCTCTCTTTTTCTTCCTTCTTTCTCATTTCTCCCTCTCTCTCTCTCTCTCTCTCTCTCTCCTCCATCTCACCCATTCACGGCTTCTTGCCGTTGATTTCTGCTACTGATCTCAGCCTTGCATCATGTTTCTGCGTTACATTTTTTTTTGCATGTTGCGGCATTTCGTTTCAATTTTGTTGACAATCTAGCAGGCAAAATGACATTAAAAGTTTTTCGTGCCAAACTAATGTCAAGGAGCAGTGTGAAATATCACTAATTTAAGTTTCAGTTGAAAGTTTATCTCGTATTTTTTTTTTACCCGCCTTCTCTCCTTCCTTTTCTTACCATCTCTTTTTCCCGCTCTCTGCCTGTCTGCCTTCAAATATTTTGAAGTGAAAACAGCGTGAGCAAAGTTTTAAAATTGACGAAGAAAAACTTTTCTAATCAAAATCATAATTAAGCAAAAATAATACGAATATTATACAGCGACTAACAACTGGTTTTTCGGCTAGATGTTTTTCATTTTAATTCTCATGCGAAAATTAGAATGTATTGCGTATATGTGTGTGTGTTGTTGTTGTTGTTTAGCTTGTGAGATTCCAATCAATATACTGGATGAGTGACGAACACCAGACACGTAGTGCTGATTCATCGAATCGATGCCTAGGCTCTGCCATTAGGTTGATTGTAATAAAACGTACCAAATTCTCTCACATCAGCTAACTGAATTGTAGATATGATAAAGAAAGTCTTTCGAGCTTTCTGTTTCTACCATTACCATGGCATATTGATGTTTAGCTCATGCTCAAAACCAGATGCATTGTGAAGGAAATATGAACAAGAGAAAGAAATAGAGAGAGAGAGAGAGAGAGAGAGAGAGAGAGAGAAAGAGAGAAAAAGAGATAGAGAGAGAGAGAGAGAGAAAGTGAAATAAAAACGACTGAAAATTCTAAAGTTGGTTTTGCTGAACAAATGTGTGTATAGAAAACATTCCGGTTCGATGCAGCGGCAAAAAAGGGGAGATGTAAATGTGAAAGAAATTTTGTTCTTTGTAGATAATTTATTATGTGTAATTTTTTATACTATTTCTGTGGCGATGCATGTGAGTTGTGTGCGAAAGCGAGAGCGAGTGTTGTGTATTCGAGAAAACTATTTACCTCACAAATTGTTGGTCACAATAGTCATCATCATGCCGGCGCTTTTTGTAATATGCGAAACCACATTAACCAAACGTTGAATATATCCAAGCGAAATGGCACGGACAAAGCTCACATAATTCACCAGCTCATATACATACACATACACACATTCGAATCATCAACTTCCATCGTTCGAGGAAGTGATCCAATAAACAAAAGAGAAGGAAAAAAATTTCCACAAAAATACGTGTTTGTGTGCAAGTACATGAAGGAAAAAGCATTTTTTTTTTTCTTTTCTTTTTTCACTTCAAGTTTATTTGTTTTTTGTGCTTCTCTTGTTCAGATGCTGCTGCTTTTCGGTATGCTTACACATTTTCCAAACATATTCTTCGAAATTTTTTTTTTCCTTTCTGTTCCTACTACTTCTTTTTCGTCTTCGTTTTTAATATTCTCATATTTTTCCTGTTGTTGATTCGTTACTAGTGGTGCTATTATTTGATGCAGAAACGTGTTTCTTTCTTTTCTACTTTTTTAAGGCAGTCGTTCGCATCCATTTTGAGAAGGAATAACGATCAGACGAAAGCTTGCGCACATGCGAAGAATGACAATGAAATTGATATTACATAATTTTTTTTTTTTTTTTTTTGTCTACTTGTTTTCCCTCATAGGGAAAAACATTCACACAAAGGGAGATGGAAAGAGTGGGAGAAAAAGAGAGAGAATGAGAGAAAAAACGCACTGGAATGTCTATGAGACCACACTCTCTTTATGATTCGAAGGTTTTTTTCTACTACTCCATCCCTCCATAAACTCTATCCCCTTTCTGTGGTGCGTTTTTTGTAATACGATGTTGAAAAATGAGAAAGCCAAAACCAATATTGAGATGGAGTCGAGCCCAACTGAAAAACTCATTGTGCAAATTCTTCAGACAGAATGAAAAGAGTTGGTACAGAAAAAAAAATTGTATATATAAAGCCGTATAAACTTTTGATATGCGAAAATCGAAAAGAAAACGACGCAGCCGAGCGTAAACATTACCATCATATATTCATTCGAGAATTACACCTACCGCAATGGAAAACAGCGCGCACAATGTCACTGCAATTTCAATCATTCATACTCATAACATTTCAACTGTGTATGTACTAACTGTAGTTTTTTTTTTTTTTCGAGAGGGAGAGATGAAAAGATGTAATCGATGGATATAGGCATATCGTTTCCCGTTTCACTTGTTAATTCAATGCGATTTTGATTGGATTTCTCTCTTGTTCCCTTTTTCGCTTAAATCCTCTCTCTCTCTCTCTCTCTCTCTCTCTCTCTCTCCTCCATTCAATATCCATGTCCCATTCCACGTCTGTACTACGTGCGACCAGTAAAAAGTGTTTTTTTTTTCTGCGAACGTAAATCTTATGACATTTGAAATTGAATGAGCGATGCAATGGCTTTAAATATTAGTGAAATTGAATTTCAATGGTTGTTTTTGGTGTTTTTTTTTTTCTCCACTGTCTTTTGGTTCACTCGTTCATTCAATCCCATTGGAATTCGCTCCATTGGTTGGCCTCTTGTTTGCCGTATTACAGATAACCAGATCGATGTGTCTGTGTACGGGAGTTTTTTTTTATTCATTGGTAACGCCAAAATGTTGAAACTCAAGTGATATATCTTCGTTTTCTGAGAATTCTTTTCCATTTCATTTTCTAGATACACATCCGATTTCAAATTGAATTTCGATGCTTGCTTATCAGTACGGCTCAATATCGACATTTACCGATTGGAAAAATAAGAGGAAAAACCATATATAAATTGACCGAAAAGACATAAATCGAATGATTCATTCATGTTACACAAAGATGAAATGCTGAAATGATTTTCATGGCGTACGGGCCCAAAAAGTTTATTAAATAAGAATCTTTGTATGATTTGCTATAAATGGATCCATTTACGAGCAAGTGGAATAGCTAAGAAAAAAATGATAATAAGGCCAGGTATAACATTTCAATGGAACAACAAAAAAAAAACGCTTAATTTTACATCCAATAAAATCGGAAACAAAGTACATGTTCTAGTCAAATGAAGCTTTGATGCCTTTTATACTCTCACAAACATTTTAAAGAAAGACGGATAGACAACAGTCAATTACGCTCCCATAATCAAAGGCAAGAAAAAAGAAGAAGAAGAAGAAGAAGAAGTAGAATTCGCTACTACGTTAACGCGAAACATAAAATACAAAGTCAAGTTATGTATTCATTAAATTTGCATTCCAACATGAAAAAACATGAAAAACGCACAAAAAAATACGAATGAAAATGATCGCTTCGTCGTTACCTAAGTCGTTACCTAACCGAATAATCTTTCATTTCATTTGAATAAGTGCTCACAATTTCCAATCTTGTTATTACATTTTTGCTGAGTATCAAAACAAATGAGAAAATGAACGGAATCAACATCTTTGTACTCATCGGAAAATGAATCTAAACTAGATTAAAAATGCACAAACAAAAAGGGAAAAGTGAAAAAAAAAAAACGAATGAAAATGGACGAAAAAGAGAGAGAGAGAGAGAGAGAGAGAGAGAGAGAAAGAAAGAAAAAGAAAGAAAAAGAAAGAAAAAGAAATAGAGAGATAGAAATAGAGATAGAGATAGAAAGCGATAAAGAGAAAAATGAAGAGCAGGAGTATATTGAGAAGTGCTTTCTCGGTATTGCACATTGTTTTTAATGTATGCGACTGACTTTTTTTTTTATCTATTAACCATCAAAGGAAACATTGAAACATTCTCGAGAAAAGAAGCAAAAAAATCCTTTAATGAATTAGCGTTTGGAATGGCAAAGAATAAAATCTTGATTGCGGTGCAAAGAGCATCTAAGAACTGTGCTATCGCGTATCAGATATATATTTAATTAAATTGAATAGTTTCAATTTTTTAAATTGATTTTTTTTTTCTTCTACTTTTCAGTTATAGTAATTAGTTAACATATCTGAATGAAGATAAGAAAATTCCATTGAAGTAACGGTTGAGTTCAATTCAAACGAACTCTTTGAAATAAAAATTCCTTAGAAATTGCTTGAATGACGTTACAACGTTAAATGTGTAAAATGTAGAAAAAAAAAAAAGAAAATGAAAACGCAAATAAACTATAAATAAAATAATGAGAAAGAAATTGTGAAAAATAAATCAAATGGAAAAATAGTTTGTAATTTGTATAAAAATAATTTTCATAATGAAATGAATGTGATTCGTGAAAGAAAGTGCTTCGAATTGAAATTCAAATCACATTTATAGCATGACATTGATATTCATTGGTATTATTTGCATGTATAAAAATGTATCTGTTCATTTAAAATGAATGCATGAAATATAATAGGAAGAAATGAACGTATAAAAGTGGCTTGTAAATTGTTCGATTGGAAAACCGAGCAGAATTTTTTTTCTTTTTTTTTTTTTTTTTTTGTTCGAAATCTACAGCAAAATAAAATAAAATCGATAAAAATAAATCACACTCAATATTCAAGTGTTTTGGGATATTTTCTGAGAATAAGCCAAACAATGGCATATACACACACTACTTGAATTGCTAGGATAGCAAGTAATTCGAATGTAAATTGGGCGTGGGCTTTTATTCTGGCAATTTATTTTCGGTAAACTGCTTTGAGCTGAAACAAATCGAAAGCGATACATTCATTCAATAGAAACATCGAAATGTGAAAATGTTATTTGTTGTTGGTTTGGTAGGTTTTCCAAAGCATTGATTAATCGGATCATGGTTTTCAAGTGGTGAATGTTGAATTGACGATTGACAAAATACAGACGGTGTAATCTATTCGCAAAATTCGATTGTTTCGTTATTGGAATTTCATTCAATATATCGATAGAAAGTACCGCAATCGTTTGTTATGTTTCTTCGAAAAACCGATATTATTTGTCGCTTTCTCCCATTTTTCAGTGTGCGTTAACATATTAGTCGTTGTTTGACGCTTCTCTCTTTTTCTTTTCTCTCTTTCTTTTGGTTTTTTTTTTGCGATGGTGTTTGTTAAAACCTTACATTGACCTTGCGTACGATATGCCCATGCCAAACATTCATTCGGTGAGCGAATGAACGATGTATACACCGGCTACGGATGAAATGTTTTGGATGGCAAATGATTGCCACTTTGCCTCTCACGATGAAGTAGATAACAATAAGTTTGTTTTTTCGTGCCATGGGGACGAAATTACGTAAGTGTTATGCTTTCTTACGTTTTCACTACTACTAATACTTCTTGTTTCTTTTTTTATCTTGCTCCTTCTTCTTCATTCAACTTCTTCTTCTTCTTTTTCTTTTGACTTCTCTCCACTTCCTTTATCTTCTAATTTTCCCACTCCGCTTTTCCATGTCACTTTCTCACAAGCTGAAACTTCTTCTTCATGCTGAATCTTCTTCTTCTTCTTCTTCTTCTTCTTCTTATTTTCTTGTTTTTCATTTTTCGCTTGGTTTTCATGCCTTATTTGCCAAGCGTCATTTCCAAAAATTAATGATGTATGAATATATTCGCATAAAGCGCTGTATTCATTGGCATACGATAAATTGGACGAATCACAGAAACAAAAAGAAAAAAAAAGAAGACAAGAAAAAGAATAAGACAGAAGACAAAAGAAGCGACAAAAAATGGCAATGAATATCATGTTTCTTATTCGGTGGTCGCAATGAAAAGAATTTCATTTGTTCTACTACCTGTTATTTGAATGATAAATGAATCAAGACACACTTGGCTTCTGTACCGTATAGCAAACAACCGAATTTCTATCATCTTGATAATCATGATGGCACGTTCATTCAAAAAACGGGGACATTGTTTGATTTGTGCTACTGCTGCTGCTGCTGCTGCTGTTCAATACAAATTTTCATTCTTTAACTTTTTGTCAGGTCGTTATGTACCGTTGCATGTGTGCATTTGTTTTAATGTGTCGTTTATCATTTCAAACAGAACCAACAATGTTTTACATATATTTTTATTCTAGTTATGGCCATTACCGTAAGGTTTATGAGTTTAAATTACTTCACGCTTAAGATTATCATCTTGAATGAACAAGTATTTGCCCGTAATAAAAACAAGGATAATATGTTTGTGTCCACTTCATCCAATATTCTTTTTTTTTTTTCTTTCTATGCGCTTACATTTTCCTCTTTCCATTTTGTTTCGAAAATAAACAGCGAAATAGGAAAAAAAAAAAAATTATGGAACTCAGTTTGCAAGTCACGATCAACAATAAAATGATCGTAAGAAAGAGAAAGAGAGAGAGAGTGAGTGAAGAATGACTGAATAAATAGAAGAAATGGCTATTAAAAGCATTTTATTGTTCGTTTGACATTTTATAATGATGCCATTTTGTTGTATACATTTATCATTCAGTTGATTACATGAAAATGCACATATGTATTCTCGTTAAAACGATTTTTCTAAATTTATCCTTTTATAGCCAGAACACGTTTATTGCTGACGTCACAAGCTGATGCTGTCACTTTTTCCATCTTTCTCTTTGATACATGCTTCGTAAATTGAAAATGTCAATGACAACCGAACACTTTGACAAGAATTAAAAATTGTGTAATTTTATGCAAATTTAAATTGGTGAATGTTACAATTTAATTATATCTGTTTTCAATCCGCATTCATATCAATATTCATGTACAACAACGAACATTTTGTTTTTTTTTTCTTTTCTTTTTTTTTTTGAAAACCATTACATCAACTGCAATCCCAAACCAGAATTAATTTCCGTACATTCTCATTTGTACCATAAAGTGGAAATTCGAGTTGATGGTTCAGTAATTCGAAATTGCAAAAATAGTTCATTTTGGTCATTATGAAAAATGTGAATTTTAAAAAGCAGACAAAAAAAAAAAGAAAAAGAAAAAATCATTTTCAATGGAAATATAATTAAATACAATTTGCTGAACATTTTTCGTTTAATTAAATCGTTCATTTGACTTGACATGGTATTTTCACCTCAAAATATATGCAACTTTTCATTCGTTATACATATTTACAAATGTGCTGTTTTGAAATGTCAACAATTAAAAGAAAACAACTTATTATTCTGCAAAATTGAAAACTGTCGTTTCAATGCTTTTCTCCCATAAAATATGAAGCATTCAAGTGTGCGCATGGTGGTATGTTTCCGTGTGTGTATCTGTTCTGCCTTCGCTTTTAGTTATTCATAATTATGTGCACGTAGTCGGAATATGATATATTTTCGTTGATGCAAACCTTTTGCGAAATGTGGAACCTCATTTCATTTTCTCGTGTGTGTTTATTGTTTCTTTGCTTTATGTATCGTTCATTCCATTGTTCATTTTCAACTTGACACATGGACAATGCATGGCAATTACAATGCTTCAACAGACGGTAATGCAATCAAGACAAAGTTTTCATAGAGTAAAAAGGAAAGAGACAGGCAGAAAGAGAGAAAGAGAAAAAGAACGTGGAAGAGAAACAACAAGATCGAGAGAAACAGAGAAAGAGAGATTTAGAAATAAAGCGAAGAAAGGAAGCATATAGACTGAAAGAAGAAAGGAAATATACACACATATGAGGACATAAGCAAATGATAAATTTTCGGCAAATCAAAAAAAAAAAAAAAAAAAAAAACTAAAAAAAAGAGAAAAAAAAGAAAGAAATCAAAAATATAACGTCCCAAGCGAATATCAAGCAATTCAGTGTGCATCAGCACGTACACCGTACGTAGTGCTTTTGAAATATGAACTTTTATTGTTATAGATTCATTTGATGAGAATGCTTCTGATTTCCGTAAACGTACAACACTCCACATGAGTTATGAGTATGCGTGTATTTGAGGCCATTCAATCAATGACATTTTCACATTCATTCTGCATCAAATTTCATGATTATGGGGTTTTCGAACAAAATTTTCGTAAATTTAATTCTCTGTTTTCCATTTGGCCGAGGTTTTAACACATCGATTCTATATGGTACACAAATGTTTCACAATGCTTTTGCAAATGAAAACATTTCGACTAGAATATTCATGTTTATTTTATTGAAAAAGATGTTTTGTATTCGAATAATGACAATATCCTTGATATGAGAAACAGTATTCGCAACAAAACAAAAATATCGCCCAAAGGATAATTAAAAAAAAAAAGTTTTATTTGAAAATATAAACAATTCAGTGAGAAATAATACTTTTCATCTGAGAATCAATTTTTAAACGCCCAACATCGGAACCGATTTTCAGATTTATCAAATCAAAGCCAAAGAAATTGTCGGTCAAAAGCACAATCATTTACATTCAAAATCATATTCTAAGAATATAGTAAATTTGGACCGATGACATTACATTTTGTTAAGCACAATATGTGATTCAATGTGTAATCGTTCGTTGACTCAATTTTTCAATGTATTATGAAAAACAAAAACACAATTTCAATGTCTTTTCATGCCACATTTCACCCCAATTATACGATGATTATGGAGCGTATACTGAAATGTACAATCCAACATTGTATTAAACAGAAGCTTATTAACACAATCATCATGTAAATATAACCAGTTTTCGATCTCACCTCAAGCGAACCAAATAAATGAATGAAATTTGCATAATCATTGCAGCCGTACTGGCTCATTATATCTTGTCGTCAAAGCGGATTTTTTTCTCTCTTTTTCACTTTTACTAACGAACTCATTCAGTTTTCCAGTCTCAATTTCATTTTCTCTCACACCGCCTGTCTGTCTGTCTTTGGAATCGTTATTTAGACTAAACATTGAACAGCATTATTTCATTTTCCATGACTAATGATAAAATTTATGTTTATTATGAACTGTTAACATATACGTTCTGGTTTATTTACAACATCAATCGAAAAATGAACTCAATCGAAAGTCAATGACTAAACAGAAAAAAGGAGCATCAACAAAATTACAGCAAATAAACTCAATTATTTGTATTTTTTGAATGAGCACTAGTTCTTTTGTAGATTTTTGCTTGGTTTAGTAATCAAGGCTCTGCACTTGGTATAGTGAAAATGTTAAAATTCAGATGACCGTTTCGAACGATGAAAGCAAATGATTGTATCGCTTTATCTATTGAATAGTACAAGAAGGTTGGGTGTAGGAAAATATAGGCTTTCTGTCCGGGTAGAACGAATGATAACAAGGAAGAATGAGATAAAGATTGAAAAGAAGAAAGAGAGCGAAAGAGAAAGCCCTCAACAATCCATCGTCCATTAATCAAATTCTAGATGACTGGAACATGATTTTTTTTGCGCCTTTTAAGACTCATTGATGCAAAAAATAGGTCGTTATCACTAAAAATAGCGTGAAATACAAACACCAACATGCCACACATCTATTGCTGGTTAGTTCAATGGTTTTTTGAGTGGCATTTTGCAAAAATAAATCAATAGAATGGGTTCTAAAAATGGAAATGAACGACGAGTTTGAGTAGTTGGAACAGTTCATGTGGTAGTTATGTGGTCAATGTTGGTTACAAATGATGAGTCAAGAAGTGGTAAAATCTATATATATATATATATGTTTGTTGAAAACCATTCGATGACTTAACTATAGAACCAATTTTGAAAAGTCGTGTTAAATTACAGTCATCGACAATTTGTCCAAGATGGTTCATTTTGGTGTTTCTAAGCTAAAATGAGCTGTGTATCTCATTTGATTTCTCATTAGCAAACGAAAGATTGCCAAGAGAATTGAATTTGTATCAATCAAATGAAAATACAATTACAAGGGAAAATATTGTGTGTTAGGAAATCGGGCATGATTTTTGCTCATTGTTCGAACATCGTTTCGTTTATTATCCTTTGGAAAAATGACTGAAGTCAAATTGCAAATTCCAAACTGTTTGTTGTCTGTTGTCTTTTGTCTATATATGTTGTGTATGTATGGGTTTTGTGTTTTGAGCAGCAAGTTAAATTTTCTATTGAATGGAATGGTCAAAACATACGTTGCCATCGATCGAACAGACGCTTTTGCGGTATTCACAATTTCTATTCCTTATCCCATTTCCCAGCAAATTCTACAATTTAACATTTTACAAGATGATTAATGGGTGTGAACAGTGTGTGTATTTGTGTGTCAGACTGTATGAGCCAATATGTGTATGTGTTCATTGAATGCATTTCGACCGATGAACAAAACAATAGATTCTCAGTTAACACATAACACTGTTGTTGCTACGATTGCTATCCGAATGCATTGTGTTACTCTAGCTTTCTCTCTCTCTCTCTCTCTCTCTCTCTCTCTCTCTTTTTCTATCAGATTGTGTCTCCCTCTCTCTGTGTGTGTGCATGTAGATTTTATGCTTGTAAAACAACATAGATGCAAACCCCATTCCGAAATTTTATGCGTATCGCTTGTCAATGGATAATTTAGTTGCAATTTGCTGGTTATTAATGACATTCTGTTAAAACATTTACACGTGCTAAAGACATAGATGCACACATGTTCTGTCCATATTTCTTTGTTCCATACTAGAATATAATCGATAATACTTATGCAAACATTTTGGAATGCTACTTCAGCATCAACAGCATGATTGCAAAAACGTTGTGTACATCGTTGGGAGAGAAGATGAGAGGAAAAAGGTAGAGAGAGAGAGAGAGAGAGAAAGAGAAAGATAGAGAGAGAAAGAGAGAGAAAGAGAGAGAAAGAGAGAGAGAGAGAGAGAGAGAGAGAGAGAGAGAGAGAGAGAGAGAGAGAGAGAGAGAGATTGAGAGAGAGTCACTGATAAATGTCAACTCATGTATTTCCAGTCAAAATGAATAAATGAATTGGTTGCGGTTATCTGTATAGTCAGTCAGACTTTCATTTTAAAACTCTTTGAAGCATTGCATTCAAAGAAATATTGAGATATTTTCATTAACAAAATAATAGGTATTTTTGACTTTGTGAAAATGAACGCGATGCAATTGCATTTTCACCAGTGATAAACAATATTCATTCGAATTTGCATTGGAATTTTCATTATTAGTAAGTGAGTTGACCGCATTTCTATTTTCAAATAGCTAATTCGATTTTATTGCATTTACATTCGTTTGAAATTTTCACAGCGCATAGCAACTTATTTTACTTTGGTCATCTTTAATAAAGAGAAATGTGATATCATTTTGTTTATTTAAATGAATTCTTTTAGTATGATGAACACATAGTCGTTGTGGTCTGTTGTATTCGATGAACAATATCAACATTCTTCCATCTTGATAATAATGGGATGATGGAAATTACACTTTGAAATATTCTTCTAATGGTGACAATAGAATAATTTCATTTTAGACAAATATATTTTCCATAACAAGATTCATCCATTGAATTGAAACACAAAACATCATGAATTGACAGTTTTACATTACACTATTATCATATCTGATATAGAATTTCATCGGAAATCGAAAACAAAAACATTTCATTTCAATTTTTACGTTTGAATATTATAATGGAGATAAAATGTAGAGACACTACTGAAAATGTACGTTTGAATACCACAGTTTATTGAACATTTTAGAATTTTCATTCAAGGTTTGTTGACTCATTCTTGATTCAAATTTATAGGCAGTATATTTTAAATTAAATCGATATGAAAATCTTGTGCAAATGTTATCGAGATGGAGGGAGAAGGAATAAAACAAATAAATAAAGGAAGAGAGCGGTATAGTGAAAGCTCTAAATGTGTACGGCACACAGTGTGCCAACCTTTTTTTTCAATCAATAAAAATATTGGCTGCCAATTGGCAGTGATACAGAAAGAACAATTTGACACAACTTTCAAATTCAGAGCATAACGGCTGGATTTCGATGTTGCTTTTGTTTTGCGGTGTGACGTTGTTACGTTAATAACTTTCATGTCGTTTCCATAATATTTCCTTTCAATTTTCTCTTCCCACTCTATTTTTCTTTTGCTCTTTTTCTCCTTCTCTCTCTCTCTCTCTCTCTCTCTCTACCTCCTTCTCTTCCTTTGTCTGTCACTTTCTTTATCCTTCTCAGTCTATATTTTTCTGTCATTTTTTGAAGAGAAAAAAAAAAATTGATTGAAACGACAGCATAAGAGGTTTTCGATGTCGATCTAGGTGAGCGAATGTGTTGCTTGCAAATGACACATTTTGTGTGCCAATACACATGCTTAAATGGCCATAATTCATTCACGCTATTATAATTAGCAATTTATTGTAAGATGGAAACGCATTTCTCCATCTGTACGACATACGAATGATGTATCGTTCCGAAATGTTATAGAGATTTGTGTTTACTGAAGATATTGAGTCATATATCTTCCTTTGGCTTTTGCCTAAGAGATGTGTCATGTTTGCGCTATTCACTCTCTCTCTCTCTCTCTCTCTCTCTCTCTCTCTCTCTCTTTTCTCTTTCTTTTCCTTTCTTTTTGAGATTTTCTTTTCGTTTCTCTTTCTCCTTCAACTTTATAAATATATTTGTTGTTTGTTGTGTGGCTTATTTTATTATATTCGTACACACTTCAGACCGATACGTGTTTTGTTTGTTTACACATCGCATTGATAGAACGTGTTTGCACACCAAAAGCCATATGATCCGTTGCTTGTATACATATGTCTGATGGTGATTTTATGATAGTCAAAATATTTGAATTAATCATAAATAATGGCAGAGCAATATCATCAATATATTAAAAGCAATTTTCTGTTTCCTTTTCTGCAATTTTCACATCTAAAATTAGTTCGTCTCTTTATTACCATGGTATATTTGTTGAGTTTATTTTTGGTATAGCGGAAAAGTACAAGTTGATGCCAACTTCACTAAGCAGCATGCCACTTTTTTTTTCTTCATCCACTTTGTTCCATTTTCTGTTCGTTTCTTTCACCCCCCCCCCCCCTCTCTCTCTCTCTCTCTCTCTCTGGTTTAGGTTTGTTGTATTTGTTTCGAACATAAAATCACTGTCACTGTAATGAGCGATGCTAAGCTTCGGTATGTCGGTAACATTTCTCTCAAGTGCATTTGCACGTTTCAGTTTTAGCACAAAGTCACTTTACTTTTTCTCTCTTTCTCACTCTCTTTCTCTCTCTTCTCTCTCTCTCTCTCTCTCTCTCTCTCTCTCTCTTTCTCTTTTATTCTCTTTCTCTCTCATTTTCTTCATTTCTCTCTTTTGCACTGATCCGCAAGTGGGTTTGTTTCATTTGAAAAGCTATTTGTGCTGACATTTGAATGGTTGCCGCCGCATTGATGTTATATTGTTTCCATAACTTCAAACACATAACAGCATCACTGCCACAATGACAGCATACATAAAATACATATTCAGTGAAGCATATATGGAATATATATTTGTTAGCATTGTTTTGCTTATATTCAATATGTATAGACATTTCCGCGAGAATAACGCGCACACCTTTTATCCTAATGATTGAATCACCTTGTATGATTATCTGAGAGTTACCTTGTATTAGTGAGTCTTAAGGTTTGGGCTAAACATGTGATAAGATTAAAAAGTTTTCGGCTGATTGCATTGTATCTAGGTAACCTGAGTGTATCAACTCAATGGCACTGTCTCTGTCTCTGTCTTTGTATATATTTATATATCTAACAACTGATTCGCAAACCCTATTCACATGAATCTCATTTCCATTGTTCAAAATTTTGACATCGAGAGATAGCATTGTTAATGGAAGATGACAGAATTGAGCTCAAAATTCAAGCATGTGTCTTGAATGTGTTATGAAATGACGGCCATAAATAAAGGGATCATACATACACATACACACATGTAGACACCCTTACACGAATCTTATTATCCTATTCATTTGACTTCAATTTCACCTAAACATTTCCGTTCTCTTCTATTCATGCGACCACTTGAAAGCACTCACAGCGTGAAAACACTTGCCAAAGAAAATTAAATAATTTTGCTGCTTTAGCAACGGATCGAAATTCATAATTCATTTTTTATGGTTTATATTGTATTTTCGGGGGCGAATTTAATTTTTTTTATTGCACATCATTCGAAAATTTTTCTTTGGATTTATACGATGTTAGTAACGAAAACGACACAAAAGAGAAATGATTTGCTTAAGTGGATCCAGTGATTTGTTTGTTTTCGGGCAAGTTTTAGCAAGTTTACTGCCAATCCCAAAAATTGTGTCTTTTGTGTGTGTGTGTGTGAATGTATCGATGACAGTAGCGTGCGCGGTCGGCTCTATTGATATTATCGCAAAACATACATAAAAGTAAATCAAATTCATGAATTACAAAGATCTCACATTAAAATGTCAATGGATGGACATCACAAGGAACACATCGCATCGCATCGCATCTCATCCACTTCAATAAGCCATTTGATTGAATAATAATAATTCAAAAAGTCAATCACAACAAAATATACGATGGAATCCAGGCCATTCCAAATCAAAATCCATTCATATTCGCTCATAGTTAAATGGAATATGGCGCGACGATGTGTCGCCTTCTTAACGATTTTGCCGAAAAAATTTTCGGTACGGAAAAGTTGTGCGAAAAATCATCGAACAACAAATGCGCACATATACATATACACATTCACTCTCATCACATACACACGAGCCGAATCCAACCAACCCCAATCGACAAAAAGCCGTTATAAGAAAAAGGAGAACATGAGAGAGAAAAAGAGTGAGAAAGAATGAGTAAAAAAAAAACAAGAGTTTTTCAATAGATTTGCGGCTGTGTGCTTTTCCAATGTGAAAATGGTTGCGAATGTGTCGGGCACAAGAAAATAAATGAGCAAAAGTCTTAAAATTGCTTTCTTCTTGCCCAATTCTATTCAAACATTTCGCTTTCAGTCTCTCGCTCTCTCTCTCTCTCTCTCTCTCTCTCTCTCTCTATCTCTCTCTACGGCCGAAACGATAAGTTGCCGTCACCATTAAATTACTTTGCTATCGTCGTTCAGGACGTACTTATCTGGTTCACAACGGAAAATTCGTGGATGAAATTTATTTGCCAAAGTTTCCTATGTGATTCACAACCCAACTCTGTCTTTTTCTTTCTATTTCCTTCTCTCTCTCTCTCTCTCTCTCTCTCTCTCACTCACTCACTTTTTATTACTTTTTCTCTCTCATTTTTTCTGCTCTACATGATGTCGTTTTTATTCGCATTCGAAAAAATGTTTGTAAAATTTATAAGTATGTACATAGTGGTATTTGACCTTTCTTTCAACCAACTATTTAATGGCTTGGCAAATAATTGTTCACTCTCTCACTGTGTGTGTGTGTGTGTAACTTTTTTTCTCTTTCTTGTCGGTATCTTCTTTTTGGTGGTTGCATTTCGACACGTTTTACTGAATGGTGTATTTTTCAGTTTATGTTCTAATATTAATGAAATATAACCCTCATAGACACTATAACATCGCATACCTTTTGCCCGTTCCACTATCATTATTATTATTTTTCCTTTTTTTTCAATTAAACTCGCTATTTTGATGAAACCAATTGAATGGCCGAGCGTTTACTGTTGCTAGCCCCATTCCTCTTTAAAAATTCCAACTTTAAATTGATTCATTCCTTCCATTTCTGTCTCGATACGCTGAAGCATGTGCGGAAAGTACTACCTCAACTAATACTTTTCGGTTGGTTATCATGAATTGTTTGGTCAACCATTGACATTACTTTCTGTTCACAAATTATTTGCTAGTGCAACTGCTGCATGAAAACAGTTTAACTGGATGTGGTTCGACGCCAAAACGATAAGTTTTCACGATGTATTTTCTCTCTCTCTCTCTCTCTCTCTCTCTCTCTCTCTCTCTCTCTTTATTCTCTTACTATTCTTCTAGTGCGGCAAAAAAACAAGATGTAGCTGTTTCGGTTTGTTGTGTTAACAACTTGAAAACAAAATAATATACAAAATATAACATTTTACCCGGGAAGATTCGTCGAATTTCAGAAGAATTGGTCGGTTGAATGAAATGTGGTTTATGAGCGAGAGCGATGGAGAGGAAGGAACACAGAAAGAAAATGCGATAGAAAGACAGCATGATAGACAAAGAAAGAAAGGAAAAAAGACAGATAGAAAAAGAAAAGTAGAGATACAAATCGAGCGTCATAAAGAATGAAAAAGTGAGCGAGAAAACGTGAATTGTACCAGCACATGAAAACCGTTTTCCAGATTTATAGCCAAATGGTTCTTTTTCACTAGTTTTGAGCAAAAATGTAGCGCTTGAATATTTAAAGTCGACGCGCGGCTCGGAAAGTAGTTTTCATAAATTCTCGATAATATCCTGTTGCCATTCGGTGTGGGAATATTTTCACCCGTGTGATTTGTTCATTGGTGAAAGCAAACGGATTTTGTCTATGTTTGTATTTGTGATTTTTTTTTTCTCTTCTTTTTCTTGTATTTATTATTATTTTTGTTGGTTGTTCTGTAGAATGGCTTCAAGCGAGTTAAACACAAAATAATAAATAATATGGTCGACGGTGGACGTAAGCGTGAGCGCAAAGCAAATGTATGAAATACAACGCGAACATTGGTTTGTGAAATGTGGCATTCGTTGAAAAATAATTCAACAGAATGCATTCACTGGTTCCATTTTTGAGTTTTACAAACAAACGGACATTCGTCGACACAAAACAAAAGCAATGAAAAAAAAGAAAGCAAGTAGGAAAGAAAGGAACCTCATCCAAAATCGAAATGATTTCAAACAAAGTTTTGGCACATTTGCTTAGAAAACAAATTAAATAATAAATAAAATGGTGCTCCAGTTGGAGCATAAGCCGCATTTGTATCATATATTTTTCAACACACCCCCCCCCCCTCCTTCCCACTCAATTCAAATTCATACCTGGCAACAAATGATAAATTCATTCACCATAAATTTTACCACCTTTGGAAGTATGTCGGCCATTATTTAGTTTTGAAACATTTTGTTTTTGCTTCGTTGATATGATTGAATATTTCCAAAACATTTGCCAAATAAAGCCAATTTTATGATTAAATTTCAAAGGATTCAGTTTTTGGGGCTTTTGAATACATCTGTATCAGTTCGAATTCGATTAATTAAAGGCAATTCGCTTTTGTTATTTATCATGATGTTGAAACATAGACCGCATATCTTGAAACTATTAGTTAACGGTTGAATGGTTTGCAAAGATCCAATTTAATGGAATTTACTAGATTCAAATGTGACCACAAAGTCTTAGCATTCTACTGAATGAATTGAAATTCTGTATTTTGAATAAATTAGAATTTCAACATAGCAACAATAATGGGAAGAGCAGGCATACAAGTTTGTATCAATTTTCTATTTTATTCGATATAATAATCAATTAGGGCGTTGGTCAGATGATAGCTTTTTGTGAAATCAACACGGGCATCATCTAATTGGAATCAGATAACATTGTTGTGATACATTCACTCTAGCCTTCACTATAGAATATTTGTATTAAATATCAATTTGAAAAAAGAAAAAAATTAATAATGAAAAAAAAAAAAAGAAAAAAAAATGTTCATGAATGTTTTCGAATTGCCATTTCCATAAATAACCCTCGAAATATTTTCCGATGGAAATCTTTTGCTTTGCATTTTATGGTCGTCTGATTTCTAGCAATCTTCATTTGAATACTTGATAGTCATTCGGAGAATTGTATGAATGGATATGGGCAACAAAAATAGGCAAATCGAGATGATACTAACGCAGAGTCGCATTGATTGCATCGCCCATATGTATCTCAGTGTATTTGTGTTGTGATGGTGGCAATGTTGACAATGAAAATCATCGTTCGTTTCAACTGCAAATTGTTGTGCCGGAGGCGAGAAATGACAAAATATACGAAGCAATCAACAACATTTAATTATGTGCCTTGCCATTGTTTGGTTAAAACAAATGTTAAACCACATTGTTTATTTGGGTCAGCCGGCATTTTTCGTTTGCATTCATCATTTCTACCATTCCAAATGAATTCCATCACACTACATTTCATAGAGTCAAGAGCCGTTTCATTTTGCAAGGATAAAATTTATTTTTATATCTATCTGTTCTAGTATGTAGAAATAATTCGAGGTTTTTTTTTTTTTTTTTGGTTTTTTTGATTTTCGTTTGTTATTATTGCATGCTGGAAATAATTGTTTTGTGTCAACAAATCGTACGCATTCATTCCAGTCCATTTTATGTGCTAAAATGGTTGCTATTTATTTTTGCATACATATAAATGCACATAAAATGGATCGCATTTTGTTGTCGCAAACACTGATGCATTTATTCATGCATCCGAGCTATATTATGTGCTGCTTGTATTACTCACTCGAAATTATTGCATGAATGTTTCATTATTATTTACGCCAAGAATTTTCTTTCAACATATACAAACACAAAGTATGTATGTGTTCTGGATTCAGCACTTCAGTAAGACTCTATCTCGATGATAAATCTCTTTTTCTATCTTTTTTTCCACCTTTTAGCCTCTCTCTCTTTCCCTCTATCTCTCTCCCTCTCTATCCCTCTCTCTCCCTCTCTATTCTTCTCTAACTCTCTCTGTCTTTCCCTCTTTCTCTTTTCCTCTCCCTTTCTCTTCGCCTAATTCCCTCCTCATTCTCTCTGCCTTTTTTCTCTTTAAATCTCTCGTCCATTCAATGCCGCTTCGAGCGCATTAAAAAAAAAAATTCTCACTGGCATCCAGGTCCATTCCATAACTCAAATGATTCTCTTTCATTCTATCACAAAGATAATCGTAACCGACAAGAAAACAAACATAAAAATATACTGTGGAAAAGTGGCGAATAAATGTAGTTGCAAAGGATATAAAAGTCACTGCGTGAAATTTCCAAGCATTTGGTCACACTGCAGTCGAGTGTAGAGCATTTAATTTTTCATGGATGCTTTATGGCGGAAGATGAAATAAAGTAAAAAAAAAAAGAGTAGAAATTGTAATGCCAACACTCTCGGTCTTACTCACTTCAATTTCACAGACCAGCACGAATTTCATAATTTCGAGCAAAAGATTTTCGTATTTTACTGTGTGTGCTTGCACATACATGATTATTTTTTATTCATTTTTATTAAATCCTTGACAATTTTAATAATTCATATGAAGCCATGCATTCCATACACATATACATGAATATAAATATACACCGAGGTCATCAACTATACACAACATTTTTAAATCAATACCGGAATTAAACTTAATGAAATAATCATTTTTCCGAAAATGCATCGAAAAAAAAAATTTCATTCTAATTTAAACATTTAAATAACAACTAATGCAATCATTCGTGTCATTTCAGGAATATTGTGAATAAACCTTAATAATTTATCGCATTGATCAAATGATATAATAGAAACAGCAAATATTTTTTTGATGCATTTTGATATACCAAAAAAAAACAAAAACGTGGAAATGTTTAATTTTATTTTTTACCCCAATAAATACGTACACATTTCCAAAGACTAACAAACAAAAGAGAATGTTCAAATTGAAATTTATTGAATAATTAACTAATTGATAACAAAATTTAATTGTAAATCAGATTAACTCGCTTGCATAATAATTTAACAAATATTTTGATTTTTAACATCAAATAAATCGTGGTCAGAAATGGCTGATATTTTTTTTTTCATAAGCCAATTGGTGCCAATATGATTTTAACATTAAGTAATCGATAGGCAAATAAAGAACAATAAACATTGAAAAGTATTTAAATTGAATGTCAATGCAAATGACAGCTAATTTATTAATCCGTTGAGCTATTTTATGGAAATTAGAGCTAATGTGTGTCGATATTCTATGCCACCGTATTTTTTTTTTTTTTTTTTTTTTTTAGATCTATCACATGAAAATGCAGCTCCATAGATAAATGGAAAATTTATTTTAGTTTTTAAATGCACCGATTCATTAGTTCAATTGAATAGTTATAATTGCTCTTTGCATTCATCGGGTTAGATTTTCAAATGGATTTCAAAAAAAAAATTAAGTTACAATAGTACTTCTCTTCTCCATCCATTTTGCCTGAGTAGAAACTTGTTCATTTCAATAAGAAGCGAGAGCGACGACATCATTTCACCCATGTCGTGTGGTAATTTAAAGTTTTCACTATTTTTCATTCATTTTTCAACTAATTCGCATCATTTTGCTTGCAGCCATTTTACAATTGTATCCACTTCTTATGTCGTTCAATAAAATACCATAAATTATAGCAATAACATAAATTAGTTTGTTTTCGAAGTAAAATTTTTGCGCTGCCAACTTATTATATTCGTTAGTATGGATGCTTTTAGCACGTGCAATGAATGGTTGGAAAACATTTATTGAATTACCTGCACAACATGAACAATTTCTCGTTTATTCGTTCTGTGTGTGTTGCGGGACTTTTCTTCTTCTTCTTCTTCATCATCATCATCATCATCTTCTTTCATGTAATTTAATCAGTGTCCCTTTTCGACTTTTCGATTACTATTTCAGAGTTAAGTCAAACGAACGGGAAGGGAATGAACGAGCGAAAGAGAGTCGACGAACAAAAAAAAAAAAAAACGAGAGAGTGAGAGAAGCAAGTGAGTGTACTTTATGTGCTTAAAGCGAGAATGAGTTACTTATAATGCTTCAGTAATCGGGGCTTGTTGTAGCTGCAATTTTCAAGAAAGTTTTCTTCCCATTTGTTCGGTGCCATTTCTATTCTTTCAATGATGAAAAAAATAAAAAAATAAAATAAAATTCATAGCAGCGACAGCAAAATATCTCGGGATTGAACTCAAGTGGAAACGTGAATGTGATGCGACATATATGAATGTGCTCAGTTGCTCTGTGCATTTTATGTGTTTGACTCTATCAGATCTGTCTGAATGTTTTTTTTTTCCATCCCTTTTTTCCTATCGCCCATTTCTTTTTTTTTTTTTTTTTTTTGCCATTCTTGTTCAGCTTTCATAAAAATTAGCTGAAGCTTTGCAATCTGTTCATGTCTTGTGCTGTTAAATTTCAAACTAATACAAAATGAAATATACTTAGTTTGGCATGTTGTTTGTCTCCATTGTTCAACATTTTCTTTTCCGTATTTTTCTTCATTTTGGTATGTGAAATGTTAAAATAAAAATTCGCTTGTTGAAGTCTTTGTATGTTGCACTTGCAGCTTTGTAATGGCAAACCAACCATGAATTTAACAAACGAATTTTTGTTTTTGTTGTCATTCGGTTACAAAAATGTTCTTATTAAATTTTACTTCGATTGAATTATGTGTAAGTCAATGCAAGAATGAAATTGTACCTGGTTTGTCATTTGGTTCAATGCGCGTCACCTAACCATTCAAAGAAATGATATAACTTTGAGTTGACTGCAAAAATCTGGAATGCTTTGATAAATTCAAGTTTCTCTCTCTCTCTCTTTCTCTTTTTCACATTTTCTATTACTTAATTAACAAAAATGAGAAAACGAAAATGCTTTAAGTGAAATGCTTCAAAAGATTTTCTCTATTGTGTTGAAGTGTTTTAATATTATCCAGAAGCGACTTTTCTGACACACACTTTTCAGTTGCTCAGTAATTTGTTCGGTATTTTTTGCTCATTTCTTCATTTCAATGAGCCCTAATGAGCATCATATTAACAATATTTTTGGGTATTTTTTCGTTCTCTTCATTCATATCAAGTCGTGACTATCTGTATTTAAATTGACTGCGACACATCTCGAAACACATTTATGTGGAGGCGGGGGGTCGAAAGCAAAGAGAGACGATGCGACTGTATAGGGTCGATAATAGATTCAACAACTGAATATATACAAAGTATAGGTCGGTCGCATCAATTGTTATTTGTTCGCCACATTAACAATGGTCTCATTTATTTTCCCATTTTTCTTCCTTTCTTTTCTTTTTTTACTTTACATTTTCTTTTTCTCGGAATTTGTTTTTTTTTTTCTCCTTTTACACCAAAGCCAAACGAATACACACACAAACAAACAAGCAATCGTTTATGTATGAAATAAAGCAGATTATATAGTTATGTGAATGTAATATTCCATCACAAACAATTCGCTTCATCTTTAGCTGATTTCGTTCGGGTATTTTTTTCTCTTCATTTTTTTGCTTTTTCTCTCACTCTTTTTGCTTTGCATGCCTTCATGTCTTTCCATTTTTGTTTGCAGAAGTTTCTGTCGCTCTATTGTCAAATCATCAAACAAGAAAGGATAAAATGAGAAACGTATTAGAAAGCAGAAAAATTGTAGAACGAACAAACAGGATGAATGGATAAAGACTGAAACACAAAATGGAAAGAGTGAAAGATAGGGAGAGAGAGAGAGAGAGAGAGAGAGAAAGAGAAAGAGAGAGAGAGAGAGAGAGAGAGAGAGAGAGAGAGAGAGAGAGAGAGAGAGAGAGAGGAGGAGAGGGAGAACAAGAGATGGATGAAGAGAAATGAAAAAAAGAGAAAATAAAATTGCTAAAGCTTAACGCGAAAAATGTTCTTGTGTTCGTTTTCCATGTATTTTTGAACCAAATGCTATTAAAAGCGTTGTGATGTTGCAATATATTGACAATGTTCCGGCCATGTATGCTATTCATTAAATTGTGAATGAAATAAGACAAGATGAAAACAGTCCATTTAATTTCATTTTTTGTTGTTGTTGTGTTTGTATGTGTCACATTAAGCGCGAGAGTAAAGAGTTTCAAGATGATTGTGGTCAGTAACCTTATCGATTTTTCTTCACACTCGAATGAACCAAATGCAAACAGAAAATGAATGAGAGAAAATTACAAAATTCACTGCGTATTCATAACAATGACATGTAAATACAGATGAAAATCAGCGGTTCAAAGAACTGGGATGTAATGGAAATATAAAGAGAGAGAGAGAGAGAGAGAGAGAGAGAGAGAGAGAGAGAGAGAGAGAGAGAGAGAGAGAGAGATGGAGAAAGAGAGAGAAAAATCGATTGAAATCAAATTTTGAAATGATTACAAGCGAAATAACCATGGAAATCACCGACATGAAAATTAATTGAAATTAAATGAACCGACAAAGAACAAATCCATTCTTATTATGCAAACAATGTCAGCGGTTCACAATATTTGATGCTATTTCGGTGTTCCATTTTAATTTTAGAAAAACACACACACACACATAGACACTAATTTACACGAATTGAATTTTAGAACTGGGTTACCAATGTGACCAAAAATATATGGAGATCAGATTCACACAATTTTCACTCTTTGAAAACACAAAATGCTAGGGGCTTTTATGTATACGAAAATATGAAATATACGCAGTTTATACACGTTGAAGTGAAATATCGTAAATATAGTCAATTTATACGCGTTTAACTGAAATATTCGTAGAGTTGCTGTGATAAATGTACATAATGTACAAATATGTTTGTCAACACAATCAAAATCGTATCGGCCAAACAAAAACTAAATTGTGTAACTGAACGAATTATAAAATTAACGTTTTTCTTCGATAAAGTCGGAAATTATCGAATATGCATTAAAAATTTAATACTATTTTTAAAACTCAATTCTAATCAATATCTTTTGATTGTACATTTTTTGTATTATAATTAATGAAAAAAAAAAAAAATATAAATGACAATAGTTTTGATGTGATCTGAATGTCAATAATAAAAAAATTTAACATAACATTGCCGAGATCATTGCATTTTTTGAAGCATTTATAGCGCAGAAGACAGCGTGTCAGTCTCTTAATCAGATATATGAAGGTTCGATTCTCGCATTGGGCATTTTTTTTTTTTTTTTTTTCGTAAAATCATATTTTTTTCAATTTATTATAATATGTACGAAAAAAAATTTACAACCAAAACATATTGATTAGATTTGAGTTTTATTTTAAAAATAATAATAAATGTTCAATCTTCAATGAATAGTTGATTTTGTATGGAATTTATTATTGAAATTGTTGAATGAAAAGTAAATTCGGTAAATCAACATTTTACTGAAGAAAAAAAGTAAATTTGCTGGTTCGTTTGTTTACTTTTAGTTTTGCCGATTGGATTTTGAATGAGCATATGGACGCCATTTTCAACATTTGGAGATACACTTATACGAATTTATACGCATTTATATGCATTATATTCGGACTTATACGCACAATAATTCGCGAGTCGAAAAATATGCGAGCATAGCGCATTATACGCAATATATATGCAATATACGTGAATATATTTTTAACATAAAAGCCCCTAGACAAAATGTATGTTTTGCATTCATATTGGTTGTAAAGTATTATTTGAAAATTGGGTATACCAAAACAATATTGAACTGTCCACAATCCACATTCGCAATTGAAACCAAAATTTCATTTGAATTCCGGAAATCATGCAGATTTTCAATGTATCAGCTTGAATGTAAATTACGATTGAGGACGTTTTTGTTGTGTTAATAATTATACAAAATTTGGCACAAAACTGAAATATGTTTCATGCAGGATTTTGTCATACATTTGATTGAAAACTAGATTGAAAATTCTTTGTGGATTTGGAAAAATAATTCTCTGTGAATATTCGGAAATTATACATCATCACAAAAAGTTATAGTCGAATTATTCGTTTTTAAATTCGAACATACGTTATATAATATTGGGTTAATAGTTACCATGGTCCTTATAGAGAAAACAATTATTTTTTTTTTTTCAAGAAGAAAAAAAAAAACGATGTGTATTTCAATCCTATATGTAAAATTCATTCGATATAAAATGCATGAGTCGAATTGATGTTTTTTGCATCAATGAAAATGAAATTTTTAACGTAAAATGAACTACAAACAAAAAAAAAACCTTCGCTTATGTGTGGGCAGATGAATAATTTCGTTTTCAATTACGTCTGGCGTGTGGAATAATAGCCGAAGCAATCATGAAAATGCTTTTGATGCGGTTACGTACGTCGAAGTATATATTTTTTTCTTCTCTTGTTTTTATATTAGTAATTTTTAACGAAGGCCTTTTTTTGTGATCTCGATCAAATTTGGTTCTTTTTTTTTCTTCTTATTTTCAACATTGAATCAGTTTATAATACCAAATGTAATGAAATGAAATAAAATAAATGGGAATATGTTTTTTGTGTGTTTTTGTGAGCTTTTATGGTCATTTATATGGATAAATCGAATGGTTAAATGAGAGAGGAGAGAAAGAGAGAGAGAGAGAGGGAGGAGAGAAACCCACACAGGGTTTCCCTAATGAGGAAAATGGGAAAAAGAGGAAAATTATTTACTCTTTTGCTCTGGCTCTCGAACTCTCATGTATAGAAACGAGCATAGAGAGAGAGAGAGAGAGAGAAGGGGAGAGAGAAAGATAAAGAGAGAAAAGATCGAAAAAGAGAAAGTTGGAAAGCATCGAAAGTAAAGAATGAAAATGAGAAGTAGAAAAAAAAAAATTCGAAGGGAAAAAATGGGCAAAAAAGCATATAAATTAATTGGAGCACATAAAGTGGGCCTGCTTAACGAGAATCAAAAACGAAACCATAGTCTCGAGCCCGAGTAATGATGTATCTGATGCGTTTTTTTGCTGCTTGGCTGATCAATAATTTCATTTTAACTTTCGCGAAGAGTAATTTAAAAAGTTAAAACGGTTTTATGATTATTTGCCAGCAACATTTAAACGAACATCGTTTGTGCACCACCACCACCACCACCACCGCCGTCATCACCGCATCATTCAATCTAGCGCAGTATGTTGTGTGTGTGTGGGATGTATAGTTAAGGGTTATGGTAAAGAAAACCTCGAAACCTCATAAGAAGTACTATTTTACGAGTAATTTTTATTTTAATAACTTTCTTCCCATTATCCATACGAACAGGTTGTATTCTGATCATTTTTTTTTTTTTTTTGAATCGAAACGAGAAAAAAAAACGAAAAAATTATTCACGACAAGTAGAGGGAAAATCAATTATGATTTAATCTCGAATAAATCATAAATGTAAGCTGAAATTCAAATAAAAAATTTCATTGTAAAGCTCTGCTAAAAGTTCGAAATTCAAAACCAGATTGTTTAATTTGCCAAAACAAAGCAATGGTCAATAACAGCGACGAAAAGTAACCTATCTAAATTCTGTTCACGGTGTATCAGTTACACAAGTTTGTTGAATTTTGGTTGTTTTCGCATATACCCTTGCCTTTGATGCCCAAATTAAAACAAAGAAGCGAAAACTTTCTTTTCACTTCCTCCCTCTCTCTCTCTCTCTCTCTCTATATATATATATATATCTCTCTCTCTTCCTCATTAAATTGTTATTATATTGTGAAAATTTTCCCGCTGTGTATTTTATGACCGCTTAAACTTCAAATAAACCGCAATGTTCGTTGATGTTAAGAAAATGCATGATGGCAAGCCATTTTTATTATAGCCATGGACAGTGGTGCGCACTTCCAAAACAGAGACTGACTCATCTTGGTTGATAAAAACAGTAAACAAAACAGTAAAACTTTTTCGGCATTTGCCGTACTTTTTCTTCACTTTTTCTCTTTCATTTCTTATGAACTCTCTCTCACACACACATACACGGTATATTTGTGTTTGCATCATTTCAAACAAGACTTTGGAACTTCTTTCTTTTTTCTTGCTTTCAAAATACATGCATTCATTGCAGAATGTTAAAGTCTAGTTCGAGTCCTTCGGGTTGTTTCTTTGCCCATGTTTGAAAATATAGCAAATAATCAGTGAATTGTGCTCGATTATTATTCGTATAGAGGAATATGTAAGTGGTTGAAACGAAGTTATGTTGTCGGTTCATCATGACGACAATGACTGCTAAAGCCAAACTAAAGTGAATGCGAGAAAAAAAAACAATGACAAAAAGGAAGAGAATAAAAGAGAAGAAATATATGAACTCCCGAAGAAAGTTTCAACCAATAAAATACTATGTTAGAACAACACCAACGGTCATAGCAATAAATAATGTTGCATAAGCTTTGGAGATGGTTATTTTTTGCGTTCGGTTTCTATTTTTACGTCACAAAATCCCTAAGGCTTGAAATGCAGCATTTTCTCTTCATGTGTGTAGTTCCTTTTTTTCCTCTCTCTTTCTCTCTCTCTCTCACTCTCTCTCTCTCTCTCTCACTCTCTCTCTCTCTCTCTCTCTCTCTCTCTCTCTCTCACTCTCTCTCTCTGTTTTTTCATCTCATGATGTGGCGAGAATGATAGCTAGCAAATGGACAGGAAAAAAATGGTCCTGAATCATAAATGTATGTGCGGTGAATTGTATGAAAATCGACGAAGCACAAAACCAAATGTGAATCATACAAAACCATCAAATGGACGGACATGCACAACGAGAAATGAGCAAAGGCCCAATGAAAATGTGAAAAAAACATGTACCAAGAAAAACACTTATGTTTGAAAAGATCTTGGTTGAAGACAAAAAATGAAGACGAAAATTCAACTGTGCCAGCAACTGGAGATATAATTTGATTTTCTCTGCCTCAAAATAGTATTTACAGTGGAAATCTGAAACCAGCATTGCAATCGATAGAGGAAAGGTAAACACTTGAATGAAAAAGAAGGATTACAATTTTCAACATAAATCTGTTTCTTTTTAAAGCGAATTTTTTCTTTTCTTTTCTTTTCTTTTCTTTTCTTTTCTTTTCTTTTTTAAAACGTTACCAAGGAAATCTTTCATTTTATCGCTGTGTTTCACTCTTTGTAGTCATTTTTTCTTTTCTCTTTTTCGAGAAAAAGCTCTTTATCGACATTTCTTTCTTTCTTTCGTTCTTTCTTTTCTTTCTTTCTCTCTCTTTTTGTACAGAAAAATGTTTTTCTCACTCCTTTATTTCTTCTTTCTATTGAACCACTCTCTCTCACTCTTGAATCTATATGGGATTTATCATTGCTTTTGCAAGCGAAAAACTTTTCTCAATGGAACGTATTAGAAGAACCGTGATTACATTTCGTTTGGAAATCCGATCCCAAAAATCAGGTCTCTTCATTTACGTATACCGAATGTTGTAATGAAAAACACAAAATCTCTCGTTCCACACTTCATTTTCTCGATTGTAATGGATTGTTTCAGGTAAAAAAAAAAAATTCATTTAAAATAAATAACAAAAGCAAAGACAAGAGAAAAACAAAATATATATACAATATATATTGGTAGACAACAAAATGAAACTCGAAGCGAGTGTATATTTTTATTGAAAAATAATGATAACGACTTCAATACAAGTGGGAAAAAAAATCGGCTTGTTCAAAGTTCAGCCAACATTTCATTTTTATTTTTTTTTTTTTCTATAAAAATGTGCTTCGTTTATGATAAAATATTTTCGATAGAGAATTTTCTTTTTCTTTTTGCATATTGTGCGTATGTTTACGCATTTTTTCTCATTGGGAAGAAATTTGGAGAAAAAAAAAATGTTTCTCTTGTCGATGAACGTTAGGAAGACACATAATGCGAAATGAATTTTTCAAGCAGCGAGAAATTTGTATCGTGACTTTTTTTTTTTTTTTTGTCTAACAACATCAAAGCGTAATTGTGTATCTTATATCTTTTGCGATAATGAGTCCGACACAGATTCAATTTCCTCTTTGAAATTGTATTTTTGTTATGCGTATGGGAAAAATAAAGAAAAAAAAAAAAAAAAATGGCGAAAATCCCATATGTGTTGAATGTTTGCCATTTTATAGACGATCGAAATGAATAAACAATTAAATTTTGACAAAATAATGTGATTATTTAATAAATCCCATTTTTTTGCAGGAAATGTGAATTGCAAGTAGTCAGTTTGTTTGAAAAACAAACGAAATTCGCTTCTGCGCCAATTTGATAAATACTTTCTGATGAATGTACAATTTTTTTCACTTTTTTATTCAAGCAAAGTGGGTGAAGGGAAATCCTGATCCGAACAAAGGTACTTTTTTTTTCTCGAAAAAAAAGCACAAAAAAAAAGAGACAACGAGAATGAGAGAGAAAGAGAGAACGATCGTGTTCGCGATTCGAGAAATTTCCCAATTACGTCCCGTTCCGGTTCACTGAATCGTTTTCCAATCAGAGCTTTTATTTATGATATTCGCTTGATTATTATTATCATGCAATTTTACATTGGCCTCACGAAAATCAGTTTATTTTGAAGTGTACATCACGCATTTTACCGTGGTCTCAGCCATATACAAAACCATAAAATATGGCATTTCATGACAGCACCATGAATGAAAACAATAAATTAAATATTTCGACATATTGTTTTGGATTTGGTTGTGTGTGTTTTTGTGTGTGTGTGTGTGTGTGTGTGTGTGTGGCGGCTGATGATGTTGGTATTGGTAAGTATAAATGTTTTTGTTGGCCTCGAACTGTGTAGCATTTGCGGGCAGCACGAAAACCAAAAAAAGAAAAAAGTAGTTAGTTGAATGTTGTGTGAGTCACGTGCATTGGGTGCCAATAGAGATAAACATCACAAAGCTCGTTCGCTTGTTTAAAATTGATGACATTCCTAAATAAATCGAGTCCTTTTACGTAATAAACTGTTGTCTATTGTGTGTGGCATTTTTGAAAAGCACAATTCACTTTAGCTCACGTATGTAATCCAGTATATTTGGAATAATCTGTAAATATCGCGACCCGAAAACTCATTTAGCGAAATAAAATATGATACCCATCTAAAGTTGAAAATACATATATATATATATAGATCAGTGAATGACGATGAATTCCAAACGAAAACCATCCTTAAAATGTTCCAAAATAATGACATCGTAGACATGGTGATGGGAATCAATTCATGAAAATGCATAGAACGCACAAAAGCATTTAAATGTAATGAAGTTATTTGGATGTTTAATCAAAAGGATTTACTCAATTTTACGGGACATTTTGGGCTAAGGTTCATTAGGTTACTGCGACATTGGATTCACTACCAAACAACACCCCCCCCCCCCACCCACTAACCAGCGAAAAACGCTTCAAAATCGAAATTATTTCATTTCAAATTCGTTGAAAAAGGCATTTCACTCCACTTTAGTTGCTTATATATTCAATTTAAATTATTACTTACTGTTCACTGCATGCTGACGAATGTCTAGATGATACGCATCGATGCTCGATTTCAAATCGAATTCAACCAGATAGAAGCAAGAAGGAAGATAACAACCGACACACATACACAAACACATAAAATAACAACAACAACAACAAAAAAATCCCCTCTTTAATTTTATTCGTCTGTGTAATTGCTCTGGTTCCCTTTTTCACGATTATAACTTTCTCTTTTGCATAAAATATACTTGTCGATGGGCTGCTATTGATGTTGCTGCTGCTGTGTTTTTATTCTTTATTTCATTCGAGAGCGACCACCAATGCCGTCGATCAGTAACAAAAAACAAAAAAATAAAAATAAAAACGACAACAACTACTGAAACAATCGATTTAAATTGGAACGTGCACTGTTTTGAACACTGAAGTGCAATTAAAATTGCCAACAAGCTGAGTTCAGGCAAAAATTGAGAGAAAAAAAAAACAACCGATTGTCTGTTATCGACGTTGATGCACACAAATACACTGAATCACAATATACAAAAAAAAAGAGAGAGAAATCAATAAAAAAACATTTTCGATAACCGTTGAGTCCATCAATTAGTTACACATGGCTAAATATTTCTTTGTCCTTTTTTTTCTCATTCAGTTTGCTGAACAAAATTTTTTTTTTCATTCACTCGTTTTGAAATCCCAAGAATACAATGCAACGTAGATACGATTCGTTTATGTTTGTGTTTGTGTGTGTGTGTGTGTGTGTGTGTTTTGTTTTGTTGCTATTTTATCAAATGGCTGTCATTGCGAGTTTTCCTTAAGCATTTGGAAACTCTTGCAAATCCCTTTTTTATCTTTTCTATTGAATATAAAATCACAAAATCAACACGTCACTCATGAATTTTCACTAACTTTAACGTTAGACGATGTGCGTTTATTTTTTCTTCGTCACTCACTCTCACTTGGGTTTTTTTTTTCTTTTTTCAAGCGTTTACATTTTTTTTTTTTTCATTCATTCATTCGGTCCACACGCAATACAAATGTAAATCTTAAGCAACACCACCATCAATGGAATAAGGTTTACTTTAAAAATGAAAATCCCCTCATTTAATTCATCGATTATTTGGAAAAGTGGCCACTTGTTTGTTGAAACGCGATTAACTTAATCACACCGCAAATCTCTTACGTTTCGCTGTGTTTTTTTTTTCTTCTCTCTTTCGGATCGTAATTTTCTTTTTTTTTTCTTTTTGCGCGTATTTTTCTTTTCGTTCCCTTTATTTCGCTATAAATCGACAATTTTCTTTTCACAAATGTTTTCGTTACGGTTGCTATATGTTCCGCATATAAAAATACAAATAAAAATAATTATTCGCGTTTCATTATATTCGTGTGGGGAAGGCGAAAGTAAAATGTTTTCCGTTTTACAATGTAAAATGGTGAACCACGAATTTGTTTGGTGCAAAATGAAATAATACTTTGCGTTTGGTTTCGCATCGTAAAATTCAGTTTATGTGTGTGTGTGGTCCGATTTATGAATGCTGTGTATGTTGTTTGTTAAGCAGATAAACAATAATCGAGTGAACAGGCGATTTTTGCCCGTGATTGGCGATAAGCGGATTCTTAACTACAACCAAAGTAATCCATTGGGATTCTCATGCGTAAAATACACCTGTTAAACCAACTAGAGACGATGAGGCGATTTTCTCACTCTTTTTTTGTCTCTTTCTCTCTCACGTTCTCTCTCTCTTGTTGCACTCTCTCTATCTCCTTCTCTCGGACATATGCACTCGCGTTGTTACTGAATATGAATTCAAGCGATGTTCATTACATTTGCACATAAATCATTGTACCTCAAGCAACAACAGAAAAAAAAAAATTCTGTACTGATATGCTTTTCTAGTTATCGAACGATACGATTGTGTTCCTTCAGCAATGTGATTTGCTCTCACATTGTACGCAAGCATTCAGATTCATAGGCATGAAAATAATCGTATATATGTATTCACTGACCGTTCGCAACATGTAACTTTTTTCGTCGTTCTATGTTTTTCTTTTTCTTTTTTTGTTGTTGGTTCGTTGTTACTTCATTTCACTTGAGAGCTTAGTGTTTTTACTTCACTTTAAATGGATTTGGGGATGGTGGAATATTGTGCGGTTGAATGTAACAGAAAAATTTATCTCAGCCGTAAATTCCTGGGCCGAGTAAAATTAATATACACACAAAAAACAGCAACGAACCTCATTCAGTGCGGTCTATGAGCAATTTTATTTCTCTCGCTTCTTTTATTTATCCATTACGAATTTGAATCAACCATCCGATCTATTTTTTTTTTTTTTCTTAATTTTACACTTTTTGTTTCTCTCTCTCTTTATCACTCGAATTATACCAAATCGAATGCACCATGAACTAGTATTTTAAGAATCGCGGTTACTGGATTACTCTCCATTTATAACCAAGTACCACTCGTTTGCCTTTGAAAATTTATTCTTCAAAAGCTAACACAGAAATTTTTTTTTGTTTACACACCATTTTTGTTTCCCATTTTCTTCTTTTTGCTTTAAATTTTCTGGCACGAATTTTCTCATTTACAAATATCGAGAAAAAAAATCTATGAGCATTTACTGAATTTCTTTCGCGCGCGCGACACGATTTACTCGTTGGAGCGGTTACGTTACATCACCGATTTTCTACTTCGAACTGAACAGATGTGTGTCATCGGCATCGACTAGATGCATGCTCATGGAAAATCAACGGCTGGAAAAGACAGAATCCATGTATGCGAGCGTAATAGTAAATTTGCCAGTTTGCAACAATTTCCATTCAGCAAAATTCATGATGCGCATGTGTTTGTTTTCAAATGGATCTGGAAATTGAATTGTCATTTTCATTGGTTGGAAAATTTTTTTATTTTCCATATGGACATGATTTTTATTCCGTTCAAGAGATGGCGCCACTAAAAGAAAATTCGTAGGAAAACGTAGTCGAGTTTTTTATTTCGTTTTTCATGATATCTAAATTTAGGCTGAATTTTGAATTTTTTTTTTTTTTCTCAATGTAAACAATGTTTTCCCATTTCAAGTGAAAATGAATGGAAATCGAATTTTCAATGGCAATTCAATTGTAAATATTGACTCAGTGCAACCAAACAAATTTACTTTGTTCAAATAAAAACAAAGGCGATTTGAACATATTTTTAAACTTATTTGAAATGCATTGTTTGTATTAGAAAAGTGTTTACCGGTAAACGCTGATATTAAGTGCTAACAATTAGATTAAACGAGAGAAATGGAGGAAACATCGATTTGAGATTGAACGAGAGAAATGGAGAAAAAACAATTGAATGAGCGAGAGATAGAGAGAGAGAGAGAGAGAGAGAGAGAGAGAGAGAGTGAGTGATGAGTGATGAGTGAGTGAGTGAGTGAGTGAGTGAGTGAGCGAGAATGAATGAGTGAGAGTGAGTGAGAGAGATGAAGAGGGGGAAAAAGAGAGGGAGAGAGAGGAGAGAAAGAGAGAAAGAGAGAAGGGAGAATGAAGCGAGGGAGAGATAGAGAGAAAGAAAAAAAGGGAACCGATTTTGTAAAAAAAAACTAAATAAAAGCCGAAATTTTCATCATGTTTTGTGTTTGAAAACTGTAGTGATCAAGTAGAAGAAAAACTACTGATTGAAATTTCGACGGTAAACATAATTAAAATTCATTTTTCATTTCGAGGACTATGGTTGCAGTGCTGCCGGTGTATGAATGATCGAAAGAAAGTTAAGGTGAGGTGAGATGAGATGACTTGAAGTTAAAGTGGCAGCCGTACCGTTGTTCACTATAACGAGCATTGAGAAAAAAAAAGTTTATTATGTTGAGTGGCAAATGCAAAACGAAGAAAAAGAAGAAACACACGAAACAACGCAAAACTATTTTACAAAACAGCGTCAATATTTTCATTAAATCCTCGCGTATAAATTCGATTGTGCTCTAATTGAAAAACTTTTATTAAATAACAGCAAAGCAAAAAGTGAATGCTGTTGATGTCATCAGGTCTGTTGAACTTATGGCAGCAATCGAGAAAGTTTATTGATTTTAATCGCATCAATCAGTGAATTTCAAACTAAAAAAGAAGATAAAAAAAGCATTGAAACGGAAAAACAGCAATCAATAGCCAGAAGTGCGCTATAACTTTTGTAAATGAAAAAAAAAAAAAAATAATAATCATAAACATTCGAGATTTAATGGTACTAGTTTTACCGTCATTTTACTCTATTGACATTGAATATTATGCCATTTTAACTATTTGTTTAACGCAAAACATTGGACAAACACATAACCAATGTGACAAAAATTTTTTAAATGAAATACTTTGATAATAATCTCATTTGTATTTTTGTGTAACCTCTTTTGACACTAACGTTGCTGACATGAAAGTAACGATTGAATTGAAAAAATATCAAGTTTGACAGTTTTGAATTTGATTTTGAGATGCAGTTGATATGTACCTAGATATGTACAAAAGATGTGAAAGACAAGAAAATACAACGAGAAAGAGAAAGAAAGAGAAAGAAACAGTATTGTTTACTTGTCATTGTTTCCAGTTCAATTGAGATGCGGAGTGGATCGGAGTGTGGAATAAGTGATCCGTCAGTAATGCTGTGCTTTCATGTGACTCTTATTTATGAATACAATCTTGTTCCGCACTCATACGAGCGACATAAATGAAAAACCTGTACGACATTCACAAGGGACTCAATGTGAAATAAATATGTGATTTGAGTATTTATGTGTTGTGTTCTTGAACAAAATATTCATTGCCTTTAGAAAAAGATGAGAAAAAAAGAACGAACGCAGTTAAAAATACGAAAACAAATCTCAACGAAAATAAAAAACGATATTTTTTTTGTTGTTGTTGTATGTTGTTAATGTGTTATAGACGTTCAGTGTTCATTCATTCGGAACAATACGTTCTGTTGGTGTCGCGCGTGCCGACAATCAATGTGAACAAATGGATACGAGTGCGTTGGGTGAGCGTTGAACATTTTCAAGAACTGAAGCCAATCTGAAAAAGCCCATATTATAAAATTATGTTTTCTCTCAACGAATGCTCTCTTTTAGCATTCATTTTTTTTTTATTCCTTCTTCTTGCCGATCTTAATATAAATACAATACCTTTTTTCCATATTTTTGAATTCGTTTCCATTTCCATAGCACTTTTTCTTATAGTAATGCATTTACTATAAACAGCCAAACCGTTTACCATACAAATCGATTTATGACTGATTTTGGTTATTCGGTTTTATTGTGTTCAGAACAGTACAGAGCATGTACAATGCTCTAAATAGTTTGCATAATTTTATTATGTCGTTCCATTTCTTTCAGAGGTTTTAGTTTAGTTTTGATATTTGCTCGTATTTCTTTGTTATTAAACTTAGGCATAGGGTGTTATTTAAAAAAAAAAAATAATAATAAAATCGCAATTCGTTCTAATACTGCCATGCTCAGGGGAGCCCGACCAAGAATACAAAGGGGGTCCCTTTCAGAGCCTGAAGTCCATTCTATCTTGATAAACTTGTTTTACAATATTCCAGAAAAACATCAGCAATTTCGAAAAAATTTTAAAAATTCTCTAGGAGGTCTTTTGGGGTAAGTCAACATAGAAAATTAGGTATCTTTGGAAGAAATTTCGGAAAAGTTGATGAAAATGAAATAAAAAGAATGTACAAAATGATATTGAAAGAAAGTTAATTTTCATAGTGCGTAATAATTGTTGTTTTTATTAATAAAATTTCATTAAATGAAAAAATTCAAAAAACATGTTATTACGTTTGGTTGCAATATTATGTAAATTCTTCAACAAATCACTACGATCATTCCAATGTGTTGCCTCTCATATTACGGCCAAAACAGTTCAATTTTTTTGGTGGTTTTTGTACAACAACAATATTTTGGTTCATTAATTTTTCCGCCAATTTTAGTCGGAACACGTTGTACTCCTCCACAATCGATGCAGTATCACGAAGTAAATCCCTTAAATCTGTCAACCTTCTATTGAAGTTTTCAATGATAATTCTTAGCTCATTTAGCTTAACCAATCTAGGCTCTGGGTTTCTAAAAATTTTCATTCTTTTCATACTTTCATTATATTCTACTAAGTAGTTATGTCGAACGAATGGTATCGAATTCATTTTTTCATCGAGTCTTGTAGTTATATTCTTATATGATTTGACTGCATTATTGTATTCTTGCCTAATTATCACTTCAAGATGTTGCCTTTTGACCAGCTTCTTTTCAAATCTTTCTAACGCTTCTTCGAATCCACGCACTTCATTGAATTTTGGTTCATTGAAAAATCCTTTATAAATATCATTATAATAATTGTAGATTTCTCTTCGTATTTTTGTAAAACTATGTACATCTTCGCGCAATACCGAAAATATATTGTTTTTATCATTAAGAATCTTTTTAAACATTGCCTCGGCATCATTTAAAGCTAATTTGTCATACATTTTTCCAAACCAACTATATGGCTTTGTTTTCATTAAGCTGTCAGTTCTGAAGAATTGATTCAGTTTGGTATCTTCATCATTTTCACCATAATAAGACTATATCAACTGCATTTTTCTTGGGGAATTTGAATAGAGGTTCCAAAATAAGTTTCCATTCATATCGATAAATTTTATTTGCAAGTGGAGTATATTTATTCAAAAATATTGTGTAAACGGGTTCATTATCAAGTTTGGTTCCATTAGCAAACTTTAATTAAAAAGAAAAAAAAAATTTTAATTTTTATTCAAAAGTAATGTTATTGTTGATACTTTATTATATTTGGGGTGAAGCAGATTATGACTGATAAGTTTGCCATTTTCGAGGAAAAAAAATTCATACTGCTTTATCAATATTAATTTAAACAGATATGAATAATTATTAAATTCACAGTTTCAATTTGAAATTATACACGCCATGCAAATGGTGTCTAATTTTACGAAATTTAGTTTTTATTGTCGACAATAAAGTGTTTTTGGGATATCTCAATATTGAGTGAGATTTGAAAAAAAAAAAATTATTAATTCCATTTTTTGGATCGTAATAGTTGAACTTTTTTTAAAGATTTTTTTTTTTTTGAAAATTCTAAGAGTCTTGCAAAATAATTGACTCGACAATATATACAAAATTAAAGAAGATGAAAGCATTAAGCACTAATATTTTCAATCAAAAATGATAATGTGATTTATCAAACTAGCTAATATAATATAATCTTAATAATATAATAAAATTTATCACAAAAGTACTTACATGATTAACACTTAGCAAGAATGCAAAGAGTAAAAATAGCTTCATTGTATTGTGTTAGTAAACTATTACCTGAATTAAAAAATAATGTACAAATTTATATTTATACTTGTTTTTTAAATGAATTTTCAGTATGTATATTTTTTGGAATATTTGAGAATCATCATTATTTGCAAAGTAAAAAAATAAAACACAATTCTGTGTAAGACAATTTTATTTCATTTTTTCGTTTTATTGCTGCTTGCGTACAACCGAAAAGTCTAAAAAAATTTTATATTTTACTTCATAAATAATAATGATTACGTACTATTTGCAGAATAAGACAAAATTCAAAAAGAGTTCAGAAATTTGAGCAATAATTTTGGAAACATTTGGCAAAAATTCGACAAAATTTAACAAGATGATAAACATTTTTAATTTGTAATTCGTAACAACATGGAAAACACATTTTGCGAATAAAGTAAATGATAACAGTGAATAGATGAACATGTTTTCATTCTATTTTCAAAGTTTGCCAGTAAAATTGCTGGTAAAAAGGCATTGTTCGTAAAATTGATCGTTTTTTTTTTAAATGAAATTATCGAAAATTCTTAATTTGTAATGAAAATGGATATTTTTTGACTAAACATGACAAAATAAAAAAAACAATTGTCGCGTACTTTATTCAGATATACAGAAAATTTGGCATTACAACAATTGAGAGAAACGTTACAAATATAATAAATAAATTAAAATGTGGCTGTGTTTGCAAATGTTACAAAGAAAATTGACGACCTTGAATGAGTAACAAACAAGGCTTTACTTACGCTGCAAACGTCAGCTTGAAATAAATCCACCAGATGGATTTGACGCTGCGTTGGTTGCATTGAATTTTTTGCATTATTCACAATATGGGCGCCACATGGTTCGGGTTTAAACCCCCCCCCCCTGAAATTATCCGAGAGAACCCTCCTCGAATTTTTCAAATTTATTTTCAAATATTGATGAGCTAAAAAACAAAAAAAAGTTCTTCAACTTCCATTTCAAATTTTAATTTTTGGCTGTTTGGGTAACTCATCAATTAGCAGACGATGAAGCCCAAAATTATCCATTTGCTCAACATGTGATCAAGAAAGAAATGTATATGGATGATATATACAGTGGCGGTGATACAATTGAATCGTCATTGGCTAGTCGAAATCAAGTTCGATCTGCTCTTAAGTCGTGTGGGTTTGAATTAAGAAAATGGGCGAGTACTTCGTCAGAATTGTTAGCTGATATTCCAGATGAGCATCAATGTATCGATCCGATTTTGGGGGATAAACGAGATGAATCCGTCAAAACGTTTGGCTTGTGTTGGAATCCACGTCAAGACTTCTTTCATTATAAAGGCAAATTTGATGAAATATCATTAAATATTACGAAGCGAATTGTTTCTTCACAAATTGCTAGGATTGATGATCCGTTAGTTAACCCTATAATTCTCACTGCAAAAATTTTCTTAAGAGAATTATAAAAAAACAAAATTTATTGGGATGAAAATATTCCGACGAAAAAGCACGAACAATGGAAAAAATTCATGTCAATCTTAAAGAAGTTTCAAATCTGCGAATCTCTCGTTGGATAAAATCCACTAATAATTGAAAAGAATGGAATTTCATGTTTTTTGTTATGGTTCAAAGCAGCATACGCTGCTAATTTGTTCGTTGGAGTTCAAACATCCGACGATGGGTTTTTCATAAATTTGCTCTCAACGAGGAGTAAAGTGATGCCCGTTAATGGTGAATTATCAAAATCTTAAATAGGATTAATTTGGGTTTGGCAATCAAATTGATGAATTGAGCTACTTCAAAATTGTCAGTCATAGTAAATCAATGTTTTTTTTTTGGACGGATTCATCTGTTGTCTTGAATTGGATAAGAGATAAATGGACAGTTTTTGTTCGAAATCGTATCAATGAGATTTCTATTCAACCGAAATACAATCGAATTTCATATCAAATTCAAAAATTGAAATAAACACAAATATTTATCATAAAACAATAGCCGCTTAATTATGAATTCGATAATTTCTATGAATTTAGCATTGATAAGTTTTATTCACAAAAAAATTGATAAGAAAATATGAATAATTGTTTGTTTTTTTCTCCTCAACTAGAGAGAAAAGCAAAAATTCTATTTCAAAAAAATCATCTTTTATAATTCAAGTAATCTCAGCTCATGAAACTCGTTTGAATTGAAGATGATGAACTCGTCATTATCTTGTATATCTTATTTCAGTTTGGTTACCAATAACAAATCTAACTTAATTATAGATAGAATGCAAATATGCATTGTAGTCGATTCATGTAATCAATTATTTTGAAATGGTTACAAAACAATGGAACTAGTTCTGTCTTGATATTGAATTTTACTATTGGTTAAAGGCAAAACATTGTGCATTTTAACGAATGTGACAATAGTTTTTGAAACAAAATTTTTCTTTAATGACCTCATTTGCATTTTATTCAACCTTTTTGACACTGGACTTGCTCGCATAAAAGCAATAGCAGCATTATGTTCTCTTTTCATATGAAAATCATAAATGAAAAACCTGTACGACATTCACAAGGGACTCAATGTGAAATACCGATGTAAGTATTTATGTGTTGTTCTTGAAAAAAAAAAACATTCATTGCATTTGGAGAACGAAAAGAACGAAAAAACAACGAACGTAGCTAAAAATACGAAAGTAAATCTCAACGAAAATGAAATATTTTTTTCTTTATTGTGTTATTGGTGCGTTATATGCAGTCATTCAGCGTTCATTCATTCGGAACAATACGTTTTGTTGATGTTGCGCGTGCTGAAAATCAACAGTAAGCAATGTGAACAAATGAATACGAGCGCGTTGGGTGAGCGCAAACATGTTCAAAATCTGGAGCCAATCTGAAAGTAAAAACCCATTTTAAAAAATTATGTTTTCACTCAACGAATTTTTTCCGCTTTGAACATTCCTTTTCTTTTGCGGCGGCTTTTAAGATCAGTTTTTCATTTCATTTCGAACTTTGTTTCGCTGTTTAATTTTCCCACAGTGACGCCTTCATTATGACGGCTTTGCTAAACGTTAATGCATTCGAAACAAATTAACTGAAATAATAAAACTGAAACTCACGAAACGAAAAACATCTTTACTTAATTGATGAGCAAAGTGAGGAACCGTCGACGGATATAGTTTTCAACATTTAAACGGACTTTCGAATTTCTTTCGTTTTTTTTTTTTTTTTTTTTTTGTTTTCTCTATCGTTTGAAATGTTATGCGAACAATGTTCCCCCACAATTCGATTCAAAAATCCACTAATGGAAATGAGATCACAACACAATCAAATCGTTTTGAGATGACGTGATAAACCGATTTCCAAACTCCTTTGAGAATCCACCAATTGATTCGATGCAACATCATTCGACTATTTGAACACATTCAAATTTGTTTGTTTGCTAAAGTGAAGTGAAATTGTTATTTTCATTGCATGAATCAAATCGACAGAGATACAGATATTCGAATATAAACTGAATAATATGGTGGAGGATGCATCTTTTGTAAATGCAAATTGCGAATGCGAAAAAAAAAAAAAAACAAAACCGAAAAATATCTATACGAAAGCAGTACAGTAAGGATAGTTGCCGTTGTGATGTAATGTCACGTTCAATAGAACAAAACGTTTATGCTGATGAGCACATTTTGAGTGTGTATTCATCATTAAAAACTGAAATCGCTTCTTTCTTTCGCTCTCTCTTTCTTTTTCTCTCTTTTTCTCTTTTTATCTAACTCTCCCTCTCTCTCTCTCTCTCTCTCTCCCATCTCAATTTAGTTGTTCCACGCGCACGTTTTTCGCAATGCATTCGAATGTTATTTTTAAAAATGGATTTCTGAGATTTGTTTACAAAAACTCTCTAAATTCATTTTCAGTTGTGCCCTTCTTCTTTTGCCTCAATTCAGTTGTGAATGTTTGTCAAAATATACATATAACGAGAATAAGAGAAATGATGAGCCATACAAATAAACATACAATGATCGCTCGAAGGAGATATGCTTTTAGTTTTTTTTTTTTTTTTTTTCACAACGATGAACGCATAGCATCTTGTATGTGTCGCATCTGGTGTCAACGTATTCGACATTTCGACAAAGATCTTTTGATTTTCGTCATACAATCGCCGCACTGTCAGTTGATGAACAGTACGCTGAACGATCAGTTTACATTTTCACTCAAATCGTTTTGATTTTTTTTTTTTTTTGCTTTTATTTGTGTATTCATTCTAGTTAAGTCGAAAGGTACAACGATCAACGTGTATTACTTGTGAATTTCAATCGAATTTTAAGCAATTTCAAAGTTTTTGTTGAAATCAAATTTCGAGATATAAATGCTTAAAATTGTTTGACAAAATTTAAAAGTTTATTTCAAAAAACGAAATGTTTAAACATTTCATGATTATTTATAGTGATTCAATTAGTGAGATTTTTAAGACGTAAAAAACAAAGTGATAATTAATGTTAGTTTTGATGAGTTTATTGGAATTTCATCGGAAATGAGCTCTTCATTTATCTTCACCGAAGATTCTTCATTGAACAATTTAATTGACTAATTAATTTGTGCATTGACTAATTGGCTAAAAGGATTATTGATCACCTTGTAACAATATAAATTTGTTAAATCAATCATTAGTATCCGATATAGAAATTCATCATAATAATTATGACATAATCCCTATTAGAATCCTTTTTTTTTTAAATATATTTTTGCTATTAAAATTTCATTTAAATTCTATGCGTCCATCGATATAATATTGAAGGAGAATGAAAGCTTCCTTGATAATTTTTGAGAATGTTAAAAACCTTTCTTATAAAATGCAGTGAAGCAATTTATAATAATAGGAGATTTTAGTGCGATTTTCACCATTATCTAATCAGATTTTCGATGAATTCGTCTTATTTCTCACAATATATTTATACGAGCCTCGAGAATACTCTCGTAATCATGTACTTACATGGCTTGAAAATGATGAGTCTGCTGAAGCCAAACCGTAAAAATCCAACAAATTGTAAATATCCAAGCGATATCGAATATTCAAGTGGAATAATAAATTTTCCCGAATGAAAATAATTAAAAAAAAAAAGAAAAATAAACGAGGTTGATGCACAACAAATAACTAGTGTGCATGTAATGATTTATGGTTGGCTAAATGAGAATAGTTTCGATATATGCGCGAAACAGAACACGACGGAAGCTCATTTAACAGATAATATATTTATTGGCTCACAACGATGAATCGGTAAACATAAGTAAAATTATTGTATTGCAACTTGAAATCCGCTTGATTTGTGATGCGTATTAAACAAGTAAATGAGCAAAATACAGTACTTGTACCAAAAAGCTTGGTATCCATTTACCATTCACCATTCACCTCAATTATTGAAACTGGATCGTTTTGTTATTCGGTGAGGAAAATGTGAGAAATGCAATTCGTTTTATCAAGAGAAGGCGAATATCATCTGAACGGTTAATAGCAAATAAAGGGAATCGCATCCCAGCAACACACACACACATAAAGTCCATGTTCTATGTTTGTTTCAATCGATTGAACATTTTTGCGCAAAATGCATATTGCAAAACTACTTGAAATGTTGAAAATTTATCTCTTATCCTCTTAGTTGGTGGAAAAGAAGAATCGAAAATGAAAAGCATTTTCATGATGGAGATTAAACAAGTGAACCAAATACAGATTGTGAGAACAGATGCAGAGAGTGAGTTGTATACTCGAAAAGATAGAATGAGTCATAGAGGGAGGGAGAGAGAGAGAGAGAGAGAGAGAGAGAGAGAGAGAGAGAGAGAGAGAGAGAGAGAGAGAGAGAGAGAGAAAGAGAGAGCGTAGAGATTTTGAAGGAAAAGGAGATGAAAAGAAGACGCACGATGAGACTAATGACGGAACATTTCTAACGAGGAATTAGTTCGCCAGATTTTTCCGTTCGTGCCATTTGAAAATGACTGGAAAGAAAAACCATACTAAGTAAAAGCAAGATAAAATTGCCCGACAAATAAATAAATGTGCACAGCACGCGATTATGCTCATTGCACTTGTTCAACATTGCCTTGTATTACAATATGATTGGAGGCAAACGATTGTAAATATTAATGCTATTTCGTGCGATGCAATTTAAGCAAATGAAAATACGATACACTCTTTACTAGCAAACTACACAACTGAAATCAGTGCTACACGAAACAACTTCTATGTATATATTGTATATTTGCAGCCCCCATTTTGAACGCATGCCACACAATATTTTCAACATCAACAACAAAAATAATAATTAAACGAAGAGAGAGAGACAGAGAGAGAGAGAGAGAGAAAGAGAGAAAATAAAAAGAACGGCAAATGCATTGACATACACACACTTTAGTTTTGCGAGTCAGTAATGTATCGCGTGCACACATTAATTAGCTGTATCAAAGTAATCTTGGTTGCTTTTCCATCGTAAATCTTGAAAAACTCTTAAACTTATTTCGTTTCGTACGAGATGTGCAAATGTCGACTATGCATCTAAGATTCTAGATCTGCTTGTTTTTTTCGTAAACAAGAAATTGAAATTACACAAAAATAGAAAGAGAGAGTGAGAAAGAGAGAGCGCGCGCGAGAGAGAAAAAAAATAAAATGCAAACAAACAATGTCAGGCTGTAATCGGAAGGCTTCTAAATGCTAAAAACATTTCTATTCATCATTAAAATACTTGGATTATTATAACCATTTCAGGTCGAATTCATGCTAAATTTACACCAATGAAACCCGTTCATTCCACCGATAATAACCAAGTGAAAAACGAAATGAACAAAAAAACATTCCTCTGAGTCAATCGTCTTCCTGATTCGTACGATAAAATGTGGGAATTTCACAAACATTCTTAACGAATATATGTGTTTGTGCTTTTATTCTCATTTTCATCATTTTTTTTTTCTTCGTGAAATGAATTGCTAAAATTAAAAACAACGATGGCACTTAATATACATATTTTAACATATTTGAATATATCTATGAAAGTGTCGAAAAAAACTTCGTGGTAAAAAAAGAAAAAAAAATTCGTTGATACTATATTTAGATTGCAAATACACCGCTACTGCTGTGTTGTTTTTGGTTTTTTTTTTTCTCGCGTGTATCCTCGCATATGTGTCACAACATCAATTCGAGTACGAGAGCTAAGAGTCAACACAATAAACATTTCACAAAAACAAATGCGAAACGGGGAGAAAAAAAAGAGCAACAGCATTAACAGCCGCAACACTACAAGCATCAGCAATAGCAATAGCAGCAGCAGCATCGGTATTAGCATCACAAGAAACAAACATAATCATAATAAATGAGCAATATCCCGTTTTCTTCTTTAGTTTTTGAATGCAAAAGATTATGTGTGTGGCTTTCAAAGTGCCATGAATAACGGTGAGATTTTGCGGTCGTCATCGTGTATTGAGCTCTATAACCATAATCTGAGATGAGTTTTGTTTGTGAATGTATGTGAGAACCAGTCGATATTGTCGGTGCATATGCGACAATGTTCATGTTTCATTTTATACTATGACAATATCGTTTCGTTTGCTTGAATTCGTTCGTTCGTTTGCTCTGTACGAAAAATTAATGCCATTTTCCATTTGGATTCACCAAAAAGGTTTTCTTAAGAAAATTTTAATCTGTTGTGCAAGCAACAGAGGATTTAAGATAGATTTTCGCTCAACACTTACAGAATTTACACGACCACGTAAATGACTACAATTAGATGTAAAATGTCAAAGAAAAAGATATAATTAGGCAATAGGCATTGCATTTTGCATGATGGCATATGTTCTAATAAATGATGGCAATGAAGAACGATTCAAGCATATTGCAAGCCATATACAAAATGCGTGGAACAAATGTAAAATGGAATCGGATCGTCATTTAATTTCTATTTTTACATTACGCATTTACAACCAAAACAAACATAAAAATAAAAAAAATAAAAAAAAACGAGCCACACAAACAACTGTATTTCGCATTTATGACTTTCAGTTCTGTTTCCTCTTTTTTTTTTCTATCGTTTTGTTTTTTTATTCTTCTTGATGTACGTGAGGGTTTTGCATCTGTTCGATGCAATTCACAATTCCAGATCCAGATGACAAGCGCAGTTTTTTTCCTTTTTATTTTGATCTGAAAATAGGTACTTTTTCATTATATCGAAATGAAAGAAAAAAAAAATAAACGCGCTCGCGCTGATCAAAAAGATGACTAAAAAACACACACACACACACACATTTTGTGAAGACCAAAAAAAAAGACAAATTTTCTTCCCATTTGCTTTCCATCTCAATGCAATGCGCTTTCAGTACGAGCGGCACATGAAAAGCGCGATACCATACATAAAATGATCTTTAAACTCTTGAATATGAAAATCAAATTAGACTGTTTAGTTAGAATTATATGGCCTCATAAAATTGTTTATCATTCGTGAAAGACTCGCTTGATTAAAGGAAGATGTAACGTTTTTTTTATGATCAAAAATGGTTGTACATATTTTAAAAATGAACAGTTACTTGATATATTGCTAATAAGGAATAAATTTACATTAACCCGAATCGTTAATATTTTGTTATTTGATATTTTTTTATTTTCTTCTCTTTTCATCATTTCAGTAAACACATTCGGATGGTTCAAAGAGTAATAATGTTAGCTACTGATTTTATGTCCACAAATTGAAATCAGCTTTCAACACAATTTGGTGTCAATGTCAAATGGCCAATTTATCACGTGTATTATTTATAGAGACACAAGAGAAAAGTAGAAAAAAAAAAATTCCAAGTGAAGAATGACTGGAATTCCAACGAAAAATAGAGATTTTAAAAATAACGATGAAAAATTTCTGCCAAACGAGTGCAATGACTAAGGCAAAATAGTAACAATCAATAACAAAGACTGCGTGCATGCGTGCGTATAAACAACACGTCAATAAGTTTATATTCTTTCAGTTGTATATGTGCTTGTTGTTCTTCTTTGAAAAACTTAATGAATTGAAAATGGTTGAAAATCTTGAACATTGAACATTGAAAAGTCATCTTGTTTCAAGCACATTTTCGTGCAAACTTCAAGTGTGTCGTTATATTGTGCTCTGGAGAGGCATTTCAAATGCTAAAATAAGAAAAAGAACGAAAAAAAAAAAAAAAATATTCAAAGAATGGTGAAATGTGAAAATGTGTACTGAAATTCCACGACCGTTCAAGCACAGTGAATGAGTAAGAACGAAAAGAAGAGAGAGTGAAAAGAAAGTGAAAGCAAGAGAGAGCTAGTGAGAGAGAGAGAGAGAGAGAGAGTGAGAAAGAAGGAAAGAGAGAAAGAAAGATAGAGAGAAAGAGAGAGGGCAAGTGTAAGGGTAAGAGTAAGAGAGAAAGAGAGAAAATATGTGACTACGAAATAAATAAAGTGGATTCCCATAACACAAAAGGATTCAAATGAACTGTGTCAAAGGGAGAAACGAATCACTTGAAAAGTATGTGAAGTATTGAGTTTGCCGTATGCAATTGTTAAATGGTTAAACTTTTTTTCGCTCTCGACCGAAATCAGAAGAATCTGTGCACAAAATTTTCTTGAACGTGAATTATTTGCACACAAAATCGAGTGAAATAGACTGGGAGTTGGAAGAGTGAAAGAGTAAAAGTGAGTAAAAGAGTAAGAGAGTAAGAGGAAAACGAGTGAAAGAAAATAAAAAAAAAAAAAAAAAATCAATGAAAAGTTCTATTTAAAAATTGCTTTTGAAATTGTCGTTGACTTTGTGCACTCATGCGCTTGTTTCTGTGTGTTGTATGTGTATTGAATACAAAAAGTTCAACATTTTCAACAAACAGAAAAAGAGGAAGAAGAAGAAGAAGAAGTGAAAAAACATTAAAGTGTTTGTTGTGAATCGTTTTAAATGTTGGTTTTTCCAATGCCGCCTACAAATCACACATCAATGTGAATCTATATATTTTATGATTGTATTGAGAAAATCAGCTGAAAAGTCATGTGATAAATACGTGTAAAATTGAATAGAAATGTATAACGAAAAACGAAATATATATATGATATTTGATTTGATATATATCGAATTGTGTGAAGTGAAATATAGAATATCTCATTGATACATCTCAAGGGAGGCATATTAATTAACGATGTATTGTGTGAAAATGATGGCATCGCATGCATCACTGTGACAAACCGTAAAAAGAAATAAAAAGAAAACGGCATTAAATGAATGAATCAAGGATAACGTATAAAAAAGAAGAAAAAGAAGAAGAAGAAGAAGAAGCAACGGAAACAACGTCAATATGATATCGTTGAAAGAAATTTGTTTATTCATGGTGATTTTATTCAGCTGTTCGTCATTCTATGTGAACAGTGAAAGTCTTAGAAACTTGAAAGTAACGGATTATATTCGCAATGGGGTCAATGAAAATCCGTATACTGTTCGAAATACAAGAAACACACGTAACAGTGATAATTATGATGATGGTTTTGTTATGGAGGATATGAATTTAATGCAGCATGATCAGCCAATGTATATGCGTCAACAAAATGTATATGGGCAAATACAGAGAGAATCACCACAAGATAAATTTGATCAAAGAAGACGACTAAATGGACAAATGAAATTCCAATATACCAAAGAAGTGACTACAAAACAAGGCAAATTAAAAGGCATCGTACGAACAATGCATCCACAAACGGGACTGAGAAATGTACGACAATATTTAGGCATACGATATGCGGCTGCACCAACAGGAAATGGTCGTTTTATGCCACCAGGTTTGTTGTTATCAAATTTTATAACATTTTCATGCCAATCAATTTATTTTTGCGTAAATGAAAACGAGCTAAAAACAAACAAATTACTCAATTTCGCATATGCTATCTCTCCAGTATTTGAGAGTGAGAAAAATAAAAGGAATGTGAAAGAGAAGGGAATAGTGGTAAAGAAAAAACACAGAAAGAAATAAGGAAAAAAGAGATCGAAAAGATGAGAAAGAGGGAGAGAAAAGGATAGGGAAAAAGAAAGAGAGAGGGAAAGAGAGAGAGAGAGGCGAGAGTGATGCAAAGGTCTTCAAATTGAAAACACGTCTATTTTTACGATTGATTGGAATGTAGTTCACTATGAATGTTTTCTATTTATTTGCCCCAGCAAAATGTACGAAATTTAAATTTCAAGAATGCATTTTCTCTCTCTTCGTTTGACTGCATCAAACGGTGAAAATAGATGTGACCGATGAAACATGCAACGGAAAACACCAAACAAACTACATTCACTTAACCATGTTGTATTTGTTGAATGCGTTTACAAAATGCGTGAAAAAATAAACCTTTTGTTATGCTCATTAGGAATTCGGGCGCTTTTTATAAATACGACAAGGTATTTTTATCGACTGGTCGCCTATCGACAGCTGATGAAATGCTTGTTACGTTAAATACTCCTTGTTCCAATGTATTTTCTTATTTTGTTTGCGCGCACGTTTTCCAATGATTTACTATTTCGCGTATGTATAAAAGTTTCAATTGAATTTGAGTTTTTCTACGTTTTACAACAGTACATTATATGTATTTACTAAGATCGACGTACTTAATTACGTTTCTGGATGAGTTGCAAAAGAGATGCTCTTCTTCGCTTGAGATTCTATTTTTATAGCCATGTTCGCACTTCGTAAACAGAACTTATTAGTTTGTCGTTTTTGTTTTTTCTTTGCATTTTTTTTCTGTTTTTCTTTGAAAAATATCATGACTATAAATCATATATACGGCTTCAATAAAAATAGAACAAAATTAAAAACAAGAAGATAGTTAAGGTTATGAAATGTTTCAGAATTAATGACTTTAACAACTTTTGACGCTTGATTTGATTGATCTTTTGAGTTTTACTGGAAGAATGAGCTCAACCTTGCACATGATCTTTTTTTTTTATTCTATTTGATTTGATTTTTTGAACCTTTTTTTATGATTTTTTTCTCTCTTAATTTTCATTCTTTTTTCTGTTTTTCTCAATTTACGTAAAATTAATTGGTTTCAGGTGCCCCGCCAAAATGGAATATCGATGAAGTAAAATTGGCCATAGAGTTACCACCAGTTTGCCCGCAAAAACTTCCATCGTTAGATAACAATCAACAACATTTAACAACCGGTCGATATAATCATTTAATACGGTTAATTCAATATCTGAAGAATGAAAGCGAAGATTGTCTATTCCTGAATTTGTTTGTACCTGAATGGTGTAAGTGTGTTTATTGCAAGAACCGAACAAAATAATAAAAAAAAAAAAAAAAAAAAAAACAAAAAAACAAAATGAATAGAGGACGGATGATGAGATAACTTTTCACATTTTAGCCGGGATCGGTCCGAGCCCCATTTATCCGGTAATTGTTTTTATTCACGGTGAATCGTACGAATGGAACAGTGGAAACGCCTATGACGGTTCAATCCTTTCCACTTACGGTCAAGTAATTGTGGTCACATTAAATTATCGTCTCGGTATTTTGGGTAAGTCTTTTTTCTCATTCAACTTTTGTTTGCGAAAATACAAAAGAAATGTGTTCATGTATGGTGAAGTCTTTGTAACTAACAAAGCGGCTTTATTTGAAATTTAAAATTTTAAACTATAGCACAATGAGATCAAAGTTAATATTTCTCCGAATAATAGGCTTCTTTGCATAACATGGTGTTTCTATCGCATTTGCTTATGTAAACAATGTAAAAAGGAGATCAAATACTAAACAAGCTACCAAAATGATTGGTAAAATAACACTTTCACAAGTAATTCAAATGGTAAATTATGCAAACGCTTATATATTTTGTTTGCAAACAATGTAAAATCATGAATAGATTGATATGAATCTGAAAAATTTGTACTGATTTTATGTAAAAATCAATGACAACGCCAACAGAGTATCTTTATGTTTGGAATTTATATGATTTTACAAACATTTATCTCAAATTTAGTTATTTGAAAATACAACAACATTGTAAGTGGCATCAAAAGAAGAATTACAGAGATTGCAATATTTTCCAAGTTAAAACAAACACATTTTCAAATGCACATCGTACATAAACACAAGTGGATGCTAATGATAATTACAAATTCCTTCCTTTATTAACTGTTGTTCATATATTCATATCAAAGAACATTTTCCAAATATTATGAAAATGTTCAACTGATTGACTTGAACTTTAAAATGATTGCATCATATGAATTGCAAACAAAATAAAGTTTGTATTCATAATCAATCTTAATTGGCACACACACCAAACTTGTCTGCCAAAAAAAAAAAAAAAAAAGAAAAATTACATTAAGACTAGAGCACATACATATAGAGAGAAATTGCTAAAAAGAAAAATTAAACTTGCATTGACATTTTGACGTCAATTGGTATAAATGGAAACGAACGAACGAACGAAAAACTTTTCCTATTTCATCTCACTGACATTCTCAATTTATTTCACGTGCTGACAGCTCATACAATTTATAGTTTATAATCAGATCAGAATAGCGTCATGTTTGAATGCATTTGCACTTCCGGCAAAAATATTGATAGGAAAGGAAACTAATTTCATCATCATTCAGACTAATCAACTAAATAAATTAATGTTTATTTGTGAGCAACAACAAAAAAAAAACCGATTTGAAATGAAAATTGGATTTGGAAATGAATATGTCGATTGTATTATGTTGAATATTTCAAAATCTAACTTGCAAATCCAAATAATATTTTTTCATTTTAATGAGAGAGAAAAAAAAAAAGAAAAATTATTATGCCAAAATCATCAAAAAGTGCATTTTGGAATGAGCACAGAAAAATCGACATATTCAACACAGACTTCCTGCATGCAAATTGATTTTGACATTAAAATAAAATAAACGTATTTCATATTCAGATGCAACGTCAAATGTGAACAAATTATTTATAAATTTATTGCATGGAAAAAGGTCGATGCTTTTAACGAAAGAAACGCTCAAAATATATATTACAGAGATTGCAACACAAATAAACAACGCTTTTATAGAGATGAACGATTAAGTGTATTGGTTTCGATGAGAGGATGGTTGCTGGCTATCGGTAAAATTTACCACCGCAAAACAGTTACATTGCTATCATTGTGGCTATTTGACGATTTTAACATTGTGAAAGATCAACTTAATGTCGAAAAACCTAATTTTTCAAAATACTCTTCCATTCATTTTAAATCAAATAAATTGCACATTGTTGCTGAGTGCCCACTGCCCAATCATGTATGGATATGATATTTTTGATCAGAAACCATTTCACATTAAATGTTCAATAATACATGAACATTCTCGAATGGCAACAAGTGTAGAATAGCAAATGAATATCTATTTCAAATTGATTTGCTTTTCGTTCATATGATAATTAACTACAATGAAATGCTTATATTTGTAATAGATAAACTAGATTTGCAAATGATGGATGGGCTCATGAAATAAATTTAGTATGCATTTTGATTTAGAACTCTTTGACGTTTTTGAACTTGGAAATGGGAAAATGCAAAAATAATTGAAATTGAATGGTTTTAGACTATAAGCAAATATTTGAAATGGTCTAATTTGAAAATCTAACTATCAAGAATGGAAAGGTATACAATATATGAAAATACATATATAGTTTGTTTACATGCTAGAGCAATTTAGAAAGGTTGAAAGAGTGTGTGGGAGAAGGAAAAGAGAAAATGAAAGTGAGAGAGCGAGAGAGAGAGAGAGAGAGAGAGGAGAGAGTTAGAGAGAGAGGAGAGAGAGGAGAGAGAGAGAGAGAGAGAGAGAAATGGGAAGGCAAAACAAGTGAGAGAGAAATGGTATATCTAAAACGAATGCAATCATTGAAGTTGAACAATTTAAGGCTAAAGATGCATTTATTATAAGCAACATTTTGATTTGCGTTACGTATGTGCATTAATAAGACTCTTAACCTATTTTCGAATTTTGAAATAACATTTTAAGCGATATGTTTAGGTGAAACCCATGGTGAAACCAGAAAAATAACTGAAAATTTCTCAGAAAATAGCACACTTGAATTGACCTTACTTGAAAATATTAACATGTCATGGAATATAAACAAAGACCAAAAATCGGTTTAAATTGTTTCATTGTTCAGTATGTGAGAATGATATGTGGTGAAAAAAAGGCCATGTAACACTTATATTGTTATTGTGTCAACACTTGAAATTTTACTTACAACAAACTGTGCCATGCGTTTTATTGTAAAATGAAACAATTAATTTAATATCACAAGTCTGCAACAGAAGCCATAAATGTTAACTTTGATTAGACAATATTCAGCCCAGCATGAAATTAGAATTGAAAACTTGAAAAACGCTTGGTTTATACATTTGATGAGAAAACTATTTATTCATATAAAATGTGTTTAGGTTTTCTCCAAACGGGAACCGATGGTAGTACGGCAAGTAATTTCGGTTTATGGGATCAAATAGCTGCCTTGCAATGGGTTAAGGATAATATTGCGGCATTCGGAGGAGATGTTGGTAAATATTTAATTTCATGAAATTCAATTTATTTGTAATTCTATCGGTTCTACATGTTTCAACGCAAACAATTATTTCAAATCAATTTATTACTATTCTGATTATTATCTGATGGATAATCCGATGATTTTTCGTTATGAAATTTTCTTATGGTTTTCATATGCAATTTAATAACTCTATATTTTCTTTAAGGTTCAGTAACACTTATGGGCCATGGAACTGGTGCCGCATGTGTGAATCTGTTGATGCTATCGCCAGTCGCTCAAGCATCAGGTAAATTGAGTTTTTTTTTTTATCGAATTGATATGCATTGTAATCAATCGCATTTATTCCCAGGTTTATTTCATCGTGCAATTTTGATGTCTGGTTCCGCATTGTCCGATTGGGCCATATCAGATTATACAGTTCAACGAACAATGGATGTACTTGAAAAGCTTAATTGTCAGAAGATTGATAACGAAGAAAGATTGACATGTTTACGAAATAAAAGCTATCAGGAGATAATGAATGCTCATAATGCATCACCTGAATTTACAACCACATTTGGTCCAATCATTGATGAAATTATTGTCCAAAAAGATCCACGGGAAATGATGCAAAATGTTGATGGGGGATTCAAACGGTTTGTGGATAAAAATTCTTTTTTCATTTTTTTTTTCATGAAATTTTTCACTGAAATTATTTTTTTTTTGAATGAATCATTACAGTTTCGATGTTTTATTCGGAGTTACAGAATTAGAATCATACAACAGTATCAAAGCAAAGGGAATGCAAGGATTATCAATTAGGTATTTTGTTTCTTGTTCCTTGAAATGTTCACATTTTCATTTATATTTGCAGAGAAAGAAAAAAATTAACAAATTTTAAAAATTCATTCAAAACTATAGCGAACGCGATGATTATTTAAACTTTTACATGCAAAATCGATTTAATCATAATATTGCGTCCGATTTAACAGCGAAAGCATTGAAATCATATGAATTAAATATTTGCACAAATCCAAAAAATTCGAAAATTGAAAACCGTGACATTGTACTGGAGTTTTTGTCAGATGTAAGTTGAATATATTGATGGATTAGTCTTTTTAATAGAATCTTGCTATAAAATTCCTATTGATTAATAGAGCCAATGGCAAAAGAATGCTTTGATAATAATTGTTTTGACTTTTAGGCACGTTATGTTGTTCCATTACTACAAACCGGCAATTATCAATCATTGGCCAATCCTCGTACGTACATGTATCTATTCAGCCATTATAGCAGAGCTCGCGATTATTCCAATGTAAAAATCAATGTTTTTATTTTTTTATTTGAATTTTATTTCATGTAAGAAGCTTTAATTGTATTTTATTTTCGTAGCTATCACAAAGCGTTGCTGGGGAAGAATTACCGTATGTATTTGGGGCACCATTGGCATCAGCACGACCATTTCCAGTGAATTATACACCACAAGAAAAACTATTATCCGAAGCAGTTATGGCGTACTGGACAAATTTTGCTAAAACTGGGTGCGTTTATTATAATGAACAATTATTTGATAACCATTCAAAATATCTTTCAATGATTCATAGTTAAAATTGAATGGAAATTCATTGCAAAAAATTCATTGTAAAAGATTCATTGTTCATGAAATATTTGTCAATGAAATCGTTGTAAATGAATCAATTTCAAGAGAATTTTATTTGAATGAAAATCAATTTAATTGATAGAATATTCACATTTTTCACAATTAAATCAATTTTTATATTATTCAAATTGTAATCAAACAGAAATCCAAAAGCGCCGGTTAAAGAAATTTTTCTGAATATGAATCCATCAAATTGGGCAGCATATGGAATAGATTGGCCACCATATTCACCGAGCAATACAACTTATTTTAATATCGGTATACCGCCAGCTGTAAGCAGAAATTATCGTCAAACATATGTTAATTTTTGGAATAATATTTTAAATGATCATTCGAATGGTGAACCAAAACAAATTAAATCACAAACTGACCATTCAGGCACCAATACCACATCAAATGCCGAACAAACGGCTCATTTCAACTATTATCCCGACAAAGTTCCAACAGATTTAATACGTAAAGTACATTATTTAGCCCGAAATTTTACATCATCGACAGTTATGTTAGCAACACAATCAACTGTAGAAACACCACAAGCATATGATGGTATAGTAAAGCTAAATGAAAATAAAATTATCGTAAAAGCTGATTCAACGTTACATATTTTTGTTGCAATGATTATCATTTTTGTGTGCATTAATGTAATAATCATTGGCATTTATTTGGTGCGTCGTAATTACTTAAAGAAAAATCTAAAACAAAAGCTTGACATATTATCGGTCGATGGAACAACAGACGATGAATTAAAACGTTCAAATAAATTTAATGATGGCGATGAAAGTTTCATATTGGATATTGTGCGACGAAAAAATGAATATGTACCAGTAAAACGTTATCATTCGCCGATAAATGGTTTTCTATTGACACGTCATTATAGTACAAGCACAGTTGATACGCATACAAAGGTATCCGATTGGATATCACATGAAGTAAATCGACAGAGTCCACATTTTCGTTCAAAATCACCATCATTTTCATTCGGTACATCAAATCAATTCTTTGGCAAAAAGATGAGCGATAATATTGTTGCAACTGATAATAATACTGAAACCATACAAAATCTACACAAATATCCAATTGAATTGATGAAATCAAAATCATTTGAATTGAATAGAAAACCAGAAATGATATGCCAAGAATTTGGTGAAAGACCATCAATGTATGATGGTATAATGATGATTTCATCAAATTCTGATAATGTGCCAGAAACATCAAAATGTATACTTCAAATTGACCATCGGCATACAAATTCGGATCCGATAACGATGGCAACCACAACATTTATACCAAATCCAAATGAAACAATTACCAGTTTCATTGATGATATTGTTGATGTAAATATGACATCACGTGATGAATGTGATGGTGCCGCACATTTTCCATTAACACCAGAGGAAACGCTTCAAATTTATCAAATGCGAAATTATCCAAAAGTTTTACCAAAATATCCAACAAAACAAAATAGTGAATATGTATCATCATCATCATTTAAACGTCGTTCAATGCCATCATATCAACATATGATAAATACATATGCACGTGCACCACCATTGCCACCGCCAAGAACTACATCAACATTGGATCGCATGATGGCAATGCGTTATTCGGATGCAAATAAAAGTGAACCAATTCCAGTGATGGCACAACCAATTCCAGAATCAATTGAGTGTGAAGAGCCTGAAACAATTGCCATTGCAGCATTGCATGTTGGACCATTGTTGCCGGGCAGTAAAGAAAATTTATATTCGACAATAAATCGCAAAAAATTTAATCTCGATGATAAAAAACCATGCTTTATTGCAGCTGAAATTGAAACAACTGATGAACTAAAATTGAATCCAAATTCGGATGACGATGAAAATGATGTCAATGATGCAGTAAATGATTTACAACCAAAATCAATGGCAAAATGGCCGTTTATACGACAAAATTCAATGGACAGCAGTACAACATCGAGTCAAGTATTACCAACAACTTCGAAAATTCCTATATTAAGTAGACTAAGTGTGTGTGGTAAAAGTAGCAGTTCTAGTAGTGATAATAATCCAAGTATAGATGATTCGTTAAAAGATTTAATTACTGAACGTTCGGCAACTTCAATCACAGCATCAATTGACACAAGCTCAAGTGTTGAAACAGTCAAAAAAATGTTTTAAAATGGAAAAAGAGTTAAAGGCTAATTTAGATTTAAATTGTATTAATTATTATGAGTATCAGTATCATACGTACTAATTAAGATTAAGCATGCACACAATTTTGGTGTTTTGGTGTTAGAAGTTAGACTCAAGAATATTATATTTTAATAATTTACTCGAATTACAATGATTTCATAACAAATTCTCTTTTTTCATGACTTTTTCTTTTGTGTTTCGTTTTCCATTCCAGTAGTTTTTCCACATTTCGATCCATTTCGAATTTTTCCTTTGTTTTTCATGTGAAATACATAGTTGAAAGTGATTATGGTTGGTAAGTGGTTAAGCAATTATTATTACATGGCATGGAGTTTCAAAGTCCATACGTGTTAGGATAAATATTTCATTAGTATAAAAGCATAAATGCGAGCAGAAAAAAAATGAAAAAAAAAAAGAAAAAAAAACGCAGAAAGAAAATTTTCGAAAAAGCGGGCAAATCAGCGCCCGTAAACTTAAAATTGGAAAACTTTCTTTTTGAAGATTTATATTTTCTACTTTAATTATATATACAATTCTTGCCATATAAATGCGTACACATTTCAACACGACCTGCCGCACGATATTTTCCCTTGATTTTTACCCTGTTAACACCAGATATTGTTTTGTTCGGCGAAGATTTTACAACACATAACAACAACAGCAAGCAATATTTTGTGTTGGAATTTTACTTATTATATTGAGCATTTGGTAAATGTTAACAACAGATTATGACCAAAGTATTTAGGAACTTTTAGCATACATTGCACCTGGATATGAATTTGCAACACGCAATGAATATCGAGAATATAACATATTTATTATATTTGCAATGAACTTCGGCCGTTTTAATGCAGAAACTATTGTCACAAACTATCACAAACATTCGAATGCATACGCATACAACAGCATGCGAAATGCAATCACAGAGAATGAGAGAGAGGGAGAGAGCGAGAGAGAGAGAGAGAGAGAGAGAGTGCGAAAGAGAGAGAGAGAGCGCAAGGGAGAGCGAGAGAGAGAGCGCGAGAAAGAGAGAGAGAGAGAGAGAGAGAGAGAGAGAGAGAGAAGGAGAGAGAGATACGAAATGGTCTTGAAAATAGTGGTCGGATAGTTTTTCAAACCATTGATTACCGATATAAGCACTTTTCGTCCTAACTATTTGTTGGATTATGTATTTGAGCACACAAGAAAATGGACGATAAAAACTTTTTGCCAAAAAATCAAAATTAATTGCTGCTGTTTCCTCTTTGGAACCATACAAAAATCGCTCAAAACATCATCAGAGAGAGAGAGAGAGAGAGAGAGAGAGAGAGAGAAAAAGAAAGGAGCCATCGATATATAGTTTCATCATCAAGAGACTACCGACTTTCATATGCATATTTTGCTAAAAGTTTAAAAGTTTTCTCTCCGTTGAGAATTTACTGATGCAGAAATTTCATAAGTAGGTAAGCATGATTATTATTCTTGTTAACCGCACTCCACACTTTTCTTTTTCCTTTTTTTTCTGTTTTAAACTGGATTTTACTTTAGCCGTGGCACGGTAACGAATGTAAAATACTCGGATGAGTTCATTTCGTATTTGTTTGAGAAATAGAGAAGTGAACATGGGTAAAAATTATTCAATAACATTCACAGAATTAAGTTTTTCGAATTGGCAAGAAGAAAAATGGAAAAAAATAATAACACACAGAATATTTTACATTTATGAAATGAAGGTTTCAGTTTATTCTTATGGAAAATATAAGAAAGTTACGCGGAAAACTTGAAAGAAATGAAATAAAAGTATAAAAATATGAAGAGTAACTAATGCTTGAAGCACGATTTTCGATTTATTTATGTTTACCGCTATTACATCCGTTGCAAAATAAAAGAAAACGAGTGTAAATTCTACAGTGTAAGGTTTACATTTGGGTTTTCGCTAGATGGTGACACCGGCTGGATGAATGTATTCACACATTCGAACTTTATTATTATTAAACTGATTGAATTTGTCAAGATTTGCATAAGAAAACAATGTGAAAGATGACAGTCAACATCGGTCATTCATAAATTAATAGCTTTATTCATTGAATAATGTTTGGTGGATTACAATTAACCTATCAATTAACATTAAAAATATTTTTTCTACTATTAAATGCTTGGATTTTGATCATTTTGCTCAAACAATGCAATTTTTTCATCAAATCATGTTTTCATTTGGGAAAAATAAGTAAACAACTGTTGTCCAGAGAGGATTCACTATCGCTGAAATCATTGTTTTCATTTGAGTTGAAAATGTTCATTTTATCGACCAACGCTGGATTCGAAAGTCCACGTTTTTTATCTACTGTTTCAAATATCTCAAAACCATCGGACTCTTCATCGCTTTCAATTACAATTATTTCTGAATCCTTATTGACAGGCAAAATATCGTAATTTTTACTGATTTTGTCATGGAAAAATTGTAAAAATGGTGAAAATTGTAAAAAAAAAAAAGAAAAAAATAAAAAAGTTTACTTTAAAATGAATGACAGAGATGATGATGGTTGAAATGAAATTTTTTACCTTGTTTTATGTGATGTTTCTGGTAATTTTTCAATATTTTCTGAAGCCATCATTGCGTCTTCGTGTTTGTCTATGTCTTCATTCTCTGCGTCCATTTCATTTGAATCCATTGAAATTGGTCCGGATAGCACCGTAGAAGCTGAGAGAAACGAACGGTCCTTTCTTCCATTTCCATTGATCATGGAATGTAATGAGTTCTCATAACATGCGTCCTTCGTGCCGTCATCATCGGGCTCTTCACATGCATTATAATCAACAATTCTGCAGCCTTTATTTAGAATAATTTTCGGAATTTGCGTTAATGAATCAGTAACTATCGGATGCACTAGTTTAGGTTGAATGGTTTCCAAAAGATTTGCCAATGTATAAGAACCAACATGTGATGGATATGAAATCTAAATAAATTAAACTTCAATCAAATTAACTGTTGACGATAATTTCGCAAAATATTTAGAATAATAAACAATCCACTTACGTAGATCAAACCCGGATACTCAATATTTAGCTCTTTTACACTGGCAACTAATCGAATATTGATGATTTTTTTCTCTTCAAAAAGCCTGTATAGAAAATTATCGATTTAAAATGAGAAAAAATTTTGATGTTGAAAATAATTTGGACAAATTACCTTTTGTATGTGGATATATCATAAGTTTTCATTGATTTCATGTGAATTTTTGGACGATCTTTCAATGGAAATGTCTCATTGTGTTTTTGAAGATGTGAAAGTGTTTTTATATTATATTCAAATAAATGTTTGTATCGACTTTTTGACATAAAAACCTGTTGAATATCTGATAATTTAACGTTAATTCGATTAATTTGAGCCAAATCAACTAACAATTCCAGTATTTCAAATGGTTCTGTTTGCAGGCAAATAAAATATTCGGGATAGGTACTGTAATAATTGAAACAATGTAAAACATAAAAAAAAATAATTAAAAAAGAGTAAATTATCAAAAAGATCAGTTAATTGGTTTGGAAAAATAATTCTACAACTCACTCAATAACTTTTTTTATATTTTCACAAGCACGTCGATTTTGATCAATATCAATGTATTGCAAGCCAGCCAGTGTATTGTCTAGATAAATCGTTTTAATTTGGTCTTTATAATTCCGAATTGTATCAGATGAAAATACATGACGACATTCCCTAAAAAATCCCGTATACATGGTTAGTTCACGTGGTTTATCTGGAATAAACAAAAGAATTGAAATTAAAATCTTTTACAAATAAACATTCAGATGTAAAAGATAAAAGTGATACCAGGTATATAAAGCAAAAGCATCACAGATCCAGTTAAACTGCCGGTTGGTATGCATGTTACAGCAAATGGCTTTTCCAATCCAACAGCAATTGTGTCGTCAACTCTCATAAATTGGCCTTCGTCTGGAAGCAAACTCAAGAGTTCTATGGGCAATTTCTATTTGAAAGAAAAGTAAATGAAAGAAAAATGAAGATAAATGATTAACAAACTTTTCTATTGTTACTATGTTTGTTTACCTTAAAGAAGGATCCCATAAAACAACCCGCTAATTCTGTGCATAATAATTTTACTTTTCCAACAAATCGCGAAAGATCTGGTACTGGATATTGCGGTTGTGTGAAAATGCATACTTTGATACTCTGTTAACAATAGAAAAGAAAATATAAATTAACAAAATTTGTGAATTAAAATAATTGAAAATAAACATTATCCAATTCGAGAGTTTTTATCACATTCACTCATTTATTTACACTATTTAAAAAAAAAAAAAAAATAAATAACAATTTACATCATCGGTTGGAAATTCATCGAATAAAACTTGTGGCAATCCGTCAATTTTCATTTTGTTTATATTTTCATGGTAAAAACACAACAAAACAAATGTATCGAAATGTTGACCGACGTTTTACTGCCGATTTGAATCTAGTTTAATATTGAAATGTCAAATAGATTAACTTTTCTCATTTCTCACTTGGCGTCGCTTTTGTGTCAATGAAGATATTGTGATAAATACTATTTTATATTCAACAAGTTTTCTTATACGATATTATTGTATACATAATAAATGTGTATGCTGCACGATTAATTTAAAATTTAATTCAAAATTTAAAGGAATGAATAAATTTCATAAAATCGCTACGCGAATTTGTCATTGAACGAAAAGAGAGCGAAGAGAGAGAGAGAGAGAGAGAGAGAGAGCAACAACATTCACTGAACAAACTACAAATTCCAACGTTCATATCGTACGCATTGTTATTTGTGGCTCCATCTGAAATGGCAATTGAGCACAGACGATAAATTCCGTCGTCAACTGCATTGGTATTGTGCACGCATACAGTGATGTAGGCGCGATACAATGATATACATATTTTTTTTTTTTTTTTTTTTTTTTTTTCATATGGAATAGTTTGCGTAGCTGAACTGAGACGACAGTCATATTTTTCCTCTCTAAGTTACGAGTAGGCACAATTACTTGTGTGTGCTTGGTGCGTTCGGATTGCAATTGAATCGAGTACATATATATACATATATCTATCAAAAATTCATTTCCAAAATACAAGTAGAAAAAAAAAGAAGAGTTTTTGTTGTTTTTTGTTCGTTTAAACATTTATTTTTTTTTTCGTCACATAGAACGGTGTTTAATTTGTAGTGTTTGAATAAAAAAAAAAAGGTGTAAAAGATGGCGAGTCCTGGGATTACGGATAATAAATCAATAATCAAACAGCAAAATGCGATGGGTAAGTGTTTTTCACCAGGCGAATGGTGTGTGACAAAACATTACGCGACAGAAACTTGACTTTTTTTTTTTGTACAAATTACTCAATGCAATCGTAACATGGAATCTTCAATAGAGAGAATATGTGTGTGTGTGTGTGTGTGAGCCAGAAAGAGAAAGAGAGAGAGAGGAACGTTTTCCGATTGAGAAAAAAAATCAATGTTCTTTTGGAATACTAGAAAATGCTATGCCAATGAGAAAAAAAAATTATGTATAAATATATCTATACGAACTCATACAAAGGAATTGAGAAAATGTGCAAAGTGCTGTTGAACAGGCAAATTGTAAAAAAACACACACACCCAAAAATGACGTGTTAACATTTTTTTTTTTTTTTTTTTTTTTGTTTTTTTTCCTCTCTACTCGCTCGTTCGTATAGTTTGCTGTGGTTTGCTGTTATAATTTAACATCGACTTTAATGGCAAATTACACATAAAATCTAATTCTTTTTCTAATTTGAACGTTACTTTTTCTCTTCTCCAGTTCATTACTTAACATTAACAACCTTGACAATTAGGTTGGCTTTTTCGATGGGTATTGTTCTAATTTCCCATACATACACAAGCGCTTGTTTGCTACAAGCGATCGAATATTCTGTATATTCCAAAATGGATATAAACCACACACAGCCGTGACAGCGGGGGACAAACTAAGTGCAATGAATTAAATAATGCAAATTTTGTTTTGTCTCTGTTCATATTATGTAAAGAAAACAAAAAAAAAAAGAAGCAAACAAATTGGTGAAGAACAAAAAAAAAGGAACAAAATTGATTGAATTTGAAAAAAAAAAAATGCAAAACTGAAGACACAGATTCGAATACAGAGACAGAGAGAAAGAGCGAAAAATCATTCGATTGAAGTGGCATTGTGTAAGCGTGCTAGACGTACTGGAGATGTTTTGTGAATGTTTTGGTCAAGTGATTGTGTGTGTTGATCGAATGTTAGCAAAGTGACTACGGTTAACGGCGACAGTCAATGAAACAAAATGTAGAAACAGAGAGAAAAAAAAAACAAAAAATCACGGAAACAAAAAAAAAAAAAAAAAAAACAAAAAAACAACAAGAAAAAAAATCAGCAAGTAACTATTGCATGCACAAAAACACGGAGAAAATGTCTAAAAAAACAGAAGCAAAAAGTCGCACATAATTTTTTTGATTTTTGCTTGAATTACTGTTGTTGTTATTGTTGTTGTGCCTTGTTGCGATACTTGACATCGTCGCGCAATGTTAAAACTGAGAGAGGAATGTGGAAAAATTTTTGAATGCTTTCGCGCATTTCGTTTCTGGTTTTTCTATTTTGGTCATTTTATTTCATCATTTTTTTTTTCTTGTATTTTTCATTTATTGCTTGTTTTCATTTTGCTACTTTGTTGTGTTGAGATGGTTAAATCTAGCTTATAATATTGGCTAATCGTTTGAATGACACAGTGAAAATCAATGAAATAAGAAATGTTACTACATGAATGTATATTAAATATTACTGTTGTTATTGATGATGGTGGTTGTGCTGCTGCTGCTGCTGCTGCTTCTGTTACGAATAGCTTCGGTTTCATGTATTCACTAAACACTTTTATCCAATCGTATTTCTGACCTGAAAACCACCAACAATGGCATTTTCTACATGGGCATTTGGTAAATACCTACGGCCATGTATTACCATTATGTATGCTAAATTGATGAAAAAAAAAAGAGAAAAAAAACACATTCCAAAAGAACTGATGGCTTGGATAAAATGAAAATGTGTTTGGCTTTAGATTTTATTGTGTGTTTGTGTTTTTGGTTCTTAAAGGCAGTCGCAATATGAAAAAGAAAACCGTCTGTTGTGGTTACGTCGTACAATTTTATATTGCACCTGCAATTTCCAATTATTTGTCTATTTTACATATATTATAATTATTGCTATCGATAGAATAGCTTGCCTATTGGTGGCGACCCACCAAGAGACTACATAATAACATGCACACTGTTTGTATACTGCTGATATGGTCGACGATTTTGTGCGCAACAAAATAAACTGTGCTAAATGAGTGTGTTTTGATTACTTTTGTTCGCTTCGTTCGTTCATATTTGAATTGAGGCCTCTGCGCGTCAATTATTCAATGTTCGGCTTCATTCAGCCGCACAAAATGATCAAACGATATTTGCTACAAAGAAAGAAAAAAAAAATGAGCACGTTTCTATAAAAATTTCTTTGTTCATTTTCATTGTTTGCGCAATTTTCATTCAATTTGCGCAAAAATGAATAGAAAAAAAGCGGCTGCGTGAGAATGGAATGATGCGACATTGCTGAGGTCATCGCATATATATATCTGTTTCGTTTATTCTACTTTTGTAAGTGATATGGCGTTCACAGTGCGTGTACACGATATCATAAATAATAGGAAAAATTGCAACACTTTCTCAAGAATAACATGATGCATACTGTGTGGAATTCGTCATTAATCGTTGGAATTCCATTCTTTTGACACAATTTATTTGACTATGCAACGCAACTCGAAATTCTATCGAACAAAATTCATTTTCAGTTGCACGAAAACCGTTTTTTTTTCTTTATTCGAGCACGAGTGCGAGTGCAGCCAAAAAAAAAAAGAATAAGCACATATTTAAATGCATGCACATGCACGTTGTTGCTTCCTACGATTTTCATTCAGAAATAAAAAAAACAACAACGTATTGATAGAGTGCGAACAAACGCGTACATGCGAACCACAAAAAAAAAAAACTATAAACGTAGAAAATAATATCGACAAATTAAAATAAATTGCTTTGTTAACTGCACTTTTCTACTTATCGTCTTATTTTCTATATGCTTAACAATTCGTTTCGCTCATAGTATTTTTTTTTTCTGCTTTCGGTTCCTTATATATATGGTTTGTGTGTGTTTTTTTTTATTGTAACGCCTCTATCATTCGCTCATATGATCATACGGTCATACGCTTCGAAGCTAAGTGCAATAAGATTAAATTGAATAAATTTATCGAAATCGTGATTTTGTTTGCAATTGAAAATCCACATTTTATGCACAGAAATTCAAAGTTGAAACGTTCAATAATCTTGCATTTTATTTTTCATTCCGTTCAAAATATGCGACTTAACGTGAGGTTATTCGTTTAAACTCAATGCATAAAACGATTGTAAATAACATACATTTTGCAAATTTTTCATCGTTCGATACGATCAAATCGGATAGTTCAGTGTATCCAATGTAATTTGAAATTGACTCTTGGGAAATTTGCAAGTAAATCCATTTTAAAATGGAAACCAAATTTCAAACGGAATTCGTACGCAATGCAGTCATATCCGTCTTTTGAACATAAACATTACATTGATGTTCCGTATTTAATGCTTGAGTTTGAATATTTCATTTAATGCGGGACAATTTTCCTCAATTGATCGTTCTCGTTAATATTTCCTCAATAATGGCTTCAATGTGATTTTGTCATCGACCATATCGAAGGAGCTGATTCATTTTTATTTTTGTTTCAAGTGATTTCTGTGATTACAATGCCATGAATATGGCATTAAATAGATTTAATCAATGAATTCAAAAATTTTTCTGGGTTTGCCAGCATATTACTCACATTTTGCCGCCTCATTCACAAGTGATAAAAGTCATGAAATCTATGACGTCTGATTCACAAATTGAGTACAGTAGTTTTGGGGTCTCATTTTATCTCCGTCTTTCTTTCTCCGTCTCTCTTTCTCTGTATCTGTGAAAGTACGAATGCCATACATTTGAAATTTCAAAGTTCATATTACAAAAAAAAAAAAAAAAAAACGAAGATGCAGGCCCATTATTCTGCTCTCTTCTTTGAACCATATCGTATCGTATCGTGTTCGCATCGTAAGATTTAGAAATGGTCTTAAAAATGAGTACACTGTGTACAATATAAGCGTCGGCGTTCATATATATCGAGACGTTGAACGTTGATTCGGTCAAAGTGTTGGTTCTTTTGTCAATGACTAACGACCGTGCTCATGCATTAGTTGTATGTATCGATCTAATCTAAATGGATCCGCAATGCAAACATGAAATAGTCTCTATCGCGAGATGACCTTCTTCAATTGGATCACATTCACACCAGTATTGTTGTCGTATTTTTTTTTTCTTTTTCTTCTTTGACATGGAAATAAATTTTATTTTGACAAATACAAACAACGCGAATACACATGAAAATTCGACAGATTTAGCAAATTAACTACGAAACGAAGAATATAAAAAAAAAGTTCGCAAAATGTAAAGATTTGATAAAAATATATCAGCACATTTGTAGACACAGTGAAACAGATGTGTCAACGCCATTGTTAACAATCACATTTACAAATTGACGATTGTGTTTTAGAAAATGCGGTCATTTTCCCTCACATGAACGTAAAACTGTCACATGTATTCAATATATTGTTTCTCTCTCTCTCTCTCTCTCTCTCTCTCTCTATCTCTATCTCTCTCTATCCCCCTCTATCTCTAGTCGTATTTGTCCACATTCTCCCTCTATCTCTTTCTCGTCACACTTTCAATGTCTGCATATCACCCATAACAACAAAACGAACGCCACTTACTAATAATAAAAAGCACACGAAATTATTGATTTTCACCGCTTATTTTTGTATATAATGTGACAAAGGATAAGCTAATATTGCGTTTCTTTGTTTAACCTAGAGAGAAGCTCGCATGTATCATATATCATAGAATTTCTGTCTCTGTCAATCGTGCACAACACCATTACGTACGTACGCTATCGAAGTTATCATCAACTATAATCGATTTTTCTTTTATTATTGCGTGTATACCGTTGAACACATTCAATAATGCTTCTTTCATCGTTTCTACAGAGAAGGCAGTATTTCATTAAAATAATACACTACAACCATTTCGATGAAATGAATAAACCCATTTCGCTATAGTTGAGTAAACCATCATTATAGTCGACATTTAGTCATCAGTCAGTGACAATATGTCAAAAATTTACCAAAAACTATGCTTCCAAAGCATACGGTGTACTTTTCCATGCTACAAAATGCCTAAAAATAAACAATGAACATACGACTCATGGTATAATCCGCGTTCGTGTTGGTTTTCTTTTTTTTTCTGAGTACCAAAAATTGCATGAAACCAATTAATCACACACGAAAATATTTTCGAGTATTTTCACATGCACACAAGGAAATGACAACTCTTTTTTTTTCTACTCCAAAATGACAGCAATTTGTGTTGCGTGACAAATTATTCACCAGATTGCGAATCATTTCATTTGAGTTTCACCAAAAATCAAACGAATAGTCCCAAGAAGCGAATGTTTAGATGTAAAAAAACAGCAACGACAATCTCCAATATTCAAATAATCAAGACGATTCAAATGAAACAATAAAATGATCATTAATACATTATGTATAAAAGGAAATCAAAAGTGTCAAAAGTTCAACGAAGGTTTCTATTACGTGTATCTGGCCCACATTTAACGATGAAGCGCCAATGAAGAAAAAAAAAAGAGAGAGAGAGAGAGAACAAAAAAGACCATTTTATCGCCTTAATGTGTCTACGATTTAATTCGGTTGAATGGAATCTAATTTATATTCGATATAATCCACTTATCAAAATTTCAATGTGTTTGTTTTTTTCCATTATAATGATTAATGTAGTAACATTTTTCATTTCACCGGAACCTAATTTGTAGACGTAATACATAAAGAAAATTGCAACTTGAGTTAATGTTTATGGGCAATTGAAGGCGATTTGTTTCGGTGTGAATTGCCGTTAAATTCACATTTTATGTACGTTATTTTTATGTGTGTGTGTTGAGTGGTCACTTCGTTTCCCCCTTGTTCGTATTGGTTCCGTTAACAGGTACTTGTGGTTTTGTCTTTTTCCCCAATGTTTTGTTCAAGACCCTACACTCAGTCAAAGCCAATATAGTCCGAGTTAATATATTCCGAGCACAATACTACTATCTAAAACTAATACAGTTTTTTTTTTATTTCGTTTGTTTTTTTTTCTGTGGAAATTGAATCGAATCAAAAAAAAAAACAAAAAAAAAATCCTAAAGTTAGTGGCAAAGGAACGGAGTATTTGTGTATGTTCTTAATCGTCATGAATTTCACCGTCTTAGATAATAGTCAGCGTCTACCATGTCAATTTTATTGATTTATTCGCTCGGTCGAGTTAAACATTTGTACGGTTGAGATCATCGTTCTTTCAATTGCCTAGCAATTGATGTTCCATTCATGCGATGCGCGCAACTTCGTCACTGAATTCAATATTTTCCATTCGACGATTGCACACTCACGTTTTGCCCATTTCATGAGTAATACAGCAAGCATAGTGAAAGAGCGAGAGAGAGAGAGAGAGAGAGAGAGAGAGTGAAAGAGCAAAAGAGAGAAAAAATGCTGATTTTCTGATATGCTTGGATTCGTTCGTATTTTCGTTTGATAAAGTTATTACAGTTTTTGCTTTCTTTTAATTTGATTTTTTTTTTTTCTTTTTTTTTTTTTGATTATTTGTTCATTTGATTTACGAATGTGCATTTCGTGCAAAAGCATAAATATCGTGTCGAACGAACCCCGAAATGATAGTTTGTAATAAATTTAACATTTGCGTGGCATCAATATCTATATCTTTCTAGATATATTCAGACAGAGAAATGAGATGAAAAGTTTCACTTGTCGAACGTTCATTTATGTGTCTGATATAAGTTGGATTATTAGCCAAAATTTGCTGCTAATAAACTTGTCGATCATTCAGAACTGGTGTATGCCACCATGCGAAACAAACGCCAGTCTGGCCGCTTTTCACAGAGTAAATTCCAAGTAAACAGCACCATATATGCCTGTATTTATGTTTTTCTATTATGGTTTTGTATGATTCGAACGAAGAAAAAATAAAAAGAACACTGCAATCCGTTTGGTGTAGTGCATCATGCGAGTAATTCATCCAATCGATCTCTATGTACAATTTGATATTCCATGTACGCGTCTGACTATTGCCTGTTAAGAAATAAACATCGGCTCTTTTTTTTTTATTCAAATATATATAAGGTAATAACTGCCGCGCACTTATTTTTAGAATCTATGATCTCTGGTGTAAAACTTAAAGATTCAATGTAGTCAACAATGTTCCCATGAATTTGATTTGAGACTCGATCTCATTCTAACATTCATGGATCCGTTATTATGATATTTCTCGCTTACTTGTCGATGCATTCGGAATGTCGAAAATGACTGAATAGAACAGCCATACGGTATTCAGTAATTCGTCTTTTGTTCCGCATGTGCATGTTATATGTATAGATATGAGTCAGTGAATTACTATGGATGTATGTGTGTGTGTTTGACTCGTTGTAAATGATCATAATTACACGAGTATTTGTAAATTTTTCATTAATAAAACATAAAAATAGAGTGAAGAATGAAAGAAATAGAAGAGAGAGAGAGAAAAAAAACATCATATGAAACGAGCCACCGAACATTTGTTCGAGTGAGTGAGTAGATAATTACTTGCGATGTGTCCCATGGTTTTGGCTCGTTGCTACTTTTCCCTTTTTTTCATAATGCACGTATAACTTTCTATGTGGTTTTGTTTTTTTATTTATTTTATTTTATTTTATTCATGATTTGTAGCAATCATAACTCCTCACACCGGTACACATTGTTGCAATGAAGGTGCTCTATAAATATGAATACAAATCGAAATAAAATAAAAGCAATACTGAAACGAAATAAAAAAAAATGAAATAAAATAAATTCGATATTTATTTACCCGAAGGAAAAACACAGCAGAAAACAGCAATAACAAGAGGCAACCATTATAATAACAATATCCAACTGTCGAAGTCAGGGAGTTGAAAAACAAAGAAAAAATACGATACAATTGCATGAAAATGACGCTGAAAAATTATTGACGATACTATTACAGGGCTACTACCAACGACCGAATGTGCTGTGCATACATTGTGCGCTTTTATGCATTTACAATATTCATCATTTCGATTGAATTTGAGATTTACTGATTGCGCTAATACGCATTCACTACCTCGTTCATACGCATTCATTTTATTTGTTCTATGGTTCTCTCGGTTTGTTTGTACAGGAAACGGCCGTCTTCTTTGAATGAGAGACCGTTGTTTAATGTAAATTGCAAACGTCAAGAAAGAAGATAAATTAAAACCAATTCGACTGACGAACCGAGAAGAGAAATACAAAATAATCATAATATTGAAACAGATAAATAGAATAAGTGAGTGAGAGAGCTCGAGAGAGCGAGAGAGAGAGAGAGAGAGACAAAGGGAGATAGTAAAAAAGAAAAACTACGTAGAAGCGCACAATTATGAACAAGCTGAAAACAACGAGCCATTTCAAATATATGAATACCGGCGCATAAAAGCGCATAATGATCATCTCACATATCAACCGATTCGATGCATTCAAACGGGCAATGCTCTGTGGTGTGCGCCTCTTATTCTCCTTCTTCCTCTTCTTCTTCTTCTTCTTCTTCTTCTTTTAAGTATTTAGTATTTCAAAAACTTAGAATCCGCACACATTCATTTTAAAAAATCATGTGCATATCGCGTATACATCAAAATAATACTTAATTTGAGACATGTGCTCATTCACCATCACCAGTCGTTCGTTGTTGTTTTCAGGCCACACAATAATGAAGAGCGTATTTCGTGGTCATTCGCGCGCGCAATTCAAGCACACATTTTTCGTCCGGCCTGTGTGTGTGTTTGTAGTGTGTCATTTGTAATTCTTGAATTCGTCGAAAATAAAATGGGGAGATCGCTTCGAATGTTGTTCGGTTTCAATGCAAATTAGAACGGTAAATGTGCTACGTCAAGTGGATTATCGTTTGCAGTTTTGATAGAATGCATTTGCCCTGCAAAAAAAGAAAAAAAAAACAAAAAAAAAAAAAAAAAAAAAACAAGAAAAAGAAGAAGAAGACAAATACTCATAAAGAACGCAACATTGCACAAAACCAACGAGAACATATTTCAAATGCTTTCAATTGTTGATTTTTCACTGCACTTACTCATTTCATCATTCTCATCTCTATGTTAATCTATTTTCGTGATTTTAAAAACAAAGCAGAAAAACTAAGTTGACATATTCCAGGAGCCGGTGAAACGACAGTTCTACGACTCTATATTTTCACGCCATGTTTAACTTCAAAGAACATTTTCATTCATGATAAAAATAGGTTTAATGGTTTTTTCGGAAAGAAAAAGTCTTTAACGGGATGTCGAAAGAGGGAAAGGGAATGAGGGAGCAAGCGAGAAGTCGAATGAAGAATTACTCTTTTTTTTTACAAGAGGAAAGAAGAGAGAGGTGGAAGGACGAAAAGAAAAGAAAAGAAGAGAAGCTCTCTTAGATAGCGAGAGAGAGAGAGAGGAGAGAGAGGAGTGAGAGAGAGATGGAGTCCCTGTGGGACAGAGCGAGAAGAAAAGTGAAGCTGAATTTATTCGACACTCAAAATTAATACATTTCGGAAGTTCAAAACCGAACACACATTGAAAAATCGCTTACAAATCACATCGCAGTTTTTATTGTTTTGTAATTGTTGCCTTAAACTTAAAAAAACTTAACTTAGCACTTCTGAAAATAATAAAAATAATGAAAATTTATGGCAAAATTCACATATACTGCGAATTCGTGAATTGAAATTGAAATGAGAAGATCATATTTAAATCTATGTAATTGTATGCTGTCTATTTTATTCATTCACATGAAAGCCGGTTCTGAAAGAAAAATTCACATTTAAATCTATCCATTCATTCGTTATTTCAATACGAATCACATTAACAAAAAAAAAAAAAAAAAAAAAAAATTCAATCATTCATTCGAAAGGATGACGTAATTTGAGATTCGATAATAATAAATTCAAATGTAATGTGTAAACACAGATTGGATTTTAAAATGTAATTTTCAAAAAAAAAAAAAAAAATTCTCATTGCCAATACCTGTTTAAGGCCTATATTCAGTATATACTCAGTAAATAAATGGAGAATACAATAAAGTTCTTTGAATGATCGCTTTTGTTTTGTCGCTCCGACAAAATGTCTCTCGCTCTCTCGCTTGCCTCAAAATTAAATTGAGTGCTTTGGCGTTTATTTAATTTCGATTAAATAATAAGCAGTTGCTATCGCCATATTTAAAAATCAACAATGTTCATCACACACCGAAAAAAACAAAATCACAAATGAATATTACGTTTCGAATTGAAAAATATCAAATTGGTTTGATTGAACAAACATGATCAAAACTAATGAATGAGATGAATGAGTGGGTTGAAAAAAGAAAGCAAATTAAATGAATATACCTTCTTAGTTGAACCGCCTTCGGATTAATTCATTGAATAGTTTCACACGTTCGAGAAATTCTCCATGACTTTCTCGGTATGTATCAAAATTTGAAAGAAAAACAAAAAAACAAAAAACAAAAAAATGCAACCAATACGAATGCACTTTGTTTCGCCTACACATTGAACAAGAAAAAAAAGCATTTTTAATCCACGTGCATTTTGTATACATGATCCGAAAAATCGCTGTGCTAAGCAGAATTTATGCGGCTTCTTGCATTGACTTTGATCACCCAAACAACAGCGTTCGTATGCAATGTTTGCTTGTGATATATTTACAATGTTCATCACGTTGTAAAACACACAACTTGATATCGGTTGTCCGATATCGAGAGATTGTGTTTGCTTACTGTTTCGGTTGAGAGAAAGATAAAACTTGAAATGCTTTACTCAATTCACAAACAAAAAATGCTGTTCAGAAGGTGAACAAAATCTCTGAAAGCATATTTATCGCATCAGAAAGTATTTCATTATATTTGAAGTCAGTTTATCGTATCATATGGTATTTTATCGTTTTATTACACAGTAATATAGACTTAAAGAAGACTTTTTTTTTTGGTTTGAACTTGGCCTTTGAATTGAACTCACCAAAAACTTTTACCTTCGCTTTCATCCCAAAGTCAGACATTAAAAACTCGAAAGTCCATTCGACGATCAAAAAAAAATCTTTAAAATTCATTCAAAAAAAGATAACTTTAATTTAAAAAGCCAAATTTGCGTCACAAATTCATTTAAATAACAAATTTACAAAGTTCATTTGAAAAACAAATCATTGAAATTGTTGACATGTTTTTATCGTGTATTTTTTCTTTTTTTTTTGTTATCGAATTTTATGATTTCGCAATTATCTAATCAGATTGTTTTATTGATTTCAGATGACTCAATAACTGAGAGCCCCGCACAGAAACAGGAAAATGCTCGAAAATGTAAGTAAATAAAATCAAACAAGAAGAAAAAAACAGAAGCAAAATATCAAACTGACGCACTGATCAACGACAATGGCGTTAGATGGTCGATCAACCGTAAAATTCTCATAAATAATTTTACAGTCAAATTGCTCACAGCTGAATCAATCGATCAATCATTGATTGAACGGACTAAAAACAAACAAAAAAAAAAAAATCTATATCTTTCTAACGAAATCTTTCTTTCTCCACATATTTTCTTTACGTAAAAATCACATACACACACTTAAATCACTTTCAAATTCTCTTCATAATTGAAATGACTCTATGTTTGGCTAAATCATACAAACAAAAATACATACGCAAAATTTCCTATTGAATTTAATTGGATTTAGCAGCAAATGCACCAGTAGATATTGCAACAACATTGCATTGGTTCGCACAGATTGGTCACGATTTTGTTGAAAATGATGAACGCGATAACGGTGAAGGTAAACGAAGGGTTTTTAATTTAACAAATCGATATTATTTAAAAAAAGAAAAAAAAAGAAGAAAACAAAAACAAAAACAAAAACAAAAGAAAAAACAATATACCGCAACTTACTAACAAACATTTCAAAACGTAATCAACTCATTTTTCATCTACTGACCTGTATGCTAATCAACTCTCATCTCTTTCACATCATCGCATGGCTTTATCGTTTGTAATATTTTTTCAGCAAATATTCAAATAACCCAAATGTACTTAAGATAAAAAAGAAAAAAACAAATAATTATCACTTAAGCGAATTACTAATGACAAACTTCATTTATTAATTCAACAATGACGTAACCACAATGATATTTCGAATGAAATTAACCAAAGCGTTAATGAATGTTAAATAGTCTGTGAGCATGGAATGAAGTTTTTAATTTAATTTTTTTTTTTGTTTGGCTTTTCTCTTCAATTGATATTTTCAATATGTCAACAATTTGCATATAATTTAATTTAATTGAATTTGGTTTTGTTCTCTCTTTTCACTTTTTCTTTCTCTCTCTCTCTCTCTGTCTCTATTTCATCTGATTATTTATCGTCATTTTATTGTCGATATATTTAGCGCGTGATCGCGAAGACAGATTGCGATTGATAAAAGATCAACAGAATTTGGAACGACAACGAAAACTCGATGAGCTTAAAGCACAAGCGCTTGCAGCGCAAAAGTATCGCGAACAAAAAGAAGAAGAACGCAAACGGCGCATCGAAGAAATGCGATTAAGAGAGAATGACAAAAGACAGCAGGTAATATGAATTTTTTGCTCGCTAATTGTGTTTCAGTTTTTATTATTTCATCGTAATACGTGGTTCGTAAATATATTTGCATGAAACTTGTTGTTGTTGTTGTTGTTGTTTTTTTTTTTTTCATCATTTGCATAATAATTGTCAATTTGCTAATCAATTTCTTTTGTTTTTTTCTTCTTTGGACAAAATAGGTCGAAGACCGTAAAAAAGCAATAATGGACGCCGAACGAGAGCGTCGCGAATATATTGTACGAAAAAATCAAGAACGTGATGCCAGACTTGACACAAAGCGACGCAATGAACGAAGTTCAATATCGTTTGCATTTGGTTCATCAACGCCCCGTTTATTAGATCCAGTTGAAGTGAATTTGGTAACGCCGTCTGGTTCATATTGGAATAATCGACGCTCCACATCAATATCAAATGTTTCATATAATGGTGGTGTAACACAATTATCACGGCGCAGTTCTGAGCGTGAACTTAGCGACGGCACTAAAAAACGTGCTATTTCAGCCGGCGGACTGGATCGTCCAGATGGTGAGAGAGCGATTTAATATGCATTCAATTGTTTTGTTCTTATTTTTGATTTTGTTTTTGTTTTGTATAATCAAGTTCACGGTTTATTTAAGTTTCACATAAACACACAAACACATACACACACAATCACATTTCAACGAGGTGTCTTCACAAATTTATCATCACAATTATTTTTTTTTTTCACTACATACTCTACTTTCATTTGAGAGGAAAAACAAAAGAAATTATTTCATTCGCATTCATTTGGATCCATACATACGTATATGCATTTCAAAAAAAAAAAAAAAAAAAAAAAAAAAAAACACTCGAGCAAACCAAACAGTTACAGTACACACGTCGCAAAATATTCGGATTATTTCATTATTTTTGTCACATATGAAACACTTCCAAAACAAAAAGAACTCATAAGAAATATATATATTCACATTTATCGCGACCGCAAATCCATTCAATTTCTCTTTTGCACATAAAAAACAAATGTACAAAAGCACCCACATTCTTACAATTTTTGGACATACAATCAATTTTCGGTTAAATACATTTTTCGATACGTTGGAAACAAAATTTCAAGAAAAATTAAAATGCTCTATTGGAAAATGGAACAAAAGAAAAACAAACAAAGAAGTACGCTTGTCTATTTCGACACCTCACCTCACCTCAGTTTGTGGGTGCAATGTTGTTTACTATTTCTCATTTATATATATGTTTTCTTTTTAATATTTTCATTTTCATTCTCCGTTGTAATTTTAAACATTTTATTTTTATTTCCATCTTTTTTTTCTGTGTCGATATTATTGTTTCGTTGTATATTATGATTTGAACGACAAAAAAAAAAAAAAAAAAAAAAAAAACATTGGAAAAACCAAAACCCGCCATTGTAATCAATATCATCAATTTTTGTTTTGTTTTTTTTTTTGGACAAAAAAAAAAAAAAAAAATAAAACAAATGTGTTTGTGCGCGCGCGCTTTTGTCACATGTTTCAATGTTTAGATTTACATAAAATGTCCACATCAATGTACGAAGTATTCAATTGGGGCCATGTCAATGAATCTCGACCAAAGAGATTGTCATTATTTGCTGGCGCTTCAGAAATAAACATTGATGATCCGCCGCCAACGACAAAACCAACACGAAACACAACTAATAATACGAGATCATATGGTGAGACATAATCGTTTTTAACAAATTCCAAAAAAAAAAAAAAAAACAATCCACACATGCATTTCTTTTGAAACATTTTTTTTTTTCTCTGATGCGGAAACAAATCAATCTTTTGCTACGCGCGTTTTATACTAGATGTTTTTTTTCCTTCTCCTTTTCCCGCCGGATGTTTGCTTCATTCTAGTGCATGGTCGTTGCTTTTAAAATGATCTCCGGTTTTATCGTTTTCGTTCAATTAGATCATTTTTAATGGATTTTTTTTTATTTACCCCTCCAAAAATTCAAGTGTGTCCGTAAAGTAAAAATCATTCTTTTTTTCTTTTATGATTTGATGCGATAATTTTTATGATTTCCGTATTTTTGAATGCAAAATCTAAAATTAAAAATGTGAACACAAAAAAAAAAAAAAAAAAAAAAAATGATGAAATTGTGACATTGAAGAGTACAATTTCAGTTTTGTTATTGTTTTTATTGATCTTGCATGAGTGTTTAACATTTTCAACAAATCCATCTTGGTATGATATTTTCGGTTTCGATTCTAAGCTTCATTGCATGTTGCGCTTGGTTGTTTTTATTTTTCAAATTTCCATCCTTATAATAAGATATGAAATGTAAGCTTTATATGCCGTCTTGAATTTCGCTTGTCTTAGATTTAGAAAAACAAAAACAAATTTGTCGTGTGTAATTTATGACCATAAGTTAAGTTTTTTTTTTTTTTTTTTTTTTTTTTTTTGCTTTGTTTTGACCTAATCAATCATATGTGAATGAATAATTCAAGGGCTTTTCACATGTGCAAAGTCCAAATATAATTTTGTTTCTATTATTATTGTTAACTATTTACTTCGTTTTGAATGTTATTCTCTTAACAAGACATGCCATTCGATAACAACATATGAGATATGATGAATTGAGAATATGATCTGAAAAATGGTGAACCGTGACTGAATGTGATATTTAGCTCATGCGCTCGTCCGCAAGGCATTTTCTCGCTTCATTTTTATCCAGCATATTATTTCTCATCAATTTTGTGAATGTTCAACATTTTTGCTTGATGTGCATTTCCGCATTCATATTTTTTTTTCTATTTGTTCTTTGTTATTATTTTAATTTTATGATTGTCAAAAAAAACAACAACAAAAAAAATCCCATTTTCTTTGTTATCTGGTTATTTTGAAACCAAAATTATTTTCCATGTGAATCAAACAAACACAATTGGCAATAAATCTGATCGTTTTATAGATGATTCCAATGATACATCACCGTTCGTTTTACGAAGTGTTGCCCGGCGAAAAACCGATTTAATACCAACCATACCGATACGTGATTCGAATTTCGGCTCTCGAACGTCTTTGTATTGTTCCACACCGCGTACTCAAGGTAAAAATAAAAAAACAAACAAACCAAATATCTCAATCAAAAACCAAAAAAAAAAAGATAGAAAATCAAAATACGAAAAAAAAACTCTGCTCAAACTCAGAAAAGTGTGCATTTTTCTCGAGGGAGAGAGAGGGAGACAGAGACAAAGAGAGAGAGAATAAAATGTTTTCAAGTCAGGCTGTATAATTGCTTATTGCTAGTGCAAGCTACGAATGTATGAAATTGGCTATTTACCTCTTGATTTTATTTCTTTTAGATCATAATTTTTTTCCCCACCCACAAGTCGACATTTATCAGTTTTAATTTGTTTTTTTTTTTTTTATCTCGCATAAAACATAAACATCCATTCATCATTAAACTAGAAATCAATTTGCTAAACACAATGTTCATTCAGTAAAAAAATCCACACGCCATACACACCATTTTTAGCACATTTAGTTTGAATTCAATTCATTGATAAAAAAAAAAACTCAAATATGTCGTAAATAGAAAAAAAAAAACACATCCGTATTGTTTAAGAATTTTACACAAATTTTTCTTTTTGTTATAATTTTTGAATGCAAATTAATTTTCATGATTTTAACTTGATTTCTTGCTGCCCACCAAAAAAAAAAAAAATCCACTGATCGACGATTTATCACGGTGATCGAATACACTTTGTGAACAATTAAATACAAAATAACCAAAATCTAATCGATTATATCACAATGTGCACGTGCTCATTCGAAACGGTAATGCAATTCATGTAAACTATTGATTCATGGGAATGTCTGTGTGCGATCACGATAATAAACATTACACAAAAATACATAAACATGTCCTCGTGCACACAAACACGTCTACGTCCGTCCATATAAAATAAAATCAGACTTCAAGATAAAAGGACGAGCCGTTTCAATGACTCGTTTAGATCAATTGGCACAACCAACTCGACGCAAAGGAGAGCATATTCGTGCAGTGATTGAACGTGAACGTCAACAGCAAATTGAAACAAATTTGGCCGCTGAACGGGTGCAAACAGTTCGTAATATGTCACGCAGTTTAACGCATTTATCGTCGAGCTCATCGACACGAAGTCCAGCTCCGCTGAAATTGTATCAACCGAGCAGCGCGTCAAAAGTAAATGCCAACCAAATGCGACCGTTACGTAAGTCAAACGCAACGAAAAGTATGACACAATTGGTTACAGCCAAATTGCTAAGCACACCAAAAACGCCGACTGTGGTTCAAGCACGTAATGCACAAAAGCATAAAATTTTTATTGAAATTGATTCGCGAACAACTAATGTTTCTACAGGTGTGTGTTTTTCTTCCGTTTCATTCTCATTCTCTAAAATAATCTCTATATTTTATGAGATTGATTGGCTAATTTGTATTCTCTTTTTTATCTCTGCAAATGTGAATAACAACCACAACAAAATATTTGGGTGATCGGCTATTCAATTCGTATATTATTCCTTGCGACTAACAAATAAACACAGCGAACGTTAAGCACAAAATGAACACACACACACACATACAAAAACACACACACAAATCCCAAATATTTCCAAATCTTTGATTTCTAGATCACTTAACACCATTTTCACTCTAACTTCCTTCGATCTTCTTCTTTCGCTGAACTTTCTCTTTATCCTGCAATTCAGAAAAAAAAACAACCATTTTCTCCCCTTTTTCAATGTCTACTTTTTGGTGGTATTTGTAGTTTTCTATTTATCTGATTTTATTATTTAATCCATTTGATATGAAAATTGGCTTTTTTATGTATTACAAGAACAATGACCTTTTGCTTAGCTCCCCAACCAATTCATTCATATTCAAATTTACTAATGTTTAGTGACCGAACAGAAATTTATTACACACATAAACCAATCGTTAATGTCTTTTCGTAGATTTATTGTTCTTTTTTTCTATACTTTGTTTTGTAAGAATTTTTCTTTTATTTTAAATATACCGTTATCGATATCGTGGAAAAAGGTTACAAGTAATTAGTTTTTTCTCTCTATATATATATGATTAGCATTAGAACCCTATTTTGTTTCTCTTTTTATTTATATTTTTATTGGTGTTGTCGTATTAGTAATTGGTGGCGTTTTTATGTTTAACAAATAATTCTCTTTCAAATGATGAATTAATATAAATGACCGCTGCACAATGGTGGTTATTACACGAATCATAATATTTCCATACAAATTTTCATTGTAAATACATTTATTCGACGAACAGGATCGCGATCTGGAGATGTAACACCTGGTGGCTCATCACGACCTGGCAGTGCAATGTCCACATCAACAATGTCAACGTCCGGCGTTGTTCGACGCTCGGGAGGACCTAGAAAACCACGTCCATCTAGCATTGCGGGAACTGGCATGACACCTGACAGTAAGTTTAAGACATTTTTCATATTTTGTTTTAATTTTTTTTTTTTTTTTTTTTTTTTCATTAAATTCAAAAATTTTCATGCTAATGGAAAGTAAATGTCAATGTTTTTGATATTTTTTCAGGTATTGAGTTATCCAAATCACACAAAAAACCAGACAGACTACCATCGAGACCATCATCGGCTGTTCGGAGATCATCATCAACAACAACAGCAAATTTGATAAAAGATTCACAGTCGGCAACTCCATCAAAGATGTCTGTATCATTGCATGAAACTCCAAAACGAAATATCAAATCAGCACCACCCAAGAAGGTTTGCTTATAATTTCCATTTTTAGTATTTCTTCTGCTTAAACGAAATTCCTTTTTGTTTTTTGTTTTTTTTTTTTTAAATAGACTTCAACGCCTCGTGGTGGAGCAACACCAAAGCAACCATCGCCACACACTGAAACTGTAACTCCAAAAATAGTTCCTACTGAAGCGCCAGTGAATTCCATTGAAATTGTGCAAACCGTTGAACAAGTGAGCGAACCAATTACTACCGATGTTAGCACCGTTGAAACAAAAACAGTGGAAACGGTTACAACGACACAAGTGATCGGTTCTGCCGATGATACAGTTCAAACAATTGAAACACATGAGATTAAGACAGAGATTACTTCCGAACCAGAACCAATTGCTGAATCACAACAGCAATCAGATACGAATGCCGAAAATATCGATAATAACAAATTAACCGAAGCAGAAAATAATGAAATGACTGGTGAGATTTGATTTTATTAACAAAAATTTCAATGATTTTCAATTGAAATAAATTTGAAAAAAACAAATGTATTTTTGCAGCTTCAATGATTCAACGTCGTGTACTTTCGGAAGAAGAAGCTAAAGCAGCACTTGCTGAACGTCGTCGATTGGCACGTGAAGAAGCCGAACGGCAGGCTGAATTGGAGCGCCAGCGACAAGAAGAAGAACGACTTTTACAACAAAAATTACAGGAAGAAGAAGAAGAGAAACAGAGACAGTTTGAGTTAGAGGCCCAAAGATTGGTTGAAGAACAACGTCAAGCCGAAGAAAAACGTTTACAACAAGCCATCGAAGAAGCTCGTCAACGCGAGGAAGCCGAACGTTTAAGAAAAGGTACCCTTTTCATATTTCTATGAAATTTAATGATTGAAGAAAGATGGAAAATATTAAGTTTCATTTAATTCAAAAACTTTTTCGCTTTTCGATAAGTTTGTGAATAGTTAAAAGTTAAATCGATTTTTATTTGCATTAATAACAGTTGAAGAAGAAAAACAACGGCAAGAAAGAGAGGAACAAGAGAAGAAAGCACGTGAAGAAGCTGAAAAACAGAAAATTGAAGTTGCTCAGCGGCTTGCTAAAGAAGAAAAAGAGAGAGAAGAACGTCGTAAACGTGTCGAGGCCATTATGTCTCGTACACGAGCGAAAACTACAGCTGCAAACAATTTTGCATCAAATGTTACGAATAAGGTAAGTTTTTTTTTTATCAGGCAATTTTCACCAATGAAAAGCACGAATAACAAGCGATTTTCGATTTTTTACACAATTTTTTTGTTTATAGCAAACAGAAAATGATACTGGAAATAATGGTGTAAATACGACTAAATTAACAGAACCATCGACAAAACCATCTCAAAATGACGATACGTCGGCCAATAATTCAAAAAATGCTCTGGTTGATTATGAAAAAAGCGTGACCGACAAAGAGAATGCACTTATTCACACATTTAGCAATTTGATAGAAAATAATTTAATATCAACAACAACACAACCGTCTCCCCAACATCATGAGAATAATGGTGTGCACAATAATCATAAAACAAATGGCAAATTGTTAGAGTTCACACTAAACGAACATCAGTCGCCTATTTCAAATGGTAACGGCAATGGCCACACATTGATCAATAGTTTAGATAATAAAATGTGAGTTATTGTTAAAAAAAATACGTTTGAGAATTAAAATGAATTACATCAAATGACGATATTTCAATTGAATGGATAATTTTTTTTTTTTTTTTTATTTGTTTGCAGTGAATCTGGCATAGTAAATAACTACAATGATTCAATTACAAATCAACTTTTAGATCTATCACTTGATACAAATCAAACAGTCGAGCATACAGTCAATTTCAATAATAACAGTTTAATCACATCAGCTCCACTAGTCACATCCGATAGTCATGAAGCCAAAGGTACAATTTTATAAAATAGAATTTAGATTTTTTTTTTTTTCGATACTTTCAACTACATGAAAAAAAAAAAACATTTTTTCTTTTATTTTATTTCAGAAATTTCATTATTGTGAAATTATTGGATTAAGTGACGTCTAGAATATTGAATTAGTTGTTTAATATTATCTCGATTCTTCTTCTTCAAACAAAAAATCAAAAAAAGAAAAAAAAAATTATTATGAATATAATGCATGGCAAAAAGTTGAGCCAATAACATCGATTTGGTGCCGAAAGTAAATAGGCATTTTCTGCAACAGAGAACAAGTCTTGAAATCAAACCGTTTATTTTAATGAAAAGGAACAAATACCTACAAATCACTTTGTCAACACTTTTTACAACAACAAAAACTATATAAAAAAAAAAAAACGGAAAATTGAAGGGAATAGTTTTAAATGAAGAAACAAGAAAGATTTTTTTTTTAAATTTCGGAATATTCGTCTTATGTTTAGTATTTTTTTTTTTTTTTCATAATTAAAAGAAAATGTGGTCTATTTTGATGATAGACCAATCATGTTGAATGTAAATGATTAACTACAATTACCACAGATAAATATCAAAATACATCGTTTATGTTTATTTTTATTTTTTTTGTATGAAGGAAAATGCCTACACCGTTAAACATATTTTTTTTTATTTTTATTATTATTAGAAGTAATTTCGATTAGATCGATTCATTTTCTCTCCTTCAAGCAAATTAAATTAATCAAAATTAAGAGAAATTTGGCAGCTAAATACTTGAACATTTCTGTTGAAATCACCATGGTGCTTCAAATGGTTTATTTCATTCTCATTTTTCTATTTATAGTGCTCACTATTTTATCACCGATAAAATGCAAAGAATATGTTCATTGTTCGTTCTTTTTGTTTAAAAAAAAATGTGTTTGTGTTGAAAACATCTATTCAATATCCCCTCGCCCTCCCTCTTGAAGACAGAAGATAAATCACACAAATTCATAAATATATATAATAAATGAAGAAAAGAATGGAAATTTAAAATTGTTCCTATGCATAGGTTTATTTTCTTTTTTAAAGTATGAAAAGAAGAATGTGAAACCGTTACAGTTTAAAAATAGCCGAAATAGAAGAATATAATAGAATGTTTTTTTTTTTTTTGTTCTGGTTAAATCCTCCGATATGAAGCAATTTATTCAAAATAATTTGAGATTGTAAAAAGTACGTGGAGGGTGCATTTGCCAAGCTCATCTAATGCTGTTTTTATATAATCTTTTTTGGTGCTCGCTGTAAACTTATTTAAAAAAAGATTTAAAATAACAATTCAAAGCATATATTGTCTTCAATAAGAATGACTTATATCAATCAATGTCCAGCGTTAATCAACAAGACTCTTATGCTTCATGTGTTTTATTTCATTCAAAATTAATTGTAAGAATTGATTGAAATTCGTCATGTTTTGCGAAATATTTCACGGTATTATTCATGTTCGTTTTCACCCATTTTCAATATATTATCCATTTTGATCTTAAGTGGGTGGTTTTCTAGTGATTTTAGTGGCACATATATAATAATACAACGCCATTGAGCTTAGCCGTTTGAATGTTCCATATTGAACAAAGCTTTATTTGTTGTCGTTGCTCCAGAAATACACATCGACCACAATGATTTGAACAGCAATGTTTCGAATTCGAGTTAAAAATGTCTTTTTTTTTTCTTTCAAAAAGCCTAATTCCGATTGTAAAAACGCCCTTCAGCAAACTTACGAATTCAAATCAATTACATCAAATCAAAAGAGAAAAGAAAAAAATGAAATTCAAAATTTCGCTTACATTTTCAATCGTTAGATAGAATTAAATTACTTGTAACATATATATATACGCTAATCACTTTGTAAAAGGGAAGAAATAGAAAAAAAAAACAAGCGAAAAATGCCTTCATTAATTAATAGATTGATGAAACACAAAAAAAAAAATCATATTTGTGAATGATATTCAAGATTTGTGGCATGCAAATTACATTTAATTCGTACTAAATTAAAATCTTAAATGTATACCCCAAAACTAACTAACGGGAAACACAGAGGAGAATCAACTATTTTATTAATTAAACAATGAAACCATTACAAATTTAACATGAAAATCTAAAAAAAAAAAAATTAAAAATAATTATACTATTAACAAATGATATACACTCTGAATAGTATAAAACAAATTATTTAATGTTTTTATTTGTGTTTGTATTGGAACGACGTGAAAGTCAAGTTGATGGTGAAAAAAATAAAAAAATTATTTACTCAATTGAAACGAAACAGACACACAAGATATCATTGTTTTTTGACTACAAAACAAAAATTTAAAAAAATAAAAATTGCATTCTCATAGAGATTCTTACTACGATCATAATTAATTGGATATTAAAAGAAAAAAACATATAAATATATTTTCGTTCTGAAAAAAAAATATATTGGATTATATATATTTGTAGAACCGAGTTTAAAATACATTTTGAAATTTGCGCGAAACGAACGCAACTTTCGAGGAAATGTGACAATTTTATGTAAATTATGTTAAACAAATTGAATTATATATGATTTCATCAAAACTGAATGATAAGTTAATTAGACAAATATTATTTAAACCTCAAAATAATAAAAACCATATAAACACATTTGAATTAAATCGAAATTGGCTTTTTATTGAGAAACATTCTTAAACATTTTATTCATTTTTCTTTTTTTTGCTCTCTCTCTCTCTCTCTCTCTCTCTCTCTCTCCATCTCAAAAGATGGTTGAATTCTTAGAGATCCGGATGCATCATTGTTTTGATTTTTTTAACAGCTCTCTCTGCTGGACGAATATTTAGGTATTTGCCGAAAATCTTCAATTCAATTCCATTCACGACTATTTGAAATACCGACTCTGGCTTTGGAATTGCTGTAAATGTAACAATGACAATAAATCGACATATTCAATGGAAAATAAAAGTTAAAAATTAAATTTAAATTCATGCATAGGTTCTGACACCGGGTTTCCCACATTCCCTCTCGACTCTACTGAGCGATGTCAGAACCAATGAATTTATGAAAAAATCGTACTTCGTATTCGATTATCTTCACTGATAATTTTGAATGTATTTCGAGTTTCCATTGCAACAATGCCAATTTGACCGACTAACGAAGGTTGACACGATGCAATAACTTTCACTTTGGCCCCATGAAAATCCGATTTGATGAGCGTTTTACTGAATGTATCATACACTTTTTCATGCAATTCTGGAATTCGGAATTTGCCATCTTCACGAGTTTTAATAAATGGTGCCAGCTGCTTTTCAAAATACTGTGTCCAGAGCTCGTGCAACGGTAATAGATCAGCATATTTCAATGATTCAGTTGATAAATTATACAAACCCAATTCGGCAAAATCTTTTCTCGTCAAATGCTTCGATTTCTTTTTTGTTTTCTGTTTAACTTGCTTGTTTTTTGGTTTATGTTTTGTTCCAGTTAATACCGTTTTGTGCCATCGTTTTATTGACAATTCGGGACGTTTTTTTGGTTCCACTAAACCAGTAACAAAATCAACAAACTCATCCAATTGTTCGGTAATTTGAGTACCTATGCATGTCAAACGAATAAAATTGCATAAATTTTAAATGATTTTCCATGAATATTTTATACTTTTTTTTACTCACCCGAATTAGATGCCTCACCAGTTTTCTGCGACATTCTTAATTTATTTGTTTGTTATGATTCAAAAAATATACAAAGATTTTCATCGCACGTTTTATTTGGAATATGTCAATGGTGACATTTGAGGAATAACATGAAGTTGGTTTTCGATTTTTTATTTTGAAAAAATCTTATTTGACAAATCTTGAATAGTTGACTAGAACAAAGAAATTATAAAACTTTTTGAATTTTTTTTTTTTTTCCAATTTTCATGTAATTAATCCAATTTTTGTTCAAGAAAAATGACAATAAATCGCATTGCCTTGGAAATCTACTGAAAAAAATTCAGCAATTTTTCCAATAGGGTTGCCTGTTTGTGTTTTAATTATATTGAAGTGTCAACGTTGATTTGTTTAGTATATGGCAGACGTGGCTATAAAATAAAGAATATAAAGCCGAATGTCACACGTCAATTTCATTTCAACATTCACTTTCAATTCAAACTAATTACGAAGTGGAAATAAAATCGCCAACAAAATGCTAACATTTAAATCAATTTTTTTCACAACAATTTTATTGAAATTGTTGCATATTAGTGAATCATATATAATTACAATAGATGCACGAGCACAGGATTGTTTTTATGAGCATGGCCCAAAAATGAGTAAGTGTTTCAAAATCACTTTATTTTTTTTTTCCTTTGCTAGTTTATCGAATCTAACTTTATCCACGTTGCGTATTTAGGTTTAATGTTTGAGGTGATTGATGGTGGTTTTAACGACATTGAATTACGGATAACCGATCCAGAAGGTAAAGTGATTCATGAAGGCGAAGAAAAGTCTGGAAAATATACATTTGGTTCAGGTGATCCAAATGCCAAATACACATATTGCTTCATAAACGAAAAAGGTAGCATGGCACCAAAGACCATTATGTTTAACATGGATGTTTTGGAAGGTGGCCGTGCTCCAGGTGCACCAAATGAAGCTGAAGTTGGACACAATAAATTAGAAGATATGGTAATTACAAATACTCAATTGACAAATTCTTAGTACTTGGCAATTGTTTACAAACACACAATTCATAATAATTGCTCTCTTGTTTTTTTTTTGTTTTTTTTTTTTTTTTTTTGTTTTAGATTCGTGAATTGGGCGCTGGTCTTACATCAGTAAAGCATGAACAAGAATATATGCATGTAAGAGATAAATTCCATCGTGAAATTAATGAAAGCACAAATTCGCGTGTTGTTTTATGGTCAACATTCGAAGCTTTAGTTTTAGTAATCATGACCGTTGGTCAAGTTTATTATTTGAAACGTTTCTTCGAAGTTCGTCGTGTTGTTTAAATGTTGTTGCTTTTTATTTATACATCAAATAAGATATTGCGTGGCAGATCTCTGCAATCACATTCATAAACAAACACATACATACACAAAAACACTCGTTCTGTCGCTTTTCATGAAACACCGTGTAACTCAACCGATATTGAAATTCAAAAAAATTTTTGTTTTCCTCTTTTACGGACATAAAGGTAAACAAAAACAATAGCAACACTAACAGTAACAGTAACAAAACAACAATTGGTTTTGAAAAAATATTCGTAAAAATCTAAAAAAAAACCTCAATAATGTGTACTTCAAATTTCAACCGAATGTAATTTATGTAATAAATTGATTTAATTTAAATTTAAATGAAATAAATGAAGATTTGACATAAAAAATTTAACTCATTTTTTTCCCCACCGGAGAAAGTGCATAGAGAAATCCAATTGAGAAAGAGAGAAATCAGAGAAAAAAAAATCAGTGTATTTGTCAAATTGGAATTTCGGGTCTTTGACACTACATTAGACTACTACATATGTAATACATGCATAATGGACAAATGCATTCATGTTTATTGATGTTCTATGTGCACTGTGCATGCTTTTGAACTTTTGAAAAATTCTTGTATTGGTATTGTTTACATTTGTATAATGCGAGTTGTGTAGCACAAAACATAATTCGATAATCGAACATTAGTTTCATGCGTGGCTTATATACAAGCATAGAATTCAAGCGGCAAATGCTATGCACACTCTTTATTCGTTCAGGTTAATTTGATGCAATACAAGTACTAACACACACAGAGAGAAAAACAGTGAGAGAGAGAGCGAAATACATACAGGGGGCAAGTATACAAGCAAAGACTAGACAAGAGATGAAAAAAAAAAAAAAAAAAAAAAATACAAAATGGCCGACATTTGTATTTTCGTATCAGAACCACAGTAGACAGTTCATTGTTTTGTAGCATCGAACAAATGGATTTATGATTTCTCAAATTGTGATTGATTCTGTGTTGCATTGAATTGGATTTTATTAATGGAACCAATTCAAAAATTTAATTAATTTTAAAAAAACAAGTGGATAAACATTTCAAATTTAACGTAAAGTGTATTGAAAAGTTGATAAGTTCAAACCGCCCAAGAATAAATTCATTCTTCGTGTGTTAAAGTATTCAAGTGTTTTTACATTCATTTTTATTGTGTAAAGTCAAATTAGATTCAATTCGGGAATAGTTAACACCGAACACAGATTTTTCTCTTTTTCATTTTGGTTTCGCTACATGTAAGTTACTCTGAAATTTTTTTCATATTTATTTCAAATATTTCATATTTTATACAGTATAAATATGAACAGTTGCAAGGAAAAATGTTATTATTCAGTGTATTTCTTGTATGTTGAATACACTGAATAATAACATTTTTCCACGGAACTTTTCTACATAACATTTTTCCTCGCAACTGTTCATATAAAGCGTCAAATTCCAATCAGTCTTATATCAGTGTATTTAAACACTTGTTTTTTTTCTCGCTCTTTCTCTCCCACTCTTACGCTCTATTTGTTCTTGTTTCCATGCCAGTTGATCAGTAGAATGTATCGGTTATTTAATGTTTACCAATAAAATGAAGGAAATGGTCGGTGGTTGTTGTGTTTGCTCTGATGAAAGAGGTTGGTCGGAAAATCCACTCGTCTATTGCGATGGTCAACATTGTACAGTAGCCGTACATCAAGCATGTTACGGTATTGTTACAGTGCCAACGGGCAATTGGTATTGCCGAAAATGTGAAAGCCAAGAGCGTCCAACTCGTGTACGATGCGAATTATGCCCATCAAAAGATGGTGCACTCAAACGGACCGATAATCAAGGATGGGCACATGTTGTATGCGCTTTGTATATACCAGAAGTACGATTTGGCAATGTCACAACAATGGAACCAATTATATTACAATTGATACCGCAGGAACGGTACAACAAAGGTACGATACATGTCTTTTCTTTTGTTTAGAACATTTTTATTGCAAAATCAAATGAAAAAAAATCAAAAAATTAATTCATATTTCAGTGTGTTACATTTGCCAAGAGAATAACAAAGGCTCAAAAGCAACGGCTGGAGCGTGTATGCAGTGCAATAAGGCAGGCTGTAAGCAACAATTCCATGTTACATGTGCTCAAGCCCGTGGATTGCTTTGTGAAGAAGCTGGAAATTATTTGGACAACGTTAAATATTGCGGATACTGTCAACATCATTACAGTAAATTGGTAAGATTGACTTTAATCATTTTCTTGACAATATTTGGCGGCGTCCATGTGGCTAAAAAAGAAAGACTCAGTGAAAATAACCAAAGTAATTTTCCTCACAGAAAAAAGGAGGCAATGTGAAAACAATTCCACCGTACAAGCCAGTAAATCATGGTGTTGAATCAAGTGATCCATCATCGTCACCTGAAAAGGAGACCGATACGGCTTCATTGACACCAATTGTAAGTAATCACAATTTGCAAAATTCTAACGTCGCCAAAAACAATTTTTTTTTCTCTCTTTCTTGATTGAATGATTTTTATTCAAATTCATCTTTATTTCAATTTTGATTCAGCCAACAATTGGTTTAACATCATCGGCTGTAGATCCAAAGCAAACAACACAGAATGGTTCACATAAATCAGTTCAGCGAAAATCGAATATAAGCACAGGTGCTGGCAATTCATCAATAACAACATCATCAGTAGCTCAACAATCGTCACCATTTGCAGCTAAACAAACCGGTTCACAATCACAATCGGCCAATCAGAATACAAGCCAAATAAATACGAGCAGTTCATCAAGCAATTTAAGCACCGATTTACTGAATGTATCTGGCGGTGATGGTGGTGGTAGCAATAGTAATAGCAGCAACAGTACAAAAGAAAGCTCAAGTAGTAAAAGTAGCAGCAAAACGAATAGCAAAAATAATTCATCGTCAACAAAGAGTTCATCAAAAGAGCAACGTGAACCTAAACATTCAAAACCATCACGAAATCACAGCAAAGATTCAGCACCCAGTGAATATGATTTGCCTAATCAATCAACGTCAAATGGTATTTTGACTTCAATGTGTTCCATTAACCTTTGAATTGTTTATTTTAACCATTTTCTCTCTCTCTTTTTCTCTCTCACCTCCTCTCCCTCTCTCTATCTGTTTTGTAACACAGATGGCAACACCACACCAGTTTCAAGTGCTGCATCTAAAGATAAAGATGTGCTCGGACAAAAGTTTACAACATCCAATTTTACTGAAACCATTGTTGTTGCGTCTGATTCAGTATTTGGAAATAATGGAAATCCAAAATCCGGTTCAAATGTGCCAGTGGTTAAGAAACGAAAAATAGAATCCAATAAATCAAGTACTGCCGATGATTTGATCAGGTATTTGCCAAAATTTGTTCTTTTTCACAACTGTCATAATTTATGTCTTTTTTGACATTAGGGCGAGAAAAAAAACGCATATCGCAAATGTCAACGTTGAGCATGTGTTCAAATTGTTCATACGTTCATATTGTTCATACGTTCATATTGTTCATACGTTCATATTGTTCATACATTGTTACTACATATGATCTACTTTACAATGTCAAATGTATTTGTGTACTTTGAACATATTGTAAAATACATTTTTGTTTATTTCATTTTCGTTTATTTTTCTTCTTCTCATTTTGCACACATTGTCACAACAATTACAATGCATGCACATATTGTCACATATTGAATACACGTGCAGAGATGGTATAAAAGACGTTTCAGTCACTTTAGTGCCATTAGCGTATGAAAAAAGCGACATCAACATCAATGACACAAAGAAAGTAAGCAAATCAAAAGCAAAAGTCAGTTGAATTTAGAATAATTTGCAATGGGAAATTGTTGTTTATAGAAAAAAAAAATCTTTTTTTTTTTTCGATTTTGTTTATTTAACCATTTTAGCCAAAATGTGCTGATATCGAATCGGTTCAAAATCAACACGCGACAAATACACAGCAAAATATTATCAAGAAAACTGAAGGTATGACGAATTTTAAAATTATTTTAATTTTGCTGAAAGTGCACATTTCTTTTTTTTTCTTTTTTTTTTTCAATTTTTACTTCTTTTCAATCAGAATCAGTTCATCATCCAGCTACATCAGTCAGTTTGGTAGTTTCAGTGCCATTACCAACTGGTGTAAATTTACCATCAAATACAAGCACAGCACCAATTCAATTGCATCAATCACATCCATCACATCCATCGCATCAATCTCATCATCAAATTACAAGCATTAAATCGTTTGCAAACTCGGATCTACCACCGGTAAATACAACATTGATTGCTATGTGATTTTGATTTTTGATTTTTGTTTTTAGTTATTTGATTCATTTTTGTGTGACAAAAATTTGTATTCTTTTTCATTTGGTGTGATGTGTGCGTGTATTTTTGATGCAGTCTCAGCATATAAATCGATCTCACAATTTGCCGAATGTTATTGTACAGCAACCGGTTGAATTGCAAGTGCGGGAAACATTATTATTAACTGATAAGCAATCGCTGGTACCGGGTGGTGCAATTGTTCGAAATCCATCGCCATCGCAAAGTATCAATAAATTACCATCGAACGTTAATAAAGCAAAGCATATCCAAACAAATTCAATTTTCCCGGATTTGGGCCCTGCCAATAGTTCGTCTAATATGGAAACGCTCGGAGTTAAACTCAGTGCAAAAACAGCACATCTTGCTGATGACGTTAGTCTCAGTCGTATTACAAGGTAAATTTTTTCCATTTATTTCGATAATCTATTGGTGAATGCTTTGTTTAACTGATCTTTAACCTAAATGATTATTTCATATTTTTATTTTCTATTCAATCATAGTACACCGGATGATAATTCAAGTTCATTTTCGGATTTAAAAATAAGCTATGAACCACAATCAAATATTTATGATGTTGCATCTATCACACCGAGAACTGATATAAAACATTCACCACCAAGTTCGCCGAGTTCTGAAATCGCTGAACCACACAAGAGAAATCATAATGATGGTACGAAAGATATTAAAGTATTTCAATCACGAGATATGCATGTCACACACATGCTTGGCAATCAATTGAATCCATCAAGCACTGTTGCACAGAAAATGTCTGATCAAATGTACAGCGAAATGGAAGCACACAGTGTATACACATCATCAAGTATGGATTCAAATACACAATTAATTGGACCAGTTTTTCCCGGAAAAATTATAAATAATGTAAGTTTTGAAGGAATTCAATTGAGATTTAAGATTATATTTGAAAAATTCGTAAAATGGATCGAAAGATTTTTATAAAATGAATAAATTTCATAGGCACGTAATAGAACATCAGCACATCCACAAGGACCTACGCTAAGTTCAATGCTGGGAGGAACTGGCCAACCAACAGCTCATGGAAGTACACCGCAAAGTCTTGAGCAATTGCTCGAACGACAATGGGATCAGGGCTCACAATTTTTAATGGAACAAGCACAACAATTTGACAGTAAGAATTATTTGGATCATTTCTTTTCTCTTTTCACATTTATCTTTTACAATTCTCTTAAAAGTTACTCAAAACATTCAAAAATTTTATTAAAAAAAAATAAAAATGTTTTCGTCGAAAAATTATGAATTAAAAGATTAAAAGTGAACAAAATTCTAATAAAAAAAAAAACTTTAATTTTTCAGTTGCATCTCTTTTAAGTTGTTTACATGATTTACGTTCGGAAAATGTTCGACTTGAAGAACATGTAAACAATTTGATTGCAAGACGTGATCATTTGATTGCCGTAAATGCCAGATTAATGGTTCCGATGAAAGATTCAGCACAGGTGCCGAATCAAAATTCAGGTAAATAATTGTATTTTTTTTTTTTTTTTTTTTTGTGAAAATAATCACATTTTCCGCTTTAACACAAATATATTCAATCGAAACAAAAATGATAATCTAAACAAATTGTTACATTTTCAGGTACATACAACAATATGCATATGAATGGAACAAATGAGCCGAATTCACGTTCACGTTCGCAAAGTTTTAAATAACTAGAACATTACTTGTGCTCGCTAAATGTGAACACAAGCAATGCATCAAAGCGAAAATAAAAAAAAAAACCCGTCTGCACCATAAAACCATTCACCAATCACCATCACCATTATTGAAAATGAAAGAAAAAAAAAGAAAAAAAAACAAACATATTGAATTAATGTGCATTTTTAGAAATTGAGCAAGCATGCGAAAAATAGCTTTTGATGGGCAGAATAATGAAAAAAGAGATGAATAATTTCAATATAGAAGAGACTTTTGTCTAACATTTAGATTGGAATAAATATTGAGTGTGACTGTGAGAGTGATAAAATAGTGGAATGTGTTCAATGGCAGCATAAAAATGTTTGCACATTTTTTTTTCATTAAAATATGATTTTGTAGTTTAATATACCGAAATGTAATACACGTTAAATTCGTGTAAATATACCCCTCATCATTTTAAATACATGTAGGTTTTCATAATTGTGAACATTATCGTTCGACTGGAAGCATTTGGTACATTTTTTTTATGTTTGGATGTATGAATTCTTTTTTGTTTTGTTTTGAACAAATCTACATAAATATTCTAAAATTAAGCCAATTTATTTATCGATCGATTTCATTACAGACAATTTTTGTTTGCTTTTCTTTCATCATTTTAATACGACTCTGATTCGGCTATTTGAATGAAATGTATACAATGTATACTATACATCGAAATTGAATTCTGAAACAATACATAATTTCCATAGTTTGAACATAACTATTCATTGTTTTACATATTAGTGTCGTTTCGTATATGAAATGTTTGTCACTTCGGGCGTTTATATAAAAAAAAAAATTTCTTATTTAAGATTTTCCGTACCTTAAAATAAATCGAAAAATGAGTAATTACAAATTAACAATTTAAATTTAGTTTTGATATGTATCATTGAATGTACCCACCAACAATAAAATGTAGCAAAATTACATTTCAAATAAAATAGACCACATTGAAATTAAAGGATTTTTCTTTTATTGTTTTTTTTCTCTCACAAAATAACACACATTTTATTTCGAGTTAATTTAATTAATATGAAAGCGTGTGACATTGGGGAATATTTAATGAAGCAAAAAATACCTAACGTTCAGAAGTTAAGACTATGAACTATTAATGGCTTTCATCACATGTCACATTGAATTAAAATGATCATAATAGTTTAGAAGTTACTAATTCACTAAATTTCACATTAGTAAATTATTTTGAACTAATCCATTTTAAACCATCAATTTTTTTTATTGAATTTTGTTTTCTAATGACTGTGATTATTAAACTAATAATTTTTGTCCTGTGCGATCGTAACAAGGAGAAGGCGTACACCAGCCAGGCAAACGGCAACAGGCTGGCCTTTTATTAATTTAACAGGAATTACTTTTTAAATTTGATTTGGCCACGCTCCCTTTTCAAATCAATCTTTTGTTATTTTTTTCAATCAAACCGTGGGAAAAATAAAAATGATTAAATCGTGAGAAAATAAATGAATAATTTGTTGATAATTGATAAATTGTTGAAATGGAACAGATAATATTAAAACTTAAATACCAAATATATCAAAAGGTTCCACTTGCTAAATGTATTTTTCGAAATAAATTATTTTCTTCAGTGTTCATACGCCATGGGTCATAACTTACAAATTTTTTCCCATTTTTTTTTTTTAGGTTTTTTTCGTTGTCCTTTTGATTTTAGACTTTTCAGTAAAATTATTGGAAATTTGAACTGTATTTTTTAATACAATAATGCAAAGACACGATATGCCAACGTTAAAATCTGAAATAAAAAAAAAAGTTAAAATTTAGCACGTTTTTTCAATAAAATAAAATGTGTATCTCACCGATATAAATGTACTCAATGACAATGGGAACATTTTTCCAATAACGATTTTCCGTTCAAATTTTAGTGATTCCATGAAAAAGATCAGAATTGTGTGCATATTATTTGGTTCGTTCCGTTTTGCATTTGCTATCATTTTTGGCCAATCGGAATTGTAAAGTTGTTGCGACAATAGATCATACTCAGTTATAACAAGTTGCCCAAAAACGCACACAACAAAAATTTGTAATAAAAATGTCATCACTGCTAATATATTCCCAATCCACAGTAATGGTTGATCAGATACGGATCCCTAGTTTTGAAAAATAAATGTTTTCTTCATAAAAATGCATTTGAAAAAAAAAAATTTTTTTTTAAAAAAATATTAAAAAAAAAAATCATCTTTTACCATCGCAACTTCTATTGTGGTCGCACTGATAACAATGCTGCTTAGTAAAACCTGACAAAAGTAAGCCCATTGTAAATTTTTCTCAACCAATTTAAGTTGTGTATTAATGCGCCAATGTATTTGAATTTGTTCAATCAGTATCATGTGTGTCTGAGACACCGATTTCATTTCAATTGCAGCAAGACGATTTCCAAGTATTTTTACTTCTGCACTAATTAAAAGCATCATAAAACAATAGTATGAATCAACCGATATATCTACATTGGCTGATATAAAAATTCCAATTAATTGATAAGCAAAAATTATCCAATAATTTTGTCGATTATTTTGCCAATCGATTCCCGGATAATATGAGCTGTACATCAAACTTTTTGCACCTTGATAAACTGTAGCTATTGCAACTAATGTAGCGTACGAGTTCGAGAGGAAATAGTAAAAATAATTAATGCGCTGAATGATATGAGCACGTTCTTCAACCGTTTTACGTTCAGCATTCGATTTTATTCGAAATTGTTTTATGTCATTGAAAACATTTTGCCAATCGTTATTTTTCAGAAAAAAATTTATAACTTTTATTGCAAGAGCCAGACCCGTTAATGAAATATAAAGTCGATTGCTAATATCTTTGACTTCTGTCAAAAAGAATATATTCCATACCATGAACGAAATAAAAATCACGACAAATATCGAAAGAAATAAAATCGAATATGTGGAATAGATGATCATTTGTAATTTAGATTTATTGAATGGCTTCCATAAGCCAAGCATTTGTAAATAATTGCACAAAAATTTAGAATAACCATTTATAAATTCACTTAACGGATGATCCATATTTCACTTTTCAATTTCCAATACTTTAGAAAATCAAATTTTTTGCGAACAGAATGTAAAACACTTTACAAAACATCTTCCGTGATGGAAATGTAAGAAAAACCATGTGATTTATACTTAAATAACTTCCGTAGGGAGTGAATTTAATTTCAGTGGAATTTATTCGATTAGGTGCTTTGCTCTCATTGGCTCATCATTTGAAAATATGTTTTTTTTTTTTCATTGATTGCCTCAGAACCAATGACATCTATTCAAATTTGAAATCCATAAAGAACTAATTAGTAATTACTACTTTTGGATCCTTTGGATTTTAGTTTCTTGGAACAAATTTGATTCACCATTTATTAGAGTTTTGAATTTGAAATTTAATTGATATTCATTTCTTAGTATGGTTTATGTTTAGTATTTCTCTTTTGAAATTTACCGTCAGATTCTTTGTGGCTTGTAGATTTTAAAAGTTATCACGCGATGAAAAACTATTATTTTCAAATTAATCGATCCTATGATTATTTCTTATGTAAAAAGTCAATTAAATATTCATTTATTAAATTGGATCCAAGTGATTATATGGGCCGATTTTATTATTTCATTATTTGATTCTTGATAAATGCCTTAGATAGAATAATTTCTCCGTTGAAATTTGAGTGGATTTATACTAAGACTTTCTTGAATTCAGGAGCGAAAAGAGAATGTGAATTCTTTTGCATTTATAGATTTATAATGCAATTGAATTTATAATCGAATTTTTATAAATATTGATATATAGAACGTGTTTCCAATGAAATTTCATGTAAAGATTCAAGGAATTTACAGATCAGAGTGCATGAAAGATATGAAATATATGAAAATTTTCTCAGGTGGATTCCATCTGCAAAAAATTGGTAATAAATTTTTGTTGGTTTTTTATCAAACCATACAAATATGGCGACTACCTAAGCAATTATGCCACAAAACAGAACAGACGCTGAAGGGCATTAATGGTCTTTAAATGATTGTTGTTATTGTTGTTGTTGTTGTAAATACTGCATTTTACTCTGAGATTTCATAATCTTCCAGCACTTGGCCATTATTTATCAATGGATATTGCGATGAAAACATTGATTGTTCAGAAGCAAATAAGCAGTAAAATTAATTTTGAGTTGAAAAAAAATATTTAAAATATGAAAATCACCATGAGTTTCCAATAAACAATAAATATAAAAAGTCTAGTATTTGTGGAGTGTGCAAAGCAGTGCAATATTTAATTTTTTTTATTTCAAATTGATTGATTACATTGATAAAAGTGAAGAGTATTTATAAAAACGAAACAATTACATTTTATTTCAAAAGAATTTTTCGGGTAATTTCATTGATCGATCGATGCAGTTGCTGATGCCAACGACAAATATAGAACCAAATAATTTCCAAAGTCAAAATGAGAGCAATTCCAATTAAATGAGAAGAATAAATGACCAACGCATAGTGAAAGTCATTCAACGTGATCGCCTTATATTTAAATTTCTCTTTGTATCGATCGGTGTCCGGCTTAAGGAAAAGTTTAGTTCGAAAATTCTTTAAATTTTCAGAAAATTGAATCAAACCATTTTCCATCAGAGATGCTGCTGCACGGTTAAATCTGTTAATTGTTTGTTGAGGTACATGAAAATCAGTTGCCAAATAGGTAGTTGTTTGTAATGTGCCTGAAAAATACATAATTTTTTGGAATTAAAAATTAGTAAAAATTATTATAATAATATCTTAAATAATTATTTCAATTTTTACCCAAATTCTCTTTAATTATTTCATAATCAGCATTCTTCAAACTAATAGTATAAAGGTTCAAGCTATCTCCTGTTGCAATTTGAGCATAGTTTTTTTCGAGTTTTCGTTTACTTTTTGTAGTAATTTCTAGCGTGGCATTCTCTCCAATTTTATTTCTATTGAAAAAATTCAAAATTGAATCAACGAAATTGTTCTATCGTTTTGATTGTGTATTTAAATTACTTGAGCATTTCTTTAACTGTGGTCCCATATCTTTTAAAATAAATATCCAAATAGAATGTTACGTTTTGTTTCGATAATTTTTTGAAAGTATCGACCTTGTATGGATTTTCATTTATAACCGAATACACGGAAAAATCGGCCAAGAATAATGAAATCAAAAAGAATGAAATGGCCAATCCAATAGCAAAAAACATTCTTTCCCATCGTTGACGAATTCGAATATTTCCTCCGCCAAAAGCAACGATGTACATATCAAGAAATCCAAACAAGAAATTTGTATTTTGAACATTAGCTCGTCGTCGTAATACGTACAGAATGATAGCGGCCATGAAGAGCGGAATATTTGTAAAAAGAATTTTATATTCAGTCCAAGAGAAGAACACTGAATTTTGTTTAGTGGATTTTGCATCATAAAAATAAATAACTTTAAGATTGATGTGATCTCCATCATTGGTTGGATATTTATTTTTTGTATTTCCATTGAGGTGTTCATAAGCTTCGCCACCAGAAAAGACTTCAATCGAGTGCTTGATATTTCTGGAAAAGAAATAATATTGAAAAAGTACTGGAAGTTAGAATGGATAAAGTAATATGATTGGGGTTATAATGAATATGAGACTCTATATTTCCGACTTTATTTATCAACTTGATATATTTTTGTTTTTTTTTTTTCATTCTAAGATCCAAAATAAAAAGTCTCACACTTATTTTATGGCATTTATGATAGAGAAATAAAAGCTAGGGGGATACAACTCGTGCGAGTACAGAATTTGCTCATACAAATAAGCGTACGAGTTCACGCGAGTACCTTCATCTTATTCTTATGCAAAACTTGTGCTGTGCACAAATACTGCGCGTTCGGTACTGTATGCAATGAATTCATGCAAGTTTTTGCTCGTTTTCAAGTATTTGAATCCCTCTAGAGTAAAAGAACGTATTTTAATCAACATTTTTTTCAACCGAAAATTAAGAGTAACACAAATGAGATATGAATAGACATTTGTCTTGCTAAGTTGCAGTGTTAGTATTGTTTTACAATCATTTTTCGATATTCCACTTAATTTACTCGTAATTCAAGCCTCAAAATATACTGAAAAAATTACGTTTTACTCACTGATAGAACTATTGTTAGATTTACTTTTCGGAAATTAATTTAAATTCGGTGTAAAATTCATTATAATTGCCGGATTTTACAATGGGTCGAAGTCTCCTTTTCTGATAATGAAATCCAGATTTATTGCATTCCACGGAAATTACATCAAGAATATTTATATTACACAAATTGTAGTATAATTTTCCACGCATCGATTCCCGTTTCCAAAGAGGTATCATAATTCCAGGACTTATTCCAGCACATCCAGAAGTATCGAAATGATACATACTAAGAATACGCTCATATTCCTTTTCACCGAGAGCAATATTGAAAAGATCTTTTTCTGATTTGTTTTGCACTTGAATTAATTCCATTGAATTGTTTAAATATTTTGATAGAATGTATGGTTTTGTTATATCACTCAAAGCATCATGAATCAAAATCAAAGAGCTTGTGTTTCCATTTGCTATCACTTTTGCACTTTTCAACAAATTCTTTTCAAAGTTTTTTTCGTTCTTCGTAGAAAATACAAATATTCGATAAAACGTTAGAAATCTTTCAATGTGATGAAAATGTTCACTCAATTGTTCACGTGGTAAGAAAATCAATTGCAGAATATGATCGGTATTAGTGTGCTCAAGGTTACTTTGATCATTTGAAATGTGCTTAAGTGAAGATAAATCAGTTGTTGTTATTGGAATTTGATGTGGACAAACCGATTTAAATTGAGAATATATTCGATCGTCAAACACTTCTTGATAATAAGCAAAGTTCACTATTCTGAAATTACCACCCGCGATCAAATTACAAATTAATAACGATAAATTTAAGAAATTCGGTTGAGAATTCGAGAAAATGGATGTTTCGAAATTCATTTTTAGTTCGATTTAAATTCTGTCCAAAAAGAACAAAAGATAGTGATGAACTAACGTTAAAAATGACGTGGGACTCATTATAAAGGGTTTCGGTTGAAGTGCCACGTACTGCAATTGTGATTTTATTACAGTCAACCCAATTAAGTCAAATAAAATACAAATCAAAATGAAAAATCGACAATTCCATAAAGCAATTTATAGATTTTGTGATGAATATTGTTTTTTTATTAGATTAAGGATTATAGTTCGTTGTTATATTTTATTTGTTATGAATTGCCACTCTGAATTATAGAAACTTGAAATGGAACTCAGTGAAATGCAGATGATAATTCAAGATTTAATAGAATATTTCGCAATATTTCACAATTTATCGTAATACGTTTACATTACATAAATTTGGCTCATGATCCTTGCCACATATTGTGCAATTTCAGATCAATTCATGCACTGATACTTCTGTTTCTATTTTTATTTTTATTTTTTTTTTCCAGTTTTATTTTCATTTTTGTTCATATTGTAAAGATATCGTCATTATGAAAATTTACGTTCTGTGCAATAAAGGTAGATTTATCACTTAATCAATGCACTTATCGAAACATTGTATCCTAATGCAACTTCAAGATAACAAAAACAATGTCATAATAATTATTGATGAAAACTCCGAATGTTGTGCTGTAAAGTGCTATTTTTATTTCATTTTTTTTGGTGGTACAAAAGCGATTGATTACATTTATGAAACCCAAAGAATTTATACATAAAAAGCAATTATAATTTATTTCAAGAGAATTGTCCTAGTTATGCGAGTGATCGATTGATTCGATACTCAAATCAGTATCAAGAACATCAACTTGTTTATTTTCATTCAATACATTGATAGAGAAGTGGAAAAATTCCAAAAGATTTAAGAGTTCAGTTGAAGTACCACGTATTGCATTTGTTCTTTTTCTGATGAGCATTATTTTATTACATATAGTGATTATAGTTGTTTAATATGTTTTATTTGTTCGTCATTTTCCATCATTATTTCAATATAGCAAAGAGTCGATAAGCTACCGTCAAAATCTAAAGGAAAAATAACAATTCTTTATTCAGAAAAAAAAAAATGCATGATATAAAAATGACTACCGATGTAAATGTAGGTAAATTCAACGGGAATACTTTTCCAATCATAATTTTATTATTCCGTTTTAGCACTTCCATGAAAATGGTCAATAACATGTGGCAGTTTTTTGATTGTGTTCGTTTTGAAGTGGCCAACATCTCGGGCCAATCAGAGCTCCAAAGTTGGTATGAAATCAATTCGTATTCCGACATTGTTTCTTGACCAAACAAACACATTAAAAATATTTGCATCAAAAATGATGTGACTGTAAATGCGCTCGATACGAATATGGCCATTTCCTCTGAAATAGATGACTACAAAATAAGAAACAAGATTATAATTAGAAATAACATTGATTTGTATTGAAGTTCAATTCATCTAAACTATGGAAAAATACCCGAGCAAGCTCTTTTGTGATTGAACAAATGACAATGCCACTAAGTAAAACTTGACAGAAATATCCCCATTGAAGATTTTTTTGTATTAATTCAAAATTGCGATTCAAGCGCTGATGTGTATGAATTTTTTCAATTAAATTCAAGCGAATTCGTTCGATTGTATCCATCTCATTATTAATTCGAATTTCATTCAAATGTTTTCCAAAAATATTAATTTGAGCGCTAAGCATGTGCATCACAAAACAATAATATGTATCGATGACCAAATTCAAATTGCATGTAATAAAAATGCCAATATATTGATAAGCATAAATGAACCAATAATCTTGTCTGTTGTTTTCCCAATCAAAACCAGGATACCAACCACTGAATATGAGATCTTTTTTGCCAGTAAACAAGGGTGCGGTGCCAAGTGCATGAACGGCACAATTTGGAAAAAAGAAATACACATAAATGATTATTTGAAAAATGTTTGCCCTTTGTTGAATAATTTTTTCATCATGCGATGATGTGATGCGAAAATTTTTGATTTCGTTTAAAATTGTTTGCCATTCTCGATTTTGAAAGAAAAAATTAAGCACTTTGATCGCTAATGCTGCTTCCGTTAATGACATGTAAAGACGATTGGTTAGATCGGAAAAATCCGTAATTAAAAATATATTGCAAACCATCAAGACTGCGTAAATAATGGAAAAAATGAACAAAAATATAACCGAATAAGTTGTATACAACTGAAGCGATGTTTGACCATATGGCTTCCATAAACCGAAAATCCACAAAATGTTACACAAAAAGCTAGTAATTTTTTTTATATACACACTAGCTGAACGATTCATTTCCATTGTTTTTCAATATGATTGGGTATACGCGTTTTAACTGAATGAATTGAAATCCTTAAAATAAAAAGCTTTATATATTTTCATAGTTAAAATACATCCAAAGGATTTTTATTTAAAATGGACATAAAACTCAAAAGTAATTATGCGTCTGTAATTTGAAGCAATTATTACAGGAATAACCGTCTGATATCGAGACACGCAGATTAAAAATGTAAAAGAGAAATATTCTCGGTAAATAAACATTTATTCCTTTCTTTTCAAACATTCAAAGATATATCTCTTGAACCAAAAATGAATATTGAGTTTTGTTAATATTTTGCATGATAGTTTACATTTTAGTTTTTTCGAATTTTTTTCTGTGACAACATTTATTATTTATACATTTTTAACATTTTTTACATTTTTTACATTTCTAAAATTTGTTTGAACTGATTGAGATCAACTTAAACAAAAAAAAAATTATCCTGAAAAGAATGAATTTAAAAACAATTCCAACAATTTATTTCACCATTGAAAGTGAAAATGAAATTAATTTAGAATATTTTATTTTATAATTGATTTATCAAGATTAATTTCAAGTTAACGTTGTGATCCAATTTAAAAGAATTTGTATTGCCGTTTGAGTTCAGTAGTTAGTCCTCCAGTCAGTCACTTGAGAAAAATTTAAATCACCTTGACGATAGAGAAAATACATCATAGCAGCCAATGTTTTAGCATCATCAATGCCAGAATGAGCGTTGCCAATTCGTTCAATATTGATTCGCTTTAACGCTTCTTCAAAACTTAATTGGCCTGGGTATTTTTTCTAAACAACGAGAAAAGTATAAAGTAGTAAATTTTCAGCGATATTAAAAAATGAACGTAAAATAATTTTTTTGAAAAAAATTACTCGAAATAACTGTCGAGCATCAATCCACGATTTCAAAAATGGTTTGATTTCCAATTTATGGCGAATACAGTCCAATCGTAAATAGGTTTGTAAATCCCAATTAGTCCAAGAACAGAATGTTACATTACAACCGTATCGAATGGATCTGATGTTTGGAGTCGCAAATTTTAGCTCATATCGGAATCGTAAATCTTCCAACCACAATAGAAATTTTGCATAAACATCAGGATATGTCGGTTGAACATCAATAAGCGATTGTGTAATTTTTGTTAAATTTAAACAATAATCACTTAGAGTTGGACGAATTGTTGGTTTCACATAATGATGAAATTGCGATTCAATTTTTCCAACTTTGAGATTAAGAAGCACTGCACCAAATTCTATTTTTCATAAGAAAATAGTTTTTGTTTAATTTCGACCTTTTTTTGACCTTTTTTTTTCAATTTGAAACTCGAATATTACCAATTATTTCCGCATTATCCACATTTCGCACTTCCCAGCACGTTGCTTCAAAATCCAAACAAATCAAGTAATTGAATGACATTTTTTGAAATAATATAATTAAATAAATGCACTGTTAGTTATTGATTACTTGACAAATTTTCATAGTTTGAAGAAAAGAAAAAAAAAAATCACACAATTTCACACCGCACACAAAAATTCACAAAACAAAAATAACAACAATTTTTTTTTTCCAGTGCTTAATTTAAGAGAATTTTTTTTTATTGAAACAAGTATTTTTTTTTATTGATCAATGCAATCGTGCAACGTCTTATGCCTTTCAAGTCGTTTTAACTAATGATGCTATTCATATTCGTCCACATAGAACCATGTTGTTAACAACGAAAGAGATAAGAGTTATAAGAATAAATTATTCTTATTATCGGAATAACGGAAAAATGTCTATGGCAATGTGCGACGCATACGAAAAAACAAACATTTGTGCGTCTTATACTTAGAGGTGCGTGCAATACCGAATTTTTGCCTGCATGGTATGCAGTGCATAATCGGTGTGCAAATTATATCAGCTCTGAATAGCATGAATAATTTGAATTTAGATTTTCAATTCTACATGCAAATGTTACATTATGAGTATTATATATCTATTTCATTACATTGTGTGGGCAATTTCTATAATAATATTCTCTATAGTATGCCATATTCAAAAAATAACATCATTTGTGTATGGTAAAATTGACTAAATTTGCTCTTGATCTTGCTGATTCAAGTGATTAATCACTAATGAATTCATGCCTTGATTCATGCACTCATATTTTTCAATTTTTTTTTTTTCATCAAATGCATATAAAATTTTTATTTGAATGAATCTGACTACAAATTTCTGAAAATATAACAAACAATGAATGCTCTTTCGGTCCCAATAAATCACTGAATATGATTTTTCATTTACAATGTATCGAATTGCTGCCAGACATTTCGCTCGTTTTGTTCCAAATTTTCTTCTTCTAACCGACAATTGTTTTATTCTATTATAAAAAATAAAAGTATTGTACATATTAATATTTTTATTTGTATCATACTTGCTATGGGTGGCATAATGTCGGGTGGCTGTCTAATGAGCTAATTACATGTAAGGAGCCCATTTTATGTGGTATTCAAAATCGAATAATATACTAGCATATGTATGCAACAAGTATATACACATCTAATCTAGCGATTCATTTACTCATTGAACTTCAAAATGATCAGCTGTGTTAAATTTATAATATTTTTACTTGTGATTAAAGTGGGCGCAGATTGCAATTGCAGTAAAATGTTGTTCAAAAATTGATATCAAAAATTTGAAAATTGTTCTAACAAAACTATTTGTATTAATGAAAAACCATTGATTTATTAAATCACATGCAATCTCTTTTAAAACTTTGAGTTAGCTTGTTTTTTAAAATAAAATATTCTAAGCATCCTAGAGGGAAATAACCAAAAAAATTTCATTCAAATCTCAACTAGTTTTTTGAAATTCAAATAAATTGACAAAAATCAACAAATCATTGCAGAATACTACAAATCCATCATCTCAATGTCAAATCCAGTGTCAAATTCAGCAGATTATAATCATTTGCAATAATAGTTGTAGTACAATATGGTCATTTTTTTTTCGTTGCACAATCACAACCAAGTGCATACTGCCATATAGAGGTGCAGCCGCCGATAATTCAAACGGAGACCAACTGCCTTACAATTTGAAAAGAAAAAATGAGAATATTAGCTCCGCCTAAAGTGAATAAAGGCGCAAGACATAATGTAAAATTTCCAATAAATAGTTTGACCAATCATTGAATAACTTCATAAATTTCTAATTGTTTGGCGCTCAGTATTGCAGTTGGAAACGAATTTACTCATAACTCATCAACGTTTATCCGTACTTAAAAATACTTAGAAAGAGACAGTAAGAATGAATGACAATTGTTAAGTATTGTTAAGTAAATGTTCCGATAGAGTGTTTACACCAGAATACGCACATGCTCGTGAACAATTGAATGTCACAAACAAATGAGAAAAAAAAATCAATGTTACATGCGGCATATACAGAAGTAAAGATATAAAGCGATTGAACTGCTGTTAGATATCAGTCATACGATTCGGTGACATGAGTGAGGTAACACGTCGCACTCTCTCAATGTTCACATCATTACATCGACAATACAACAAAAAATCGAAATTTTATTAATAAATTGTTTTTTATGTTTATATTCAATTGATGGATACAAAATTAAAATAGAATCTATCTCTGCTTGAGTTTGATTATTTATTTTTATTGTTTCAAAATATAGATTTTCATGTGAGCGGTGAGTTCAATATTGTGTTAAATAACGAAATTTAATTCAAGTGGTTTCACATAATGATGCAATTAAATCAATAAATATTAATTTCTCATCAATGTTGACACACTCTAATTGTTATTGATAAATCAAGCTATACTTTGCTACAAATACGAAATAATGTCATTTTCTTGATAAAAGGACATGATAAAAGGAATTATTTAACAAAATTCTTACAAGAAACAATTTAATGTAGTCTCTTATAAGAAAAAAAATTTAATGGAAATTTTACCAATTACAAGCTAACAGACATTTCATCATGGAAATACATGACAAGACAAATGATCAATGAAAAAAGAGTTGAAATGGTTTGTTAAAATCAATGTGTTTATTGATTACGTATGGGTCAAATCAATAATGTTTAATTTAAGTCATTTGTTTGATGAAATATTAATCAATGTGTATGTATACGGGACGCTAAAAATATGAAATCAATTAAAGAAAGAGTTTAAAACAACAGAAGCTGTAAATAGTCTGCAGTGACAGCGAATATACGGTGAAATAATTTTCAAATAACAAAACGAAGAAAATGAAGAATCAAAATGGTATTTGACTAGCAAAATTATATTTATCTAAGAAATAAACATAAACTCAGCCGTATAGACGGTTTCATTTGAAAATCGTTCTCGTTCTTTATTGCTTGAATATTGTTTGTCAAGTATTCGAAAATCATTTGCAAATAATTCTTTATCGAAATCCAGATAAAAATTATTTCTTTTTCACCATGATTCAGTGAAAAATGGCAAAAATTAAAACAATAGCTAATGGCAATGGATATATCAGATTACAAAATGGGGTATAAAATGGTACCCATTAAAATTAATTTTGCATATGATGCGATAAGCATTTTCCAATGAACATTCAAATGAAAACGAATTAAGCAAAATGAATTGTTTGATAATTTTTCATGTTCTTAGATTCATTTTAAAGTTTGAATAGCATTATCAAAAAAAAAAAGAAAAACAAAAATATTTTTTTATTTGAATGTGTACCTGTCTAGATGCGTAAACAATTATATATATCGAATGTTAAAAGTCCAAAGTTCATAAACATTTTCAATTATTTGAAATAATAACGTTTATACTGGCATGAAATTGGCAAATGAACAAATGACGAAATTCCAAAATTTTGATTTATTTTTCAGTTTCATAGCAATTTCCATTAAAAATGGCAACGTTTTCGATATGGGATTATGTGGTTTTAGTTATTATGTTGATAATATCAGCTGCCATTGGATTATATTATCGTTTCACTGGTGGCAAACAAAAAACAACAAAAGTATGCATTGCTTACAATTAACGTGAAACGTGATCAATACAATAAATTCCTTAATTAAATGTGTGATTTATAGGAATACTTTCTAGCAGATAGTGGCGTTTCAATATTACCCGTTTCGTTTAGCTTAATGGCCAGTTTTATGAGCGCCATAACATTGGTAAATTTTAATCTTCAATTATTTTATGAAAATATTGATTTTCAACAGTTTTTCTGTCTCACAACTTTAGCTTGGCTTGTCTACTGAAATCTACACATATGGAATTATATTCTCTGTGATCAATTTATCATATGGATTTTCCACAGCTTTATCGGCTTTTTATTATTTACCGGTTTTTTATAAACTACAAGCAACTAGCACTTATGAGGTAAAAATATATGCTGAAAAATGTGTAATTTTTTCCATAATTTAAAAAGATGAATTTTGAAAAAAAAAAAAAAAAAAAAAAAATTTCAAACGAGAAAATGAATTTTGATCGCAAATGAAAATTCTGTTCTTAGTACTTAGAAAAACGTTTTGGTGCTACAACACGTCTCATTGCATCCATTACTTATTCATTGCAAATGATCCTTTACATGGGAGTCGTACTTTATGCCCCAGCATTGGCATTGGAAGCCATTACAGGATTATCGAACGTTAACTCCATTTTGATCATTGGTAATGAGTCCGTTAATTAATTTCTTTAATGAACATTTTTTCATTTGTTTTCTTTTTCAGGAGCCGTTTGCACTTTTTACTCCACAATTGGAGGAATGAAAGCCGTTTTAATAACAGATGTTTTCCAGTATAAATATATTTCCGTTTTTTCTTTTTTTTCGCTTTGAAAAATTCTGACTTTTTTCTCATTCATTCATCTAGATCAATACTCATGTTTGCGGCCATTTATTGTGTCATCATTTGTGCAGCACTAAAAGTTGGTGGACTTACAGCAATTTGGGAAATATCCAAAGAAGGTGGCCGATTGGAGTTTTTCGAGTAAGCAAAGCTTTAAATTTTTAATTAAAAATCTAAATTCGTCATCTTAAGTCTTAATCAAAAATTCAAATAATCATAATATTTAGACTTTGTTTATCTAATAATTTGCTCAATCGTTTTGCTTTTAGTTTTAGTTTGGATCCAACAGTTCGTCATACATGGTTTTCTCTGATCATTGGAGGCTTTTTCACTTATGCTACATTATATGCTTGTAATCAAACGCAAGTTCAGCGATTGCTAACTGTTAAAAATTTAAAATCAGCACAAAAAGCCGCTTTCATTAATTGGCCAATATTATCGTTGCTTAGTATAAGTACCTGTTTTAGTGGTCTTTCGTTATATGCTTATTATTCAAAATGTGATCCATTGCTAGATAAGCGAATTACCTCCAGAGATCAGGTGCGCTTTTATTGCGGAAAATTTTATATCATCAACAGTTAATTTTGAATAAGAATATTTATTACAGTTAATGCCATTATTTGTCATCGAAGCAATGGAAGGAATGCCTGGTTTGCCTGGCATTTTTGTATCTGGCATTTTTTCGGCCAGTTTATCTTCTGTATCAGCAGCTATGAATTCATTGGCCGCAGTTACATTGGAAGATTATATAAAAGTAAGAAAAAAGAAAACTGGGAAAAATAATGGAAAACTATTTTCAAGTCATTGAGTTAATTGAAAAAAAAAAAAAAAAAAATAAAAAAACAATTTTCCAGCCATTGTATTTGGTCATCAAAGGAAAACCACTGAAAGAAAGTAAATCAACATTACCATCAAAAATAACCGCTTTTCTTTATGGATTAGTTTGCGTGGCAATCGCTTATTTGGGTAAAAAAAATTAACAATTCTTAATTAGTTCAGGATTATATTCTTCTCTTAAAAAGCATCATTTGACATTACCGTGTTGTCGTTTCAGCAAAATATTTTGGCAGTATCCTTGAGGTATCATTTTCAATTTTTGGAGCTGTTGGTGGTCCATTACTAGGCATGTTTACTTTGGGAATGTTCACATTAAGGGGAAATCAAAGGGTAATGTTCACATTAAGAGGAAATCAACTTTGAAATGGAATAAAACTATTTGAATTCATAGGGAGCCGTTTCCGGTCTTATTATTAGCCTTATGTTTATGTTATGGATTGCATTTCAACCAAAACCGAAATTGTCGACTCTTCCTTTTTCCATGGAAGAGTGTCCAAAAATAACTGAATTTCCAATCACACCAAGAAATCCAAACAATGCAACCAATGACGAGTAAAAGAAACAGACGCTATTTTTTTTATTGACATTTTGATTTCAATGTTGAATTTCTCATTTTTAGATTCTTGTGGATGGCTAAAATATCATACATGTGGTATGCTCCATTTGGTTTTTGTCTAGCACTCTTTGGCGGTTGGATAATAAGTATAATTCTTGAGTCACTTGGACTCGACGGTGAATCAACTATTTATACAGATGAGAAGAAAACCCTTATCAATCCTGATCTTTTTACACCACATCTTGCGAAACGTGTACAGAAACAAAATGCTGAAATTATGGTGAAAAATTTTGCGGTAATGAACAATGACAAGATTATATCCATGACCTACGTTTCTTAAAATATCCAAATTTTTTCGGACATATTTTGCATATTTTGTCATTTTAATAAATTGTTTTTTTCTTTCAAAATAGATTGCAAATGGTGACTATGGCACTCAAAACTATGCCATTTACAATACCGATTTATGAAATGAATTAGGTTTATGATTTGATTTCAATCATTATATCAAATTTATTTTGAAACAATCATTTAAAATGATTTACTTTATAATTATTTTCAACGAACAATCTAATGTGACAGGCACACAATAAGAGTAAGAGAGAGAGGTCTTCCAATCAACACAGCATATTTATTAAATTAAAAAAATTCGTCTAAATAAATACATATTTATAGTTGTATACAAATACAAGAATAATAAATTAAAATCAAAATCAAATTTTCGGTTTTTAATACAAACTCTTATAATTTGTGACATTCATTAATTTACAAATGATTCACACAAGCAGAATTTAATGGAAACACTCATCGAAAAAATGTTGCAAGTGTGAACATACTTTAACTGATTGGGACACAACCGTCAAACGTATAATTTGTTAGTACATGAGGTGGTTTGATCTGTCAAACTGTAGTTATTACGTATTTGAATGCCGACTAAAATTGTTCGCAAATAAAAATTGATTTCAAACATCTATCTACACATACATTAGGCGTAAGTTTAATAAGTTTTTTTATATCTGGAGATATATTTATTATGATATAATTACCAAGATTAATTTTTTTTGATTTTTTGCTAATTCCATTTCAGATAAGCAGCATTGAAATCAAGCGGTGAGCTTGGTAACATTTGGCTTGTCATTGTCTAGCAATAAATTGTTTATTTAATTGATGAAATGGATGGTGAATCATTGAAACCGCCAGAGGACAGTTTTCCCGTTCAAGTGAAGAAATTTTTAGATAATAATGAACCAAAAGATGCACTCCAACTAGTCGAAAATGTGCAGAATAAAGAAAAAGTCATACAAGAATGTACGGAATTGATAACTGTTGTGGCAAAATATTTAAACAATCAAAATTTGGCACAAAACTACGAATTACACAATGCATGTGAACGAATTCTCATGAAAATTGCGGAATTGGGCCCAGAAACGGATGTTGTTCTTGGTTTATTAGAGATACTCGATACAACAAAATCGGATAATACTGTTGTTAGCATGATGAAAGCACTTCAAGTGCTTTTATTAAGATTACAACAACTCGAACCAGAACAACGGAATTCCCATTCAATTGATTGGGTATTAAATTCGGTACAAGGTTATGCAAGTGAATTGCCATTAACACAACAGCTTCGAAATCGTTTAGAAGATGAAGAAGAGCAATTGTTGGAAGAAGAAGGGGAAGTTAAGCGTATAGTCAGTTTTTACATTTACATGATTCAATTCTATGAGCCAATTTTATTGAAAATTATTGTGAATGAACCATTGACATTAACATTTCGTAATAATGGTGCAACACATCGAAATATTATGGCTTGTTTTATCATTCAATTATTTTGTATACCATTTGCTTGTTTGGATTTTTCCGATCCAAGGAAAACAGTCAACAATAAACATGATCAAAATGTCATTACGTTAACAAATGTATATACGCGTCAATGTGTAACATCATTAACAAAGCATTTAATGCAATTGTATCCAAATCCAATACAATTAATTGGTTACGGTCATCGTCGCGCATTGCATCCGTATGTATATGAACAATCAGATGATTCTGAAGATTTTGCCCATTTACCATCGGATATTTTTGTGCTCGATGCAAAAGTATCAACCAGTAGTTTGGCGGTTATGTTTTATGGACTTTTTGTGGAAAATTCATTTCAACAAAATTTACCACAAATCTATCATGGTGTTTATTTATTTGAAATGGGATTGTATTTTGTTACATCATTATTGTCAAGTTCTGAAGAAACATTACGAACGAAAGGGCTTCGATTGGGCATATATTTTTTAAATAATTTACACGATGAACGTCTTGATGACGATACATTTGATTTGGATATTCATAAAGAATTTACCAAAATACTATTCAAAGTTTTAACAACAACACATGTTCGGCGAAATAGTAAAATGGGCGTAGAACTACTTCAATTGTATATCAACAAATTGAAAACAATAAATGCAAAATATTTTCTGATCGATTCTTTTATGGAGAAAATAACAAATTTCAGAATTCAAAGCATATTGGTTATGATTTATAAAGATATTATTGCAAATGAAATGAATGCAATCGATATTGGTCGTCAAACTGAAGTGTCAATATATTGTCGTGGTGAAATGTTAAAGCGGCTATTGTTTAATCGTATTTGCATTTTACCAAGTGGCGTTGAAACGGATCTTTTAAAACAAAATGATATGGTCATGGCCCCATTGAATTTTCTACGATTTTTGGCATTACGTGACAAACAAAATGTTACACAAATATGGAATTATATGGGAGAAATTGAAGAAAATTATTTAAAATCATTACAATTAGCATTAGATTATTCACGGGCACATTATCGATATGCAGCGCGGCTTATTTATGATCATAAAGAATCGGATGATATTGAATTGGAATTAAGTGTACATGATCGTGAAACTATGAGCATGGCTGATTTAGAAGAACACAGATTAAAAGTGCTTGCTATTGGACAAAATACATTTGATTTAATTTCCATTACATTGTCACTTTTACATCAAAGTATTGATGCACACAGATCCAAAAATAATTAAATTTTTTCATTAAAATATTTCAAATGGTTGAAAATCATTGGAAAAAAAACAACAGTTTCACTTTTTGATTAAAAATCATGAAAAGAAAACAATTTTTTTACAAAAAAAAAAAAAAAAAAAAAAAAGAAAAATCACATTCATTTAGAAGTTCAACCCACAGGTAAAAAAAAATATTCATTGTGATAAAGAATCTAATTCATTGTATTTGGAAAACGCTATAAAATAATGTGAAAAAATTATTATAATTTTTTAAAACTTATACAAACTGAATCTTGAAGGATAATAAAATAAAAGATTAATTCCATAAAATCTTCCCAAATATTTTTGCATTTTATTTCAACAAAAACCAAAGCATTTTTCCCATTTTCAGTTGTCAAGTGTTGCTGAAATGAGATTTGAATCGATTTATCATGGAAAATTATCAACAAGTGCCATGACTATCAGCTTATAAAAATAGTTTTTTTTTATTTATCGCAATTGATTAACCTGATTAGAAATGACCAAATCTTGAAAATGGGTTAAACAAGAACAACAGTATTTACGATGTCGCATACATAAAAACAAAGTTGCAATCTTGCTAAGTGATTTTCATTAAGAAATGAATGCCAAAAACATTTTCACATCGATGTTCACTTGTTCGTATATTTTGTATTATATACAGTCTAGAATGTATTGATATTTACTTTTCATGAGTAGCCGTTTTGGCTGCTGTTGTTTGCTTACATCTTGCTATTGATTTGTATGCATACACATTGTTTCCAATACACAAAAATATTTCTCAATATTTAAACATCTAAAAATACACCGGCTAAATAATTGCACTACTACATTGATATCATCATCAGAATTCAAGTGTGTGATTCGTGCGTTGTGCGCATACACGTTCCGTTATGTTCGTTTCTCATTCTTTTTTACATCTACAAAACATCGCATCGCATCACAAATGCCAAACAGAATAAACGTAACCAGAGCCAGTGTGACAGTCATAGCATGCGGTTGAATTGAATATTTTGTGTGATTGAAGAAGAAACATACGATTCAGTGTGTACATGTTTTATTTTTCATGTAAAAAAGAAGAAGAAGAGGGAATATAGCAACCAGAGTGAATAGACACAGTCAATTAAATTGAATTGCTTTGACCGTAATCGATTTGTGAAAGTATTGCGTGTGTGTGTGTGTGTGTGTGTGATACGATAAATGTGATTAATACAATCAACTATTTTAGTAAATTGTATACAACAATTTGATTAAAAAGTGATAGCATCTGTTTCAATTGTGATTTGGAAATGAGTGAATTAAATGGTGTAACGATTGAAAATGATACAAATCATGTGAAGGATGTAAACGATGAGCAACCACAAAAATTGCATAGTTTTGACTTGCTGTCAGCCTCATTGCCATCGGCTGTGCCACAATATGGCATTAAACTGAAATTCAATCACAAATATCCAGAGAAACGTACACAAAATATACGACCATCCGTGCGACAGAGTTTACCACTCATTCCATTGGCATGGAGGTAGGCTGGCAACAATAAACACGACAAAAACATCACCATCAATTTATCCATCTATTTATATACTTTGCTTTTGTTTTAATATCCGTCATTCAATTTATGACTTGACAATTCCTAGTTGACTCTCTATTTAACTCTTACTCTCTTCCCTTCTGTCTCTGCCCCCCCCCCCTCTCTCTCTCTCTGTCTTTCTCTATCTTTCTCTCTCTCTCACCTTCTTTCTCTCTTTCGCTCTTTTCCATTCTCACTTTTCCATTTATATTTTTTCTGATTCGTTTATTCGATTCGTGTCTGTTTTATAACAAATCGTAATCGAGGGAGCATCAACACATAATAAATTACATTCATCTCGCACCTTTCATAAACAAAAACTGTATATGTTGAGAAGATTTCTTCTTCTGTTGCAATTAAATTCTGCTTTTTTCCCACATTTGTACTCATTTCCATTTAGTTAAAAGTGTAAATGTCATTCACCCCTTTTAACAAATGCAAATCCGAAATAGCATTTCCTCCATTGACAAATACATTGAACGTTTCAACGTCATGAAACGAATTGTACATAAAAGTTTTTTTGAGTAATTGGATGTAGAATTGTTTTGAAAGGATCTTCATGTTACCTACCCTGCGTCAGTGTCATTTATTGTATTGGTTTTTTTTTCTTTTGCTCTCGAAACATTGACTTCACTTTCACATTGAAGTACATTGACTTCAATTTCCGGATACGCTGGTATTACCACAACAAACGCCTTATTGCATGCAAAAAAAGAAAAATGAACATACACATACCAATGTTATACCAAATAAACATTCACATCGAACGACTCAATATAAAAATAAAATTTATGGGATTGGCCAAATGTAAACAAACTATTACAACTGCGGCTATGCACAATTTTATTCAGAGAGAAGAAAAAAACAGAAATTCAATATGTAAATTCATAAATTATAGGCTAATGAATAAGAAAGAATGTGTCACATGGGACATTGATAACATGAATAATATGAATAATGATGATAAAATGGCTTTAACAATTTTAAGATGTATTTAAATTCTTGCTTTTCTTTCAAAAGAAAAATATTTCGTTTTTTTTTTTTTCATTGTTTTTTTTTAGAGAAAACGTGTTTTATAATATTTTAAGAATTTAAATTTATCATGATATACTTTATTCAAACTGAAATTTTTCACATATTTGTTATTTTCAGATATTTGATGTATTATTCAAAAGTGACACGAGAAGGTCGAAAATGTGTTATGGATTATAATTACGTGGAGCATTCACGTCAAATATACGGTGTACCGATTGGGGGAATTGGAAGTGGAACAATTGGTCGCGGATATGCTGGTGAATTTTGCCGTTTTCAAATGCGACCCGGAATCTATGAGTACAATGTTGTACATGCCAATCAGTTTATCATCACGATTCGTGATGCCGATGGCACAACTATTCTCCAAAGTCTATTGTCTACCTACGAGTGAGTTTTAAATTTTAATATTAAAAATCGTCGATGTGCATATTTCATGAGGTTTCAATGGATACTTGTTGAGGCAGTATTATAACGAAAGAGCTCTCTCTTTCTCGCTCTCTCTTTCTCTTTCTTTCTCTCTCTCTCTCTCTCTCTCTCTCTCTCTCTCTCAAACTCTCTTCGCTCTACTTTAGAAACGAGAGAGAGAGAGAGAGAGAGAGAGAGAGAGAGAGAGAGAGAGAATGAAAGAGCGAAAGATAAAGAGTGAAAGAATAAAGAAACAATCAAACAAAGAACGAACGAGACAGAAAGAGAGCCAAATGAATAAATAGAAAGCCAAAAACAGAGAAAAAAATCAATAATTTCGTCCTCGGTTTCTGTTTGGTGCCACTAACTCAACTGAAACATTCAACTCTTATGGTTCTAGCGAATGGAATGAAAACAGTTGACGCTTTGCTGACTGTGTGGTTAACACAATATGCGTTTTTGCTTTTGTTGTTGTTTTTTTTTCTCTCTTTCTCGTCTTTTTATGATGGTTGTTTTTTACGAGTACTCCAGTCGTGCATTGTATAACGGAAGAAATGAAAACCAAAAACTATATCAAATAAACGTGGAAGAAATAAAATGAATTCATAATAAAAAAAAAAAATGCTTGCAAGCTTGAAGCTCAATGGCGTCATCCAGTCTACAATATTCGATTAATGTTTTATTTCATGCGATTTCCAATGTATGCCTCTTTCACCTCCCATCCATCTTTCAACAAATTTATTCTTTCCCGATAATCATTTTGCGCCCCACACATTCATTCCCATGCAATATTCATTCATTTATTTTGTAACTAACACAAATCGAATCAAATTATGGCCCACATTTAGCTCCTTAATTACTATTATAAATAACGAAGTTATTTTCTCAAGTCATTCAACGATACGAAAGACAATGTTGTATACGATGGTGGTCGCTTTGTGCAAAACACAATCTCGCGCAAAAGGCAGGTCGTGCGTTTCTGTAATATGACAAATTATATTTGAAATTCATTTCAACATATGATTTGAATACGAACCCCGTACAATAAACTTTTGCGTGTAGATGGATTAAGAATTAATATGCTGACATGGAATATAAATGGTTTTCTAAATCATTCAGACAGACGTATTAAATTGGTCAAAATTGCGCAGAAATTTGGACATTAGTTTATCTAATTACAAATATACAAGTCATAATGACTTGAATATTTGTAATCCAGCGACTTTTGTTTTAATGTATGATTAAATTTTAAGTTCATTGTTGTGTGGATGGAAATGAATTTCGATTAGATATTTTTCAAAATGTATAGATTCATTCAAGCATATTTCGCAATTATATAAAATTAAAATGTTTGAATTTTCTATTTTAGGCGCCCAAAATCATCAGTATTATGTTGGGAATCAAAATTGGATGGAAATAAATGTACATACACTGGCTTGTATCCGCGTGCTTGGTCTGAATATGATCTCAGCGAGTATGGCATTAAATTATGCTGTCGACAAATTTCTCCATTTTTACCACATGAATATAAGGACTCATCATTACCATGTGTCGCTTTCGTATGGACAGTGGAGAATGTATGCGATGAGGAGCGTAATGTATCGATTACATTTACATTTAAAAATGGTACTGGTACCACATTTACAATAAAAATAAAAATAAATATATTCAATATTTATAACATTTGATATATTTTATTTACAATATTTATGTATTTATTTGTGTATTTTTGTATTTTATTTTTATTTTCTTTTGTTGTTTCCCCCTAGGTACTGGTACCAAAAAGCAAGATGCCGAAGGTTGGTTCTTTTTTTTTTGTTTGTAATAATTTTCTCTTTGCTAGTCTATGGTTCCATTTTTTTTGTATTTTTTTTTTTTCATTTTGCATGAAATTAAATTGGACAATTAATTATTTAGATGAAATTTAATATATTTGATAGGAAATCCAACCACAACGACATTAGACAGTGAATCGATAAAATCGGTTTGTATAAAACAAACAATAACCGGTATGGAGTGTACGTATGCTATTGCGTGCAAAGGTGATAATGATAATCTGAGCTATTGCACGCAATTCGATCCGTATGGCAATGGTGAACAATTATGGAAAGATCTACTTGAAAATGGCAAACTAACTGAAGCGAGCGTTGACGAGAAACTTAAAGGTAGTCTTTTTTTTGATGACGTTTATTTGTGTCTCTATTTTTTCTGTTCAATCAATTTATTAACATTATTGCTTTTGACGACGATGACGACAACGATGACAAAAAAAAATAAAAAAAATAAAAAAGCCAAGGATGTTGGTGTAGCTATTTGTAGGCAAGTAAAGGTCATGCCGCAAACCAGTAATGATTTAGAATTTGCGTTAGCATGGGACATGCCAAAAATACAATTTCACAAGAAAATCAAAGAATACACCAGGTACACAAAAGGCAACATTTAAAAAATATTTTCCAAATCAATGACATTTAACATTTTAATTTTCTCCTTTAGATATTACACCAAATACTTTGGCGGAAATGGTGATGCAGCGCATAACATTTGTGCATACGCAATTGAAAATTATGAAAGATGGGAACTAACGATAAACAATTGGCAACAGCCAATACTCAATGATTCCGAGCTACCTGATTGGTACAAAAGTGCAATTTTTAATGAATTGTATTATTTGGCCGATGGTGGATCACTTTGGCTAACATTTGAACAAACCGAAAATATTGAATACAACGATCCACGATTGGCATATGGACGATTTGCATATTTGGAAGGACATGAATATCGTATGTATAATACGTACGATGTGCATTATTATGCCAGTCATGCATTGGCTAGTCTTTGGCCAAATTTACAAATCAGTATGCAGTATGATTTTCGTGATAGTATTTCAATGGAAATACCCGAAACGCGAAAGCATTTGTATGATGGAAAATCGACAAGCAGAAAAGTACAAAATTCAATACCACATGACTTGGGTGAGTGATGAGTTAATAATGCTCTAAAAGGGGATTGAGTAGCATATTTAATTATTTCTTTCCTTATTACCACCTAGGTGATCCAGATGAAGAGCCATTCACATTAATTAATTCATATCCAATACATGATGTTGCCGAATGGCGAGACTTGAATGTAAAATTTGTACTACAAGTTTATCGTGATTATGAAGTATTGAGCAATTTATCGAAATCAGCACAAACCAATCCGCATAAATTTACATCAATTGAATTTATTGATAAAGACAGTGTATTTGATCTTCGTATACACGATAATCGTCATAAAATGTCATCGCCCGACAATGAAAAGGCTAAAAAACCAGCATCACTTTATATCAATGGCAGCAATGGAAAATTTTGCCTTATGGATGGATTAACTTATTTGAAAGCAATGTATCCAGCTTGTCATGCATTAATTGAAAAAACATTGGAATGGGACAAAGATGGTGATGGTTTAATTGAAAATAGCCGATCACCGGATCAAACATTTGATACATGGGTCATGGACGGAGCTAGTGCATACTGTTCGGGTTTATGGTTGGTATTTAATAAATTCAAAAATACACATAGACATATCATATCATAAATATTTGGAATCTATAGTCAATATTCAATTCATTTTTAGCAATAAATTAACAGTTATGAACACATTGTCGAAGGCAAAATAAGTGCAGAATATTTAAAAAAAAAAAAATATATTTATTTTGTTTTGTTGTTGTTTCCCCCTAGGTTGGCAGCACTTCAATGCATTTCAACAATGGCGAATCTTGTTGATAAACCCGAAGATAGTATAAAATATTCGGAAATATTAGAGAGAGGGAAAAAAGCATATGAAGAGAAACTTTGGAATAAAACTTATTACAAATTTGATACAATGAGCAGTTCAAAGAAATCCGTTGTTATGGCAGATCAATTGTGTGGTCATTGGTATTTGAGATATTCAAATGTTATTTACATCGATAGTTAGTTGTTAAGTTTCAAATTGAAAACATTATCGCGATGACAAAATAAGTAAGTATTGCTTAAAGTTGAGATTTGGTAGCTGAGATCAACATTCAACATGGCGACATTATCGACATAATCACATCATGGAAAGAGAGAAGAAAAGAACAGCATATTCTAAAAATTGGTAAGAATTTTTTTTTCTCTTTAACATTTACATCATTTGCGCATTTCATTTCATAGTTTATCGTTTGTAAAATATTGTTTGCATTGTAACACAAACGATAGTTTGTGTGACGGGAAGAGGTAACGCATTTTTCATTTGTGCATCATTCGATTGTGAAATATCATTTTTGAACAATACGTAGATAAAAGCCGCTCTATTTCAATACGTATAAATTTGGTTTTGGAAACATTTTTTTTTTGTCTTTTTGCACATGAAGTGGTGCTTGAAATGAAACAAATGCCCAAAGAGGTTCCGAGCGATCAGCAAAAAATCATCTTTTGGCAATGCTAAAACTGCCGCCAATTCTCCATTCAAAGCAATAGAAAAAATCGAAAGGAAAGGACTCGGTAGAGAGAGATGGAACATGAAGATTCGGTAAGTTGTTAAAAAAAAAACAAAAAAAAAAAAAAAAACATGAAAATTAATTTTGATTTAACAGTACCAAATCTCAACTTTGTCCTAGTTTGTCAAAACTGTGAACCGGCCAAAAATACTGTTCTGGCTGCTCCAAACGAGTGGATTGGAAAGGTACATCATACACATCGAAAGAAACTGAATGTCGAACCAAGACCAAAGCAAATGACATTCGAACGAAAAACAATTGTGTGGGAAATCGTGATAACAATGCATCACTCAACATGATTTACAAAGGAATGTGTATGCTGACAAATGTACCAATCAATCCAGATTTCAATCGAAAAGCTACCACACTGAGACAACGTCGAGCAGCAGCAGCAGAACAGCAAAGAAGAAGAAGAAATTTGCAAGATCTATGAATAATGTTACATCGTAAGAAAACGTCCATCTAGTGACTTGATGTAGAACTTTCTATACAACCTATGAGTGTGAAAGAGACAAATACGTCTAAAAGAGACAAACACACAAACATTACTTTGTATTTACGTAGCAGCATTATAGTTCTGTAATCAGTCGTTAGATGGCGAATTTTTCTGTGATGACACTTGTTGTTAATGTAAATTAGTGTAAAATCAATTTTGCTCATAGTGCCTGGAAATTTGGCTGGGGCGTCCTCTAGGGGAGAGAGGTAAGTATTGAATTAATATTGATGAAATCAGATTAAATATAATTGATACTAACTGTTCGAGTGTAGTAATTTCCAAATGTTTTTTTTTTTTGATACATATTTCTCTAGGGGGAAATATCTCAAAACAAATATTCAAATTTGTTCCAAATATTGCAAATGTAGTGCAAATGTTGCAAATATCGAGCAAATATTGCAAATATCGAGCAAATGTTGCAAATATCTGCAAATATTTTTTTGAAAATTTTCCACCAATTGATGCAAATGTTGCAAATATTGATCAAATGTTGCAAATATGGAGCGAATGTTGCAAATATCGAGCAAATGTTGCAAATATCGAGCAAATGTTGCAAATATCGAGCAAATATGGCAAATATCGAGCAAATGTTGCAAATATTCGCAAATGTTGCAAATTTTTGAATAGACATTTCCCCCTAGATATTTCTCTTGTAGGTAGTGTTGGCGGTCAGAAAGTACTATTCTATAGTAAGTTTTTTTCTTTACAGACACAGAAAGATGCAGTATGATCTCAACTACCAATCTCAAATTTAAACGATATTTAGTCATATGTTTTGATTATTTATATTCAGTTTATTTAGAAATATTCACAATATTTACAATATTTGCAATATTTATATTTATTTTCTTTTGTTGTTTTCCCCAAGGTATTTGAGATGCTGTGGTTTCGATTATGATGTAAGTTTAATCAAACTTTATTCAATTATTCACTCTTGAAATTCATTTCATTTACAATGATATGAAGTATAAAGACTTAATTTAATCGAATATGTTTTGTCTTTTTTGTTTAAGGTTTTCCCAAAAGAAAATGTTCGAACGGCACTGAAAACAATTTATGATAATAACGTGATGTGTGTTTGTGATGGAAATTTAGGTGCTGTCAATGGATTTGTATTGAATTCAAATCCAAATAAACCGGGCTCCGTAGATTTTACAACGATTCAAAGCGAAGAAGTTTGGACTGGTGTAACATATGCTCTTGCCTCAACTATGCTCTATGAAGTAAATGAATTTTGACCCTTTCCGTTCTATTGATCTTTTGAAAAAAAAAAAAAAAATTTGTTTTAAAACAAATCATTTTGAATGGGTTTTGTCCTTTTTTGCTCTTTTTTAACTCTGAAAAAGTGAAAAAAGAAAGTGCACAATCTTTTCTGCTTTGTGAAATGTAATCAACTAATGGAATTCGATTTTCTTGTCTTCGATTTTTCAGGGAATGATAGAAGAAGCATTCCAAACTGCCGGTGGCTTATATAAATCAATTTCGCAACGATTTGGAATGAATTTTGAAACCCCAGAGGCTTTCTTTGTTGGCCGATATTTCCGTTCGTTGGGCTATATGCGACCACTTAGCATTTGGTCAATGCAAATGGCTTGGGAACGAAAGAAACAACAACGTGATTAAGAAAATCAACAACCAAAGTCATTTATAATCAAAACCACTGACCAAAAAAAAGAAAAAAAAAAAAAAAAAAAAACATAATAAAATCCTCTAGATGGTACCATATATGTATTTCTATACGTAATTGTATTGCTTTTTGCGATTCAGAATATACCTGGAAAACCGAAAAAGAAAAACAATTGAATTTAATTGTACACAAACACACATAAAAGTGCACAATTTATTTAGAAAATTTAAGTGAAATGATGAAATGAACAACAAATTATTTTAGTAAATCACACACACAGGGCACATTGACATGGTTTCACAATGAATTTTTCAATTTTGTATGCAATTTCAAATTGCTTTGTTGTTTAATTATTATTTTAATATTGAGTATTGGAGCTTCAATCTTTTTCATGAAAGATACACTTAGAAATTTGTGTCGAAATTCTATCTGTGATCAATGTTTTGGTACTTAAAATCTAAAAATTAAAATGTAAAGCAAAATTTGCATGCATTCCAGATTCAATTGTTCGATTCAATGATATTATAAATTTTTAAATATGCATTCACTTATTAAAAAAAAAAAAAAAAAAAAAATATAAATATATATATATAGCTGGAATCAATTGATAAGACACGAGCAGAAAATCAATAGAAAAATTGACTAAATTAATTCAATTAATTCATCTGGATGTATTTATCTCCCATTAAATCATTTAGTCGTTGAATTTGCTTGCATGTGGAATTGAAATGAAAAAATGAAAAAAAAAAAATAAAAAAAAAAAAACAAACCAAATGATCGGATCCAATGACCCACTTGTAATTCGATAATATTAATAAAAACCTTTTATGCCCCTGAAATTAAAGTTGCATTTTATGTATGTTTTTATGTTTGTTTGCAAATTGTCAATGTAAATGTGTTTGAGTTTTTTTGATTGCAGCATTAATGGCGTTGGTATGTTTCATCAGTTTTTTCCATTGTTCTGGAGTAAGAGAAATGCCTTTTTTTCCTGGTGCCCAACTGTCATCCTTCACCCAGAATTCACGAATATCGACGTAGGCATTGCCTTTGAATGACTGCACTGTTGCTCGACGATTTATGCTCAACTGAAACACTTTATTGTCAGCTTCCATCTTTGTCTTCTTCTCCACCGTTGTTGCCTTTGTTGCCTTCTTTGCCTTCTTCGCTGGCGGATGCTTTACAGAAACAAAGAAAAAATTAGAAAATGTTGTTTTTTCTTTATTCTTTTCAAAAGAACGGAATGAAAGTGTTTAAATTTGTTCTTACCTCATTGTTTTGTTCTGGAGTTTTTGGCTGAAGAATGTTTGACATAACGAGACGTGGCAACAATATTTGAACGGATTTTTGTTGACGAAACTTTAGCTTTGAATAATCTGCATCATTTTTCTTACGTTTTGACGGAACATCAACATCTTCAAATTGATACTCAGACTGACATGAAGCTTTTTCCAATGAACGGAGCTCTTTTTCACCCATTTTTGCATATGCTGCATTTTCTTTGGCCGTTTTTAATTCGCTTTCTTTTAACATTTGATCAATATCTATATCAAGCACCTTCGAATCATTGGTTGATGATAGGAACTTTTCAGTCCCAAAGCGAATCATATCACATTTCATTTCCTTTGATGTTTCAGCCATTTGTTCATCAATCGGTTTATGTTGTTTAATTTTCAATTGATTCAATCGCATTTTGATTTCCGCATGCCGTACAATGCATTCATCAACTGTATTTTTAGTAACTAAACGAAATACACGAACTTGCTTTGTTTGACCAATACAATGAACATGATCAATTGCCTTCAAGTCTGACTGTGGATTCCAATTAGAATCATAAAAAATCACCGTATCGGCTGTGGTTAAATTGATACCTATTCCAGGTGTTAAAATGATATAAATGAAGATCTCACTATTTTCCACATTGAAAACATTATTGTGCTGAGCACGATCTTCATATAATGTTTTTTCATCTAATCGTCGATATGAATATCCGCGCCAGCCCAAATAATTTTCCAATATGTCAAGCATGTTGACAAATTGACTAAATAAAACCACTTGAGAGCCTTGCGATTTAACCTTTATCAATAATTTATCCAATATTATCATTTTGCCAGATGCATCAATCAAATGTTGATCGATTATATACGGTGGTCCGGGTTCAATGTTTTCAATTAAATATGGATGATTTGCCACTTTATGTAGTTCCAACAAAATCATATTGATTGCTCTTTCCGTTTCCTTTTCATTGATTTTTTTCACTTTCTCCACCAACAACTTTTTGTACGTTTCATGCTGTAGTGGTGTTAAACCAACAAATAGTTTAAGCTCAATTTTTTGCCGTAGAGATTTTTCAATTTCAGCTTTAGTACGATACAGCATGAATGGACGTAGAATGTGTCGTAATCGATTTGCCAAATTGTTTTCACCTTTAAGACATGCATCAGAATTAAACCATGTATCAAAATCTTGCGAACTTGCAAACATTTCTGGCAATAGGAAATTCAACAATGTCCAAAGTTCATGTAAATTGTTCTATTTGGAAAATGGGGAAAAGAGAATGGAAAATTGCAAATTTCAATGATGTATTTTAAGTGATCTAAGTGAGGAAAAAAGGAAATGAAGAAAAATAAATGCTTTACATGCAATGGTGTTCCAGTGAGTAAAAGACGATTTTTTGAATTGAATGTACGCAGAATAATGCTCAATTTACTATTTTCATTTTTTATTTGATGAGCTTCATCAATCACAACATATTGCCAATAAATGCGTTGCAAAGCGCTTTTCTCCAATAAAATTATTTCGTATGTTGTTATTACAACATCCCATGATTTATAATTTTTCATTTTTTGTTTAACATCATTACGAGCGTTTTTGTCACCAATTAAAACGATTGGCTTTAGCGATGGACAAAATCGATTAACTTCATTGAACCAATTATGTATAGTTGATTTCGGTCCAACCACTAAAAATGGCCCATTGATTTTTCTATAATTTTGTAAAAAAGAAAGTATAAAGATCATCAGATTAGGCGACGCACATCTGCCTGCGTTTTCGTATGCACCGCATGTTCATTCCCATTAAATGATGTTGTAAGACATTTTTTTCAGTCTGACGAGAAAAATGCCTATGGCAATGTGCGGCACACACGAAAATACAAACATTTGAGCGTCGCAAACTTGAATTTGCGTGCACTATCAAATTTGTGTATGCACACTCAGTGTGCAATTTTCAGCTATGGTTGTGTAAATCAATGAATTGATCAGGAATGAAATTATATACTTGTAATTCTTCAGAAATCCAAGAATAGAAATTGATTGCAGTGTTTTTCCTATTGAAAAAAAGACAACATTGTGCGTTGTCACCGATTAATTGTATTCAAAATTCATTCAAATGTGTTTTCAATTGAATTTGTTTATGCAAAAAAATATACAATTTTTTTTTAAAAAGAAATCAAACCACCTACCCAATCCCATTTCATCGGCAAGAATTCCGTTAGTATTTATTTCATGCAATGCAATCAACCAATTCAATCCGCGCAATTGATAATCTCGCATTACACCCTGTATGTAGGCTGGCGTAGTATTAAATCGAATTGACAGGCCATCATTTTCATTATTATTTACATCATCGGATCGAAATGGTCTACAAATAAAAAAGCATCACAATGATTGCCATCAAATTAAATTACTAAACGCTCACTTGTTTTCCAATGGACGCATCACTTTTCGTTCAGCTTTGACTTTCAGCGAATTGTCAACATATTTTGAAACACTTTCGGCTTGTTCAAATAAATAATCAAGCCTTTTCTGCTGTTGTGGACTTAAACAATTTGGAATTGTCCTTGCATCGACAATCTTTTGTTCATACGTAGGTACACAATAAATTGCATAAAAATGAATAATGTGAGAAACACACTTGAAATTGTTGAAATAATAAAATAGAATCAAATTAGAACACTTACTGTCACTACGTAGTTGTTTTTATCAAAAATATGCGATTCGTCGTTATTCAATGCCTTCGCCATTCTTTGGTCGTTTTAAAAAATGATTTTCAAATAAAAAAAAAACAAAAAAAAAAAAAAAAAGAATAGAAAAATGTAATAAGAAATGCTAATATTGAAATAGAAATTTATTGTTGCAAACTCGTGCGTTGAATTTGAACTGAACACAATCCGTTAGCTCTAGCGTGCCATTGAAAATGTAAATTGAACTGTGTTTCACTGTACAACGACTGAAAGCGCCATGATGTCTAATTAAAAAATTTATAAACAGTTTAGGTTAAAATGCAAATTTACATTTCATTGTAAGAATGAACGCCAGAGGGCAAATCACCATTCAAAAATTAAAATTGACTCAAAATGACTTAAAATAACTGAAAATTTGATTTGTAAGTGAATGGAATATTTTGTCATTATCTAATGTAAAAAAAAATAGTTTTGCATAGAAAATACATACTTCGATTGTATTATATTTTTTGCGCAACAGAATCGAAGAACATCCGAACAAAGAAGACAAAAAAAAACCCTAATACACAAAAAATTGTGTTGTAGAAGCAATTTTAATAGTGCGTACAGTATATGATATACATTGAAACGCACGCGAAAGTAGCTTCTGTGAAGCGCCTTCTCAAAAGCAATAACAGACAGAGAAGCTGCATATAATGTCTGGCTTCTAATAAGAAGATGTTCTGAGGGATATAAAACATTGAAGTCCATTGAAATTTGGCCAAGCTATGGCCGTTTTTTGAACATATTGGCCAAAGAAACAACTATTTCAAATCAACGATTTTCAACAACAACAACAACAACAATCATTTAAAGACCATTAATGCCTTTCAGCGTCTGGTCTGTTTTGTAATGGTCGGCCAACAACAATTCTCCTCCAACGTACCCTATCGAGAGCCAGGTCTTCAGTTTCCCTATTCCAGTCATACCCTCTTTCATTCAAATCATTTTTTACCGAATCCAAATATCGTCTTCGCGGCCTACCTCTACCTCTCGGTGCATTCACTTCAGCATTCAAAATTAACTTTGGCAAACGATACTCATTCATACGCTGTACATGACCAAACCATCTCAACCTAGACTTTCTTGCTACTTCATCAATCGAATCCACATTCAAATCTTCCCGTATTCTTTCATTCCTAATTCTATTTTCCCATTGATCCCTACGCGACACACCCGAAATCATACGTAAAACTTTCATATCAGCCACCTCCAAACCATGAATTAAATTATTTGAATCGACCCAGCTCTCGCTGCCATACATGATAGTTGGTCTGAAGATTGACCCATGAATCATCAACTTCGTCTCCTTACTCAACTCTCGCTTATTGAAAACATGTGACCTAAGTTGAGCAACAACTTTGTTACCATTCACTCTGCGATGTTCGAACTCCTTATCCAGTTTGCCATCTTCCGAAAAGATGCATCCTAGATATTTGAATTGCGACACCTGCTCAAGCACACCTCCATTCAACATACAAATTACTTGTTTCCTATCTTTCCCTATATGCATAACCTGTGTCTTTGAGCTGCTAATGGTCATTCCATAGTTCGTACAAGCCGCTTCTAAATCGCTAATGCTGTTTTGAAGCTCTTGTTCTGAGCCCCCAAACAATACTAGGTCATCCGCATATGCAAGAGCGGAGATAATGTTTCCCCCCAAAACTACGTTACCCCTCAGCTTAGCTGACTTGATCAGTTTGTCCATATAAATTATAAATAAAAGCGGTGATATTGTACAGCCCTGTCGAAGACCATTTCGCACTTCAAACCATTCACTCAATTCCCCATCTACTCTCACAGCCGCTTCACAATATCTATACAAGCTCTTAATTGCACTCAGCAGGGAACCATTCACACCATATTCACCCAACACCGACCAGAGCTTATCTCTAGGTATGCAATCATACGCTTTTTGCAAATCAACAAAACATACATACATATCCTTGTTTCTCTCATGGAACTTCTCTATTAGTTGTCTCATGCAAAAAATTTGATCTTGACATCCGCGCATCGGTCTGAATCCCGATTGGTTTTCATCCAAGAGCGATTCGACAATAGCTCTGGTACGTTTTTCTAAAATTGCACTATATACTTTTCCGACAACGCTCAATAAAGAAATTCCACGGTAGTTGTTACAATCCTTATTACTTCCTTTCTTATGGAGAGGAGAGATAACTGCACCACCCCATTCTTTCGGCACAACTGATGAATCCCACGCTAGATTGAACAACCGATGCAACCATCGAATCCCTACTGAACCACTGCAAATTAAATATTCGTTCCTAATCTCATCCACTCCTGCTGCTTTGCCCCAACTTAGTTTTCTAACCGCCAACTCTATCTCTCCTATGCTTATTTCTTCTTCTTCGACTTCATTCACACTTGCATTCGCGCTAACACTCAAATCTGTTCTATTATCAACATTCAGAAGTTCCTCAAAATATTCTCTCCAACGTTTCAACACATTCTTTCTACCAATCACTAACTCCCCTGCCTTATCTAATACAGCACCTGGCGCTTATTCTTCCCACCCAAAACATTTTCATCATAAAGATTTATTAATAAATACATTCTGTCAGATTTATATTCAATTTATGCCAAAATCATCAAAACTTAGTTATCATCCAATGAATAAAGAGCTGAAACGAAAATATTTTCATCATATTTTCATGTTTTCACTACAATGCAATATATGTAAATAAAAGCGGACAAATTTAATGGAAATACATGTATTTTAGGAATTGCTCATAAAAATACCAAAAAAATTATTATTTTGATGAAATTTCAGCAAATCATAATAACATCAAATCAACAAACAACCACTGGCTAGTCTAAAATTTAAAACATATTCAATTTACAATTTAGTACATCATAACCTCAATTTTTCAGAAAAAAAATAAACGATTTGTGCTGTAAATATGGCCTTATTTCTATTAAATGGCATTTTGTTTATTTATTTTTATTATTCCGTGATTCACATCTCATTCAAAATTGTTTGATTTTCATCAATATATATTTCTCGATAACAATTTTCACGTTTTATATTCAAGGTATTTGTGAAAGCATTTTGATATTTTTCATATAACGATTCAATTCTGGGTAAATCATCAAGTGTAACTTCCATAAAATCAAATGCAATCCCCGTTTTATATAATTTGTCTGTAATATGGGGAAAGATATTGTATCGGCTACTGAAATGTGTTAGTATTGTGAATTTGGCTTCCATTTGCCTGCTTTGTTCAATAGCCATAGAAACAGTTGAATGTCGACTTTTAACAGCCAAATCTTCCATTTCATTCTGAAATGTTGCTTCATGAATCAATAGATCTGATTTATGTCCAATTTTGACAAAAGCATCATTTAATCCTGTATCACCACTATAAGCAAGTTTAAATATCTGTTGTTCACCATCATCATTTTTGTATGGAAATTCCATAACAAGGGCATATGATTTTCGAAAATGTTCCACTGAACAGGTTTTCATTGATGAAATATTCAAATATAACTTTTCGTGATATTTGAGATCATTTTTTATCTGAAATATAAAATTAGGTATGTTAATAGAATCATAAAAATGATGAATGCTATTTTGAAATCATCATACAAAATTATCATTATCAATAATTTTCATGTCTGTATGTATTCGATTTATTTGATCAGTATAGAATAAAATCCATGATTTAAATTCATCAAATGGACAGAAAATACGTAATGGTTGACGTTTGAGCGGTAAAAATTTTTGTCGCCATCGGAAAATGTCTGGCAAACCAATGTGATGGTCTAAATGCATATGTGATATAAAAACAGCTTTTAAACGTCGATATATTTCGTCTACTTCATCACCATAGAATCGATTGATTTGAGCACATGTTCCTGTACCACAATCTAATAGTATTGAATGATCTTTCCTGTGCGTAGAATGGGGAAATTTTTAATTATTTAATAAAGAGTGAGAAAAATGGTTTTTTGAGAAATGCGATAGAAATTTGCTAAAAAAAAAAAAACGTAGAAATATTACGATAAATGCACTAAAGTTGCTGATGAATTTCGCAAATGGTATGAGTCAGCTGCACCTGTGCCTAAGAATAATATCCTAGGAAATTTTTCATTATCATTCAATTTTAATGTAGTTTTTTGTGCATGCATTTGAAGCTCTTCATCAGACACCTTACTTAATATTTCCTTGGAAATAAGATTATGAAATTCGTGTTCATCCAATTTTGGTTTGCCACGTAGTATGTACTTGGTGTAAAAATTAGGCATTTTACCATTATTTTGATCCGAATTGGTATCATTTGGATCGTATATTTTCGGATGCAAATCTAATTTTGTGCTGAAATGTTTTCAAATAGATCTATTATTTTTTTTCATTTTTGTATAAAATCATTCATAGTTCACAAAATAGGAAATAAAAACAATACCAACATTATCACAAAGAATGCATTAATTTACCTGATTACAGGATGCACATTTGAATCAATTTCATTCAATTTATATTGTAATGAATAGATGTTTCTCAAATTACTTGTTCTAAAATTAAAATTGTTTGTCAATCGAATTGATTATTTATATAATATAATCGACTTAACTTGTTGCTATCATTCAAAATCATGTTTCTCTTTGGATTTACAGATTCAATGAAGTGTTGATATTGTGCACTATTGAAAATGTTACTTGGTGTAAAATGGACGATCACATCAATGCCAATTTTTTTAGTTTCATCTAGAAGACTTTTTAGCTTTTGATTTGTAGCCAAATCCTTGAGAAACCCATCATTTGGTACATCGGCAACTGAAAAAGAATTCATTTAGTCATTGAAATGGAAATAAAAATATGTATTAAAACAATGAGACAATACATAAAATATACATATCAGGAAAATCAGGAACTCGAACTTCTTTCGCCGTAATAACAGTGCCGTTATCTAGAGTAATATCTTCTCCCCTATACAAATTCCTTATTAAATGAGCTGGTACATCTTTGTCGACGGATTTTTCAAGCGAGAAACCACCTTTGCATGCTTTCAATTTGCACATGTAAATAAAAACCGTTTCCTTCATATGCTTAAGTTCAATCGATTCAATAACTAATTTATGATCTTCAAACGTTTCATTTGTTTTGAATAATTGTGGTGTAAATCGGTTTTTAAATATGCCACCAAGAGTCGATAAAAATGACATTCTTTGGCAAATTTTAAAAAGATTTTCTGGTCCATAAAATGTTGGCAGATGACCAGAATCTGCGATTCTTGAAAACATTAAACTCGTCACTCCACCGATACAATTCCATTTGTTTTGAGTGAAAAATGCATGATTAACTTTTTTTAAATCAACACCAGCACTTTGGCACAGACGACTTACATTTTCACCACAATTGAATAAATATGATCTATCATTGGCGTTAAGTAATATTGATGCCGGCTGATCAGCCGCACCTGATCCAATTACATTTAAATATACACTCGTTGCATTTTCATTTGATATATCATTACGTCTTACAAATCTCTTACGATAGGACATTTTCAACATTCGTGCTATAATATATGGTGACCTTGGTAGATGGTATTTTCTTTTTAAATGAAACATTTTTGTCAAGTTTTTCAATTTAATGTAGGAAATTCGAGGAAATCTAACCACATTTTAAATTAAACTATTATTATTGTTGACAAAAATCAAAATTTGACATTTAAAGCACATGAAAGCTGAATTGAATGAACTGTCAATGCCATGTTGTAGTGTCAAAACATTTCAATAATTTGAAAAAAAAAACCGTTAAATTGATGAACTTAAATTAATAATGAAATGAATTAAACTACTCAAAATGTTGAAAAAGAACTGAACAAATTTGTTAAAATTAAAACAAAATACTCGAATACATTTGAATTACACGCAGTTTTATTTAGTTTTTTCTTATATCAAGTCTAATGTGTCTAAAAGAATTTCAATATATCAGATCGAATCAGAAGAAATACAAATAAAACCGAAAAAAGTAAACCAATCTCAACCAAAGCATTCAAAAATGCTGCTTATTGAGAAGTGGTGAACACCAAGGGGCATATAACGCAAGCAACAGCTAACAAATTCTTTCGAATGCGTGCAACTGTGTATACTAAGGTGTTTCCGAGAACTAAAAATTAAAAAAGGGGGTGGCTTGAATTAAAGAGTACAAAATTTTATGTCAATTGATAGTATTCACAAATCGTTGCAATTGATATTCACACTTCCCGAAGCAAAAAATGAATTTTATTATTGCTTCTCGTATATATAGAAACGAACCTTTAGAATGGTTGACATTGTATTGTTTATGAATGTTGACAGATCTGAAGCACATTTCAAAACGTCAAATCTAAATACAAACTTTGATGTTTTAACTGATTCGTGTCTTTACAGTAGATTTTCTCTTGTAATTGGTATTGAATCACATTGGAATCTTATTTGATTTGATTTTATTTCATTTTATCGAAGCATGTGTATCATATTTGATTTTGTGCATAAAGAAAGTGTTTCATTGTAAATAACTTGATAAAAAAACACCCAAAGTGAACAAAAATGGAAATTCCCACTGTATAGAGAGAAATTTAAACAATGAAGTGATTTCAATATCAATAAACAATAGATCGACAAAATGAAATGATTCTTAGTTGTGACAAAACGGTATTTTACAATGTGATCATGGCCAATCTGTGTATTTCAAATTTCAATGGATTCTTTGTGATCGTTTGCAAATTTTTGGTTGCCGTGCAATTTTTATATTCGGCGACCATTTGTTTATGAACTCTCACATTGATACATACAATCAATTCATTTCAAAGAAATAAAAATTATCCAGTGTATTTCAAAATGTGTCGCGTTTTCGATTCGATGTTGATTTGTTACTGTTAGTTTTCGATAAAATTCGCCTCAAATCATCAGAATTTCACAAATCATTGTCATTCGGAGACGATATTTAGACAAAGTCAGTCGCCAAGATTAAATTAAATCAAATTTTCTTGTGATTTACAGTAAATTAAATACTTTTTATTGGATTTTCAATTGGAATTGAATTATTTGCGAGAGTGGCATATCGAATGGTGTGTTTTAGTGAACTCTATATTCGTGTGTTTTTTTATAGTTGATTTTTTTGGTAATTATTTAAAAAATTCTCAGTGAATTTGTGTTCAATTTTCAATGCTGACCGATTTATGTGGATTTAATGCTGTGCCTATTTGTCCCTAATTGTGCTAATTATTCATTTTACTTATTTCCATGCAGTTTTTGATTCAAAGTCATTTTGTTTAATTGTGATTTTGGTTTTCTTCCTTTTTTTTTTCTTCTTAAATTCGATGAAATTTAACACGTTCAGTAAAATGACAAAAACCAACATACAGAAAATGAATTATAATTTGAGATTTATTGAAAATTATAAGAGTGGATAGATTGAAGAGCGATAAAACGTGCTATTTTATGTTAATTAGAACCAAACATGTCAATTTCAAATTACATGAAAAATATGCAATTTTCTATTCGGTTTTTTTTTGTTAGCTTTGTTTTCGTACACAACTGATAGCAAAAATTGATTACCAACAATGAATGAAGAATGATTTTTTTCTAAGTTTAAATAGTGTTTGTTTTCGAACTAAATCGTATGTGTCTATGTTTTTTTTTTTTTTCAATAGAAAAATGGCGAATCGTTTCAAGCCATCCATACCAGCGAAGGGAGAAACGAAGGATGAAATTACAACAGTAAAATGTGCGCTTAAGACAATCATTCGCCCACAATTTCGGGAAGCATTGATTGGCAAAATGACGGAAATGAGCTTGCAAGCCACTTCTATTTGCGTCTTGGGGTCATTGCTATTTTTATTTGAGGTGCAGAAGGCGTATGAACATAGGCATCGAGAACAATGATTTCGCATTCTTCGGTGAAAGTGGAGAACAAAAGATCAAGCTCTGCTTTCAACAAGTGCTATGGCATAACAATCAGCCGCCGAAAGTGAAAAAATCAAAGTACAAACCACGAGGAATAAAACCACGTGGACCAAGACCAGAGATGAAACGAATCGACCCAGAATTCAAAGCAATTGTCGAAGGTCTTGACGACAATCATCGTATCGATTGGCCCAATAATAAAGATTTCAGCAATGGCCTCAAGCATTTAACCAATCAATATACAGACAATGTAGTCACTAATCTACATACGCATGCAAAGAAACACATCATCCAGTATTTGAAACTGAAAGTGTTCCAATGGAACACAGTCGTAGAAGATGACTCAGAGAAATTTTTGCCAAGTGACATCGATAGTGTTGTACAATTGATTGTTAAACAAAAAAACATCAGAGTGCCAGTTCGCGATCCACACAAACTGGAACGGTGTAACATTTTGTATGACATGGTGAACAACTTGAATGTGTTTCCTGTAATCAATCTGCATGACCTTACAACTGATCAAGAACACTGGTTTAAGGCTATGCCAATGTACCTATCTATGCAACGCGAGATAGAAGAATACAATCTGACGTGGCCACATCAGCCATCAACTAAACACAAGAAAAGAAAGCGGAAAAAGGCGAAAGGCAAATGGAAACCCAAACGGAAACAAATGCTTGACAATCCGAATTTTTGGCCGAAAATCAAAAATTTAGTAGTGGTGCCGATGTGTAGTTTCCGGCGTACGTATCTTAAAATCGATTGCTCCTCCATGCACCAGGTCTTATCTTCGCAAAAGTTGCTGCCGAAAGTGGAAAGTGAGAACAAAAACGGAAAAACCATTATAACAAATGTTCCGGTAAAAGACTTCAATCTTTCGAGTAATTATTATTGGGATCAGTATTTCTATATGCGGAAAATTCGAAGATTCGTACGCGGCAAAAAGAAGTTTGACTTTTCCATAAACACCGATGGAATCACTGTGGCGTTGCAGTACTCGGCCAAGAAACAAGAAAGGAAAGCAATCGACCATTCTCGCATCGCTCAAAAGGTTATGGATGGCACTATCAAGAATTTTGTTGGCGTTGATACAGGCGTGAAAAGCTGGAACACTTCAGTAACACACAACATCAAAACTGGCACAGAGGTAAGTTTCGTATACATTCATTTTATTTCAATGCAGAATCCACTATGTAAGTGCCTTCCAAATCCATTTGATAACTAATTATTTTTTTTTATTTTTCTTTTCAGTACAATTTCACCATGTCTAGCAAGCAGTTCCACTGGCAGACGGGGCAAAAAGTACGGAACGCCAAGGCAAGTCGGTGGACGAAAAAGTTTGTGGAAGAGGAGCGCCTAGATCGAGAAAACCGAGATCTATACCCAGTGATGCCATCGCCAAAAGGGCCACACTGGCTGAATTACATCAAGCATCGAGTGAAGATGATGAAGCATGGCATATGCGCTTACTCGACTGCTAAATACACTCGACTCGCCCTGGACAAACATATTAAAAGCAGTAGTGTTGTCGACAAATGGGTGAACATGGTGACCAAAAAGAAGCCAACATTGTTCTTTTTTGGTGCTGATGGCGAAATACCACCTGATAGCCCAATAAGTATCAGGAAACACGTGCGGTGTCCAGGGGTTCGTTTGTCATTGAATGCAATAAAGAAGCACAGAGATTGTTTCATACAAATGACGGACGAATGGGGAACATCTCAAACAGATGCTAGGTGTTTGAATCGTTTCCAAAACCAGAACAAAGCGGCGAGATTCAAGAGATGCCGATGGTAATTTCTTTTAAATAAAATTAATCAAATATGATTTTGGAGATTTTATCAATTGAATATTTTTTTCCTTCAGCATTCCAGACGCCAGAACATTGCTGCCATCAAAAATTGTGTCAAAAGTGGGCAAGACGGATTTATCGTTGTTCAGACAATTGGAACGCGAGTACGGAGTTGATGTTGAAACGAATGGTTTATACCCAAAAGTAAAAGTTTACTCTAAAAACTGGGAATTAAATCACGAATGCTCTGTGATTTGGCACCGTGACGTCGTGGCTGCTAAGAACATTCTATTGAAAGGTAAGGCTAATTGATTGAAATTGTAATTGAATGATTGCTTAATAAGATTCATTGTTTTGATTAATCAGGACTATGGACATTGCTGGAACTTCCGATACCGGATGCAATGAATAGATACAGAGCCCGGAATGCAATTGTCGAGGCCGACGAAGTCGCTGTTGTTGCTATCGTAGATAGTGATGAAGAAATGTTTGAGTACAATCAGCAGCCAGCTGATAATGCTGTCTGATCACACAGCGCAAAACAAAAAAAAACAAAAAAACAAATGTAACTTTAGTTATTAAAGCTATCCCGACTATGTGGGTTAGTAGCGTAGCAGCAAGTTCTCTTCCATCTGGTTGATGTGAACTGCGCAGGAGTACTTTAGTGGGTGTTTTAGGTAAGCATTATTCGATTTTGAAAAGAATTCTTTGCTTCGGGAAGTGTGAATATAAATCACAGCCCTGTTTGAATACTATCAATTGACACAGAATTTGTTCATATTTAATTTAAGGTACCCCCTTTTTTCTTTTCCAGATTAGAGGAACACCCTAGTGTATACGGGACAGTTAATAGTTTTTAGAACATTTTCTTCACATTCGGCACCAACTCATCAAGTCGTTTCAAACAATGTTTTTATGAAACAAATTTTTATTTTCAATCAACAGTTTAGGACTCAGTGCAATGTTGCGCATTGAGTCATATCAATGAATGGATTGCGTGTAAAGCTGCCATAAATCGGATCTATAACATTCATATTTGGAAAGTTGAGTCATGTTGCTTGATTCAAGTTCACCAACAAAAAAGTAGTTTATCGACAAATGCAATCCAACAATGGATCTAGTTTATGGTTTTTTTTCTTGAAAAAGTTCATTTTTATTGGTCTAATAGAAACCATGACATAATTTATATACAAGATACAACATATATATTTACAAATTATTCGATAGACACACGTAAACAATAGGGGTTTTGCTGATTTTCTCTGGAATTCCCAATTAAAACTTCATCTAGAATAAAGATATTGATTACATTTTGTAATTGATTGGCTAATATTTGCAATTGAATGCAGAGAGATTCATTTGTTTTCACATTTTATTGTTGACATGTGCAAAAAGAACAAAAAAATCCATCAAAAAATACCACATCAATATTGAGCGTATTCAAAAATTCACCATCAATTTAAGCGTATTAAAAATGAATTGTTTTCAGCTTTCATTGGTTGATGTCGATGCTCCAATATCACAAGCATTGTCAAAGACTATTGATTTATTTGGTGAAATTTGGCTTTGTTTCATTAAAGCAGAAAGTGTTTCCGATTGTCTTAATGCGGATAAAGCTAGTGCTGTATCAATCTCATGAGCATTTCCTTTTTAATGAAATTAAGAAAAACGAATAATTAATTATTGAAAATCAAAAGCAATCTCTTTTTTTTTTTTTACTTACCTTTTTCATTGTCCAGGTAGATATCGTTGATACGATCGTTGAAACGGGCCAAAACGCGTGATCGATAATCAACAGTTCCGGCAATTGGATTTCCCGTTAAAATGATTTCCTCCAAACATGGTAAACCAGCAATAAAATCTACTTCATCAATTGAATCAATTGCATTACAACTCACATCCAATTTGATTAAAGTAAATAATTTTCGAAAACCTTTCAACGATCGTAAATTATTTTGCGATAAATTCAAATGCATTAAATTACCGCCCAATTCTAAGTGTAAATCAATACACTGTGTAATATGATTTTCTTGCAAACTAAGTGTTTGCAAATACGGTAAAGTGTTTAGATGTTCAATGGTTTTTATCTGATTCTGGTCCAAAACCAATGTTTTTAAATGCGGTACCAATTTGATGCTCGGATCGATCAATGAAATTTTATTATCAGATAAATTGATATTTTCCAAATGAGGCCAAATATTATCATTGTTAGCATCATCTTTGTGAACACAATCACATAGTAAAAACTCATTAATATGATCGGCTGTTGTGTTATGCCATGCTAATTGCTGAATTGTTTGACGCAATGTTCCCATATTTGTTATATTTCCAACATCTAAACCAAACACTTGCAGTGTTTTTAACGTTTTAAATGCCACCAAATCAAATTTTAAATTTCCAGGAATTATATTGCTTGTACCAATCGGTGCATTTTGATTTAAAAAAAATGAGGTTGTTTCAGCGATTCGTTTCTATGGATGAAATGAAAGAAAAAAAAAAAAACAAAATCAAAATCAAAATCGAAGTCAAAAATGTTTAAAAACATTTCCAAAAAGAAAATTATCTCAAAAAATTAAAACCTACATTTCTCGGCCGAACGGTGAGTCGTTCAATCTGTGAACAAAAGTCAACGACATGTGTAAAATCATAAATGGTCTCAACACTATCATTTTCTGGACATGGTAAACGCAGTCGTTCCGATATTGCGTGCAATTCGAGCACCGAAAATTCATAACGTTTATTGAAAAATTGCAGCAACAACTCTGATTGTTGAAAAAATGTATTTGCTAAATCTTGTAGCATATAAACAATATCATATTTGTTGAGTTCCACAAATTCTACAAATTCTCTGCACATACGATGTTGTAGAAAAAATAACACCTTTTGCAGATACTTTTCCAAATCCTTTTGTCGTTGCTCCAAAAATTGTAGCGATCGATTACCGAGAACCTTGAAATTAAAATTTTTCAACAACTTGTTATGTTTCTGTGTTTTTATTTTACTCTTTTTTACTCATGCATGAGTCATTTTCAGCCCATATAAATGTCAAATATTCGATTTTACCTTTTTTGGTGGCAACAAATCTCGTCCAATACTTTGTCCATTCACAAGTTTTGCATGCAATTCAACAAATTCATTGTATCTATGACGCACTGTCCAATGTACACTCCCAATCGATACATGAATATTGTAATAAGTAGTTCCTGAAAAATTTATTTAATTAAAAATTCGATTCCAATTGGATTTGTGAGAGAAAAAACCATTGAATTTCATACCACTTATATCAACATTACTGGGAATTGTAATCGTTGTGTCTTGTTGATGTTTAAAATAACAAGACATTGTTCACACTCGCGCGCGCACACACACATACACAAAAATGAAAAAAAAAATCAAAACAAAAAATTTGCACCTAAAAACACAATCAAAGCATAAATTTTAATTGAATATACACCAAATAGAAAGTTCAATTCATTGAAAAATGGAATAAATGCAACGCAAGCACGTTAACAACGCATATTTCACGTTATACGTTGTTACTCAATTTAACTGAATGTTCTCATTTAAATGATTTGTTTTATTTGAGTTGATTTGTCGCCTTAGTTATTTATTTAATCATATGATTGCTGCACAAATAAATCAGAAGTCATAAAAAATATAATATCAATAATTAATCCATGAAATGTCATATGAGTAGAAATTGAGAAGATGTCATGAAATGAACTGTCAAACATGTTTAATGTTGTTTTCTCTTTGCTATTGGAATTGTGACATCAAAAATTGTGCGTCTTTTGAATTGCATGAGAAATATTTAATGTTTTTCAATGAATTGTTGAATTAAAATTCAATTTTAAATGTAAATATCTTAGTAAGCATGTGAATAAAATCAATTTCAAACTGCTTGTAAAATGATTTTCAATTCATCAAATGTTCGTAATAAAGATAAATTCTTATCGGAATATTAACTCGTTGATTTATTCGCCCATTTTCAATTGTTTTCTATTTTCAATGTCTTGTTGATGTTGTTTATTTTTGTACTTAGCACTAAGTATCATCGTTTGAATATACTTAAAATTGTGACAGAATGTTTAGCAAAACGTATTTATTGTTCTATTTTATAGAGATGTCAATGTGGACAAAATTTTGTACCGCCAAATACAGCTGATAAGCAATTGCACAATTATGTCGTAAAGTAAAATTAGGCTAATGAATCGTTCGAATGACATAACGAATTGATTTTGAACAAAGTGAAAAACAATGAAATAGCAATGTTATATCATTGAATCAGCACTTGACAATATCCGCTGATTTTTCATTCAAAATAAGAAAAAAAAAATTGTTTGTTTGTTTACTTTCTTTAAATAGCTGTTCATTCAGCCAGTAAACAATCAGTGTGTAAACGATAAAGCAATGGAGTGGTATCATGTCTCGTTGTTGTTATGTTTTTTTGGTTTTCTGAAAGATATTCGACCATCTGAGCCATTTGTCAGTGATTATATGCAGTTACCATATCGAAATGTGACCAAGGATCAAGTGAGCTCATACATTTACATTTGTAAAACATTTCTGTAAATTTCTTTGTTTTTACAGTTAAATCGTGAAATTTATCCAATTGCAACATATTCAAATTTTGTACTATCATTTGCTGTGCTATTAGTTACTGATTATCTGAGGTAAAATAAAAATCGCGATTTATTAATCGTTTTTGTTTCAGAACATTGTTCAAAGTCATTGATCAATGTTTAACACCATTACAGGTACAAACCGATAATCATATTGACCGGCTTATCTGGAATAATAACGTGGTCATTGTTATTATGGACAAGATCATACCAGGGTGCACAGCTGATTGAAGTATTTTATTCACTTTATTCATCGTGCGAAGTGGCATATTTTGCATATATTTATGCTAAAGTATCAAAAGACCATTTTTTAGCCGTATCATCACACACTCGTGCCGCATTATTGGTTGGACGTTTTACATCTGGTGTATTATCGCAGCTACTATTACATTTTCAACTCATGAACGTTCACACATTAAATTATTTCACATTTGGAACGCAAATAGCAGCCACATCAATTGCAATATTTCTACCAAGTGTCAAAGAGAGCATTTATTTTTATCGAAATAAAGCATCAACTGACGAAATCATTCAGCAAAGTCAAAATAATTTGCAATATAATTTAAATGATAAACAAATGGTTAAATGTGATAAATGTCACCAAGCATTTGCATTGATGTGGAAACAATTAAAATGCTCGTATTCAAATCGACAAGTTGTACTGTGGAGTGTATGGTATGCATGCGGTATGTGCGCATTTATTCAATTCTTGTCTTATGTCCAATTAGTATGGATTGAAATTGACAATCGACCAGAGGTGATTAGATTTTTTTTTTTTTTTTTTTTCGTAAAAATTTATAAATTTACAAAGTTTAATTGTGTTGATTTAATTTTAATTTCATTTCGCTTTTTTTTTTTTAAATTTAAATTTCTAGTCAATGTGGAATGGCGCAGTTGAAGCACTCGCAACACTACTTAGCGCCAGTGTTGCATTACTTGCTAGCCGATTACACACTAGATATATTAACACAAAACACAAAATACATTTTGCATTGCTGACGATGTCGCTGTGTGCTAGTGGAGCGATATTTCTCACTGCAAACGCACCAAATCGTTTCTTATCGTATGGTGGCTATATGATATTTTACATGTTTTATTCGTTTACAATCACCATATCAAGGTAAGACAATCTCTGGTTTTTGTATGGAAATTCTTTCTATTTTCAAAGATTACAGATCATGCTAATGTTTATTTATAGTAATTAAGTGATTGTACTCATTTTCAATGTGTTTTTTTTTTGTCAGTGCTGAGATTGCAAAAGGATTGCCCGAAGACAGTTACGGACTGATATTTGGTGTAAATACATTTTTCGCTTATTGCTTGCAAAGCATCCTAACCGCAATTGTGGTATCCGATACATTTTCGCTCAAATTAAACATTATTCAACAGATGAATGTTTACGGAAGTTTTCTAGCATTTGTCGGTCTTTTATATTTTCTATTAATGGTGATAGCTGGCATTAAATTGATACAAATCAAAAACATTAAGAAACCCGATTCACTTTGCAATTCCGGTATCGATGGCAACTACAATACAATATAATGAATGCTTTCATTGTGGATGGCTGTTATTGTTGTAATAATTTATTTTTTTTTTTTTATATTAAAGCTTACTGAAGTACAAATACAAACTTAGTGGCCAATGTAGAAACACCTTCTCACAAGTACTTATGTATATATTTTTTTAGATAAGAACAAAAACTGTTTTGTTGAATAAATATATCCAAGATGGTACACATTACAAAACAAACTTTTTTTTTTATTTTCATTTCATTTCTCTAATTGCTTTGCGTCGAACGATTGGTATTTTTAAATAGCGGGCATTTCAATTGTAATTCATTAACGAAATTCATCGAAATAGTGATGATGATGAATCATTATTCAATTTCATCAATATTAAACATTTTTTCTTTCCATTGTTTTATGATCTTCAATCAACATATCGTTCATTGCTGTTGGCAAAGATAAAAATTGGCAAATGATCAAAGGTGATTGTGATGTTTGTTCAAATAATTATCACCATTTACGTATTTAAATACATTTTAAACCGTAATTAAAGTGAATTGGCGCCCCAGACGCCATATAAAAACTGCTACAGTCTAGTCACTTTATACCAGTTTTACAAACATAAAACCAAAGATGCTTTTGACTTTAACCGTATTCCCGGCTCTAAATTGCTTATCTTCTTTGTTCTGTTTTATACTCATTTTGTGTGTGTTAAATCTGAAATCGATTTGCAGTTTGTACAGCAAATTATCGATTTTTTTTTTTTTTTTTTTTTGCTTCTTTATGTCTCCGTTTTGGTTTACAAAACATATTATCATTTTTACTATAAATAGTTGACAATTGAACTGAATCCAAATCAATACAATTTGAACAATAATGTTTTTCATATCAGAACTAAAATAATTTGTTTTTAAACAATGGAAAAAATGTAAAAAACGCAAAGAATAGTAAAAAAAATGGCAAAAAAGTTAAAAAATGAATGAAAACCGTAAAAAACGTGCAGAAATGAAAGAAAAATTAGAAACATGAAATTATCGAGAAAAATCTCTTAAAATTAAGAAACGGAAGGATTTTTTTTCAGTAGTCAATGGCACTTCAAAAAAAAGTTTGCGTAGAAAATTCATTTTATGTTCATTTCTAACTGCGATCAACAGCATATAGCAACAGTCTGCGATTTATTTATGGAAGAAATCATAAAAAGAGACAGCAAAAATAATACAAATTGTGTTTCAGCTTGAGATGACCAATTAAAGTAATTTTCGTAGACGCAATAGAAGTATACTTACAAGCCAATTCTATAGAACAGCAAATATAATAAATATTAATGGATTTAACATGAAAGCGGTGAAATGTGCGTTGTTTTAAAAACGGTCAACATGTGTGCAAAGATGAGCATAAACAGATAGCGATGACTGCAGAAGCAGCAGCAGCAGCAGCACCACCATTAATGGAAATGTTCTATGTTTGTCCATTTAAAATATGTGCATACAATTGATGGTCGGATTTTGTGTTGTTGTTATTGTTGGTCAGTACTGTAAGCACTTATAATTTTTCTTTCATCTTCTTTTCCAACCATTTCGCTTTCAATACGATATGCAATGTGCATTTAAACAAGCTATTACTTGGATCGAACTGCAAACGAAAATGAACTTGGTACTATTTCAAGGTGAATGTTGTAATAAAAACAATGTTTGTAAAAACTGGATTTTCATATGCATTGTTGTCGGGCAGATAGCAAAAAAAAGTATGTTTATTTGTATGTGATGCGTTTGCAATCGAATACATAAATTCTTTGTTTGGTCAAGTTGATGCAAGAGAGTGCATCATCGGAGCTATGGAATGAAAAGAAGATGAACAAAAAATAGGCAAAAAAAAAAAAGAAAAAAACGAAATGAACATTGTTGAGCTAAAAATAAATTTGCACTGAAACTAACAATTCTGGTTCTTATTCGACCGAGTTTATAAAAGAACAATGCCAATGAATAAAATTGGCACTAAGTTTTCTGTTCGTGTTCGAGTTAGTCGCCGTTTTCCTTCAGTTTAATCAACAAAGGTAAAATTGTAGTTCAGTGAACTTTGAGTTTTGAAAAATGAATCCAAGAATGTACCAAGTAATGCAAATATTTCAAAACATTTGTCTTTTCAAACCGAAAAATAGTGCAGTTTTGTTGAATTTCAAATATTTCGAGAGTTTTTTTTTTTCTGTTAAATTTAAACAAAAAAGTTATTGATTTTTATTTTTCATTTTTATCGAAAAATGTCTAGATGTTCGTTTCATGGTTTTCGGTATTGAGCGCAATATCTGTCGCTACAGCGGTACCAGTTAGTGTATATCCAGTGCGACCATATGTATTTTTAGCACCTGAATTACCAAAATACACATTGCAACCATCGGTAAAAGTGCAATCACCTGCATCAATTCAGCCAGTTCAATCGGTTCCACTTGTAAAGTAGGTTAATGCAAAAATAGATGATTTGAAAGCATAAAACAAACACTTTTTCACTTTTTTTTTTCTTTTTTTGTTTAGATCGGAATCTGCACCTTCCAAGCAATATGTGCTACTATATCCATCATATCAATATATTTCGACACGTCAAGATGAGTCGGGTAATTCGGGATTTTTTGAATCGATACAAAATTACTTCATAAACTTTGGCAATAGTCAAACTCAAAGCGATGATAGTAATCAAATAATGGATCCAGTTGAACCAGATAAGCAACAATCAGCTGCCGCTGTTTCTGCTGATACAATAAAATCCATTTTTAAAACGGATGCATCACCGGCAAAACCCAATACGAATCCATCGTCTAGTGAAAGTAAACAAAAATTCTTTTATTCGTATATAACGCCAGCATCAACAGTTCCATTGAATGCCGATCGGCGACTTTTCTATTTGGCCGAACAACCTCAAATATTTGGTACATTCAGTGGTTCACCACTAAATCCAGTGTTTAATTTACAACCAGTGCCCGTTGTATTATCACGTTCATCGAATGTCGCTCAACCGGATGAACCACATCCAAATAAAGTGATCTCGGAGAATGTTCAAAAATTCTCACAAATTCCACCAGTTATGGCATCCGTTGAGCAATCATCACAAGTTCAAGGTAAAAGCAGTGAGATTGATCAATCTGATTCAATTGTTATCGATGCAGTGCCCGAAAATCGAGTCGCACCGGTTGTTCAGCAACCAGTTGAAGATAATCGTGCAATACCAGTTGCAACCGAACCAGCTGTTATTGTCGCCAGAAATAATGCTATCCAATCGGAGGTTTCAAATGAACCCGTCGTACCAGTCGTTGAACCAGCGGTCAGTGCTAATGTCGAAGGAGTTGATTCGGTTCAAAAACCAGTTGTAAATCCTTTAGTCAAAGATTTACAATCAGGTGTAGTTCCTACTGGTGTCGTATCAGCGCCAGTTGTATCGTCGGTTGTTGTACCATCGGTTGTTGTTGATCAAAATGTTCAAGGAAGCAAATCGGTTGAATCTGTCGTTGGAAGTAAATCAGTAGAATCGGTCGTGGTCAGCGTTTAATCACACATTTTTTTTTTTTTTTTATTCAAAATTTTTTAACTATTCCATTTAACAAACAACTTAATTCCATTTATTCGCAATGAAAACAATCAATTTGAATCCATTTATTCATTAATTTAGATTGTAATATGGTGGCGGTTTCATTTCTAAATTTTTTTTTTTTAAATATCATCGATTTTTTTTTTTAACCTAAACATCATAACATAGCATTTTGAAAGAAAATTTTGAAAATACTAACATTTGGCCGGTTTTTCTTAACAAACTAACAATTTCGATTTAGAAAATATCAAAATATTTCATTATTAATTATTAACAATCATGCCTCATTCAATTCATTCAACAATTTTTTTCATTACTAACATTTTGTTTGGAAGAAAAACAATAAAAAAAAACCATCGAAATTATTTAAATTCATTAATTTTATGCATTCATAAAATCAATTTCAATAAATTGTAACGTAGACATTTTTTGAATCATAAATCGAATCATAACAAAGAAATAAAAGCATCTGAAAAAGATGATGAAAGGAAGGTTTCGCTTGTTTTTTTTTTTTTTTTTTTTTTTTTCATTTTGACTGGGCAATTATGCAAATTGAGAGATTTTCGGTAAGTAAATTCTTATCATAAGTTTACACCAGAGACACCACAGCATTGTCTTTTCATTGCGAGCGTCATCTCTGGTTGTACACTCACTGTTTTACTTTTCCGTTTAGGTCAATTTGGTATTTTCATTGTACTGGGCTGAATAGCGTTGCTTTTTTTAGTTAAATGAGTTGACTGGTTTAGACAAATTTATTGACTTTTTTAAAGTTCAATCTTAATCAAATGTTTACTTACTTATTAATCTAAGTATGCTAATAAAATATGATGCATTGAAAATAATCATTCAAAATATATCGATATTTTTCGTTTATTTTATTCATTTATTTTTATTTTAACGACAATCTAAACTAATTGTAACAAAATTTAATTGATTTTATTCTAAAAATCCGTAACGAACCACTTTAAATTTGTTATGACGAATCGTTTCTACTAAATTTGGTAATAACCATAAATATATTGAATATTTGAATAGAATGACTTAAAACTATTGTAGTTGAAATGAACATTGTTATCCAATATTGCTGCGGGAGTAGAAATTGTGATGAAACGGCACTCCCATGATACAGTTCAGCAAGACTTTCACCTAAAATCAATTTTAGTATGAAAAATTGTCAATAATATTGGGATATGTGCAATAATCTAAAGTTTTTTTTTTGTTTTTTTTTGCTAAACTATCGTTTTAAATTGATTTTTACAAATACAAATAGAAAAAAACATTCAACAAAAGAAAAATGTCAACAGAAACAAAGTTAACAGAAAATGTCCGTCGAAAATTCAAAAAAAAAAAAAAAAAGCTAAAGTGAAGAAAAATTATGAACAAGGAAAAAAAAAAGTCAAAAGATACTAGAAAGAAAAGTAATTAAAACCAGACGAAACTAGACGGAATAAGTGGTAAAAATGAAATCGAAGGAAAAATCGAATGAATTCGACGAAAATAAAAAGAGAAAAGAAACAATGTTTAAATTGAAGGAAAATGACAAGGGAATTACCATTTAAAACTTGAACGTTTATTGTGTGAAAATCGTTCGGCCCCAAATTCGGAACAACGCAACTATAGTTGCCCGTGTCGCTTTTTCGTACTTTAGCGATGAATAGCGTTGAATTAGCGCCATTTTCCATTAAATCTGTCTTAACACTGCCAGAGAAAAGAAAAAAAAAGAACAAAAACTAAATCGAATTGAACGGAAAACGTGGTAAACAAAATTCAATGAAATTTAATTGGCTAGAAACCTCTATGGATTTCGATCTCGCGAACAATCAGAATTCAATAAATAGAATGAGATTTGTTTGTGAAAACAAAAGACGTAATGAAATTGCACGCGAGGATTTCGTTTCAAAGTCTTCAATTGGTCGAAATAATTGATCCCGCACACATGGGAATCAACTCAGGTGTTTAAATTGTAAACAATTCTCTCGGTATTCCTTTGACAATGGAAGAAATTTTTGTCACACTTAATTGACATTGACGTCCGTCAACAAAAAAAAAAAAGCGCAGAATATTACAAAATGCATCTGGAAATGCATTCGGTACATGAAGTGTATTGAAAATCATTTGTCGAGAATTTCAAATATTTGCCTCACACATTTTTTTTCTCAACACATTTTTCCCAACTCACCGTGCATACCAAACAGTCGTTTTTATTACAAAACGAGTTATTTGAATGCATACTTGACCTTCTTTTTGAGATGAATTGATCAAAACAAAAAAAAAAAAAAAAAAAACAAAAAAAATATTCAAAAAAAAAAGCGTATTGAATCGATTATCTGGAATTCGACCGGAAATAATTCATTTCATTCATGTTCGTTGTTGGCATTTATCTCAAGCAAAGAATTTCTCTTGGTTTAAACTTTGAAAATAAAATACAGTAGCATCAAGTTGATGCCTTCAACAAAGGTATTCTGAAATGTAATCTGATATTTTTTTTTACATTTCAACGAAAAATGTTTCATGAATAAGCTGTAAATCAGTTCAAATCTAAAAAAAAATTACGAAAAATCGACAGGGAAATGTATCAAGCTTTCATGTAAATGGGATAAATGCTTATATCCGCTTAAAAAACTACAACGAAAAACTATTGAAGTGTTTCAATGAAAAATGACGCAAAAACTTGCTCTGTGATGTACTTCTAAAGAAATTTCACCCAAATATGTGATTTATAAGAGGCATTCGAAAATGATTCATGACAGTAAATAGAAATATATTCGTGTGTAGGAGAGAAATCGGTCCGATGCCGATCAGAATACAAATCCGTATATTACCGCACTTGATTAACATTTTATCTGGAAATTGCCACCACGAGAAGAATCGAATTTCTCCCCTTTTGCTCCTGCCATTTCTTGTTTTTTTCACGTATTTCTGTGTTCATCAAATATAAGAATAAGAATTTTCGCACCATTTTTCAATATGTAAATTGTTCGTATATAAAATGTTGTTTATTTGTTGTTATATCATCGTAATCATGAATCGTGTTTCGTTCGAATCATCGAACGGTTGGATTTGTCAACTGTTCGCTTGATTTCTCATTGGAATTTCACCTTGTCAATTGTGCGAATATTGTCGCGTCGTTGTTTGTGATAATGTTGTGCTCTTTGATGGTTTTATTACTGTCGAATATTTCAGTTCACAGATTCCATCAAATGTCAATGGGTTGCGGAGATGGAAAGAGAGAGAGAGAGAGAGAGAGAGAGAGAGAGAGAGAGAGAGTGAGAGTGAGAGTGAGAGAGCGAATATGTGTGAAGTATGAAAAGTATTTGCGAGTTTGGTAATGATGCGAAAACCCGTTCACTTTATAAACAAGCATTTATTGATTCGATACACGTACGACAATAAAACGAGCCTATTTCATGCCCCTGTTTATCGCGTTAGATCGTGTGTTCACTTTTCATCGCAAGGTCACGGTTGCACTGTTGATTGTGCCAAAGAACGTAACATAGAAGATATTGATGCGATGACACGATGTATGTAATGATGTTCGAAGGTCGATAACGACAAAAACTCTATCACAAATGATGCACAACATTCCTTATTTGCAGGTATTTATCAAGTAGCATCTTGCAAAATGTCAAACATATGGAATGCTTTGATGAAATTTTTTATAGTTCCATATATTCTGAAATTAGAGCATTTTTTTTTTTCATGGAAAGAAAGTTATATTGAGAGAGAAAGAGAAGCGCTGATGAAGATAGAAATAGAGAATAAAGAAAAATAAAGAGGGGGGCATAGGGAGAGATAGAGAAAGAAGGAGAAGGAGAAAAAGAGAGAGAAAGAGAAAGAAAGAGATAAGATAGAAAAGCGAGAAACATTAGAAACTAATCCTTCAAACTGTCGATGGACTTAATATTCATATCAAATAAGTTGCCAATGTTTCTCTCAAATTATGAAATAATTTCTATCATCGTCAAGTGTTCATTATGAATAGAGGCCAAAAACTATGCAACAAATGATAAATCATACACAATCTGAATCACTTTTTCTTTTTGTTCATTACTCATTCATCCAAATGCTGGAAATTCGATGGTGTAATATTTTTGTGAAAAATATATTCGAGCACGTCGTCATATATAATTTCGAGATGTCCACCACGTATAAAGTAATAATCATTTATGTCATACCATAAGATTCAACGAATAAAATAATGTACGAGTGGAGGTACAGTACATGACGAAAAAAGAAATTGGATGCATCAAGTAAATGTTGTAAATTAGCAATGTTTTCAAGAATTCTGTGCAATTTCCAATTTAGTTTCTTATTTGTTGTAATTTAATTTGCAGTTATTCTTTTCTTCATATGCATTCATTTTCTCATTTTATGACAGTCACTTGACCAAAACAGTAAAACCAATCAATTTGTGGTGTCATTTACAGAACCACAATTTTTTTTTTTCCTTCATTCAAAAAGTTCTGCAGTGAAAAAGTTTTCTCATTCGACCAAAAGAGTGAAATGCTTAGTCGACCTTAAATATTTTGCGAAACGGAAAATTTCAGGTTGCTTTTCAATTAGAAAAGTTTTCAACTATTTCTTCCTTTTTTTTTTTCTTCAATAAATAGAAAAAGACGTCTTTCGTCTTTCCTTAATTTCACAAATTTCTTCTAAATATTTTGTAAATAAATGGACTCTTCTACCATTTAAAAGATATTTAGATTTCTAAGCCGAAGTCAATGAATTAAAGTTTGACCTTACCTAATTCCACCTCTGGTTGTGTCAAAGTTCAGCAATCTATTCCCATGCAGCCAATTCACTGTTGATGATAGCATCGATACATGCCGTACAATGCACATCAATTCAATAGTTGAATCAACTTCATAGTATTTATCGACAATTGATTGTTCAAATTCGTCCACAATCAATACTTCCGGAGCTAAAAACGGAACATGGAGAAATAAATGTTCAAAATTTAAATAAATTGTTTACATTACAATCGATTGGTGTATAATGAATGGGCGCAATGAGTTTTAGATAAAGTAAATATTTATTGTGCGATTGACTTTATTCAGAAATTTGTTTGTGAATTTGTCAACAACATTTTTGATCAATATCCAACCAACAGCGACCAAATTGCTGGCAAAATACAAAGAGAAAAGCACAAAACTTTACAAATGATGAAGTTTTCTTTTCTTTTTTTTTTTTTTTTTCTTTCTTTGCTTTCTCATGCGTTCCCCCATATATCAACCGTACAATTAAATTGCATTCGTGTTTGCGACATAAATACTTTGTTCTCATTTTAAAATGTATTTCATCGTCGACGCATTTCTTGAACTCACTCATTGTGGAAAATTGTTGCACGAGAAACTTTTTCAATAGCTCGTTTCTAATTGTTTTATTTGGCCAAAGTTTAATTTATTCGTTTCGCCGACTTTAATTTATCTCAATCCAAGTTGATGAACCAAAGTGAATGTAATAGAAAAAAAGAAAATGTTTTACACAAAATGAAATAGTATACAAAACATAATACGATACAGTACTGTACGATTACGATATGATATGTTGCTGGTGCACCGCAATTAAAGTTTATTTCAATACTAGTACTGCTCAAGAGATGTATTTCATTTGCGTTTTTAATCAAACCAAAAATGGTCCAAATGAAACAAAAAAAAAAGAAAAAAAAAACACCAGAACCAAAGAAAGTAAGAAAGAATAAATTGTCGGTGGAAAATTAAAACCAAACAACTAAAGTTAAATTATTGAATACACCGAGTTCATGTCGAAACTTCAATGAAGAGAAACACCGAAACCGAGGGGGAAAATGAGAGGAAGCAAAATAAAGTTCGAGTTTAATGAGTTTAAATTCTTCTTTGGTACGACAATACTTGTATGTTCAGTACACATTTTATGGACAATCAATGAAATATTTTAATACGTTATCACAACAAAATTATGCATCGAACGACCGTATTTTGTATTGTTTGAACTTATTGGAAAAATTTAAGGACATTCTATCAATTGTATTTCTTTCTCTTAATGGAAATACAATTACAATTAAAATAGAAAAAAAAAAGAATTTTAGAAATCTCCTCACTGAAACCTATTTACAAAGGCAAATTCTTCATAAAAAATCAATATTTTCGTATCTAATACCAAATTTTTTTCCGTTTTTCAATCTAATATGACTTTTTAAACTCTTTATCCAAGTTAAAAAAATTCATTAAACCTTAAAAAAAAAAGTATATAAATCTATAGATTTAAACATAAAATTTTTCTCAAACTAAAATTATTATATTTTTCCATGGAAAAGCAAGTGAATCAAATGGTGTGATGATGGCAGACAGGAATCATTATCTTGTTTTTCTTTCGCAATGTGCCACAAGCCCGCAGCGTGCAATTTAAATGAAACATAATGAAAGGAAATATATGTAAAAACACTTTCACAAATTGTTGAATGTGACTATGGAATGTTGTTTTACTTTACGAAGCATTTGAAAATGTTTTCTTCAAGCTGTTTTCCATATATCAGATTCTCCATAACTCATTTAATATGCATTTAGACGATCATGAAGAATATTGAAAAAAAAAAAAAAAAAAAAAAATGATGGGTGAGATAAAGCGAATAAATGGTGTGATGATGGAAGGAATCATTCCGAATAATAATAATACTCACATTTGACATGAAATCGTGTTCGAAATGCACGTGGTGGATGTGTAGAAATTTGACACTCATATAGACCTATGATTTTATGAAGAGAAAAACAAACCACATATGCATAAAAATAATTTTTCTGAATTCATTTCGTAAAATAATTTATGAAATAAATATTCGGACCGCAAAATACAGACCGTCATCGGATTTATTGGTGTTTTCAATTCGAAGTCGCCAGTTGTTTGGGTATTCAAATTCAACACTAAACCGCTTATCAAATGTATAAGTGTGCATTCCGATTGTCAACAGTTGTATGTGAGAATTATTCTGTTCACGTTTCAACCAGGTTACCTAATATGAAAAGTGAAAAAAAATTGAAAAAAAAAAAAAAAACGCTTTAAATCCATTTTATTTCACCGTGAACGGTCAGTCGTTTTGTTTCAACGCTAACTTTTATGTGCTCTGATTCAAACCGAAACTGAAATATATCAATAAAACATAGACCTCGGTTGGTAATAGACTGCATATCTCCCGTTTAAATTGCAAACATTTTATTAAATAAATTGCAAACAATTTTCGAGATCATAAATTCTAATCTGAATTATTATTCACACCAGATATTTGGGTGATGATTTTTGGGTCCTTTTAAAAGCGCTTTCGGTTGAATTACAATGTTAATAAACGATTAATTCATTTAAATGCTTCATAATATTATTTACGGTTTTATCCTGTAGCAAACGAATCCGGCAATTTAGATAAGCAACGCTTCCGACCTGCGCTGAAACATTGGCCACTTTTTCAGCAACATGTACATCATCAAAGTGTGGTCCATATCTATGGGTAATATGAAAATTCATTTATTTTGGAACGGAATGGATTTTTTTGAAAAAAAAAAAAAAAAAAAAAAAAATTGTGGATTTAAATCGAATCAAAAAATAGGGATGAGCATTTGGTACGAATTATCGTTTAACTGAGAGTATGAGTACCATCTGGAATTATTTAATTAATACTTTCAAAACAACAACTCATTTTGAATACAATGCACTTTTATTGCTCACTTAGTTAAATGGAATCAGATAGATAAAAGTAAAATCTATGTTTGGCACCATGTCGATATGAAGCCGATGCGCTGCATACAAATTTAATTAAATTTGTAAATGAGATGGCCGATTTTTAGAGAGAAAAAAAACAAATTGCAACGTGTTTTGCATTTTGTACACTATGGAATATACAATCAGTGAGATCAAACACGGAAAAACGTTGTTGTTTAAAAAGTTTTTCTGCGAAAAACAACAAGAATGCTTTGAACCATTTTGTCAAATAGAATGGGATATTTGCGTGCGTGACAATATTGCTAAACGCATCAATGTCATTGTTCGAATTTAATTACGTATTGTGCATTTTGTTTGCTAATTTTTGCCCACCTGCATTTTTCCATTTGACACCATTCCACGAAGAACAAACATTCAAGTTGTTTTCGAGAAAAACAATTCTATTTGTGAGAGAAAGAGAATAAACAAAAGTGAGCAGAGACTCAGAGTCTACCAGAGAGAAAGAGAGAGAAAAAATGTTAATTTGAAATTCCAAGTGAATCGTTCGCATTGAAAGAATGAATACCAAAGTGGACATTATATTGTCCTTCATCCATCTTAACGCATTTCATTGAAGCGCAAACAAAACCAGATATCCTCTCGTCGGGCAGATTAATTTGAAATAGTTCCACTTCGGACAGGCGAAATAATACCCTTTAATAAAAAAAAAAGGAATTTGGATTTCATAGTGAACGCAATAAATAATTAAAACGTGATATACGCAAAATGAAATGACACAGAATGGACTAGATGAGTGGATTTGTGTCTATACAGTTTGTAGTATGAGCAATATTTTCTGTAATGTGAACAAGCAATTTTACATTGTCGTAGGCTCTGTTTGCATGAAGACGACCACTCTTCATCATATCCATTCGATTCACGATTATGAGTTAGAAACCGAAACGAGTCATTCCAAATGGTATTCTACCGAAATCCCAATGAAAAACACACACACACACAGTCATTTCGTATGCAGTAAGCAAAATGTCCATCGCAATGCTAGCACTTCAATTCTTAAATGTGAATGGAAATACGAATGCGAATTGAACAGTTCAGAGTGAAAATGTTATGTAGAAAAGTTCCATGGAAAAATGTTATTATTAAATATTATTTTTTTGTTTGTTTTTTGTATGTTGAATAAACTGAATAATAACATTTTTCCACAGAACTTTTCTACATAACATTTTCACTCTGAACTGTTCAATTCATATTTGAATGTGAATGTGAATGTGTGTGTGTGTGTGTAGAGAGAGAGAGAGAGAGAGAGAGAGAGAGAAAGAGAGAGAGAAGAAAGAGAGAGGAGAAAGAGAGAGAGAGAGAGAGAGAATGAGAGAGGAGAAAGAGGAGAGAGAGAGAAAGAAAGAGAGAAAGTGAGAGATTCAGTCTCGCATATCAAATAACACGGTCATATTTATGTTGTAGAAATATGTCCGCATGGTTCGATTTATCATTCCATACCTCTTATAAACTGTGCAACAAACATGAAATTACATTACATTCATCGGTTTTGGAAAATGTCTTTCGACTTGGTCAATACGTATAAACAGTACCTTGGATCATAGTGACGATGTTTGTTTGCTAAATGCGAATCAAAAATGTAATTCAACATGGGCGCATCTGGTTTATGTTGTTTTTGCCCAAACGTATTATTGTTTGCCATTGCAGATGGTGATGACGATTTAATTACAGCACGTAAGTTGAATTGTTCCAGTGAGACATTGGTTGCATTTCGTTGTTGCAATATGTTTGTTGTTCGATGGTTGTTGATGAAAGTGGATTTTGTTACGTTTGTTGTGAGTGGAATTACGGTTGCCAGTGTTTCATTGTTTGTATCAAAAGCCGTGGCCTCAATTTCTTGTAATGCATTTTTCGTATCATCGTTTTGATCCAGCTTTGGCTGTTGTTGTTGTTCGTGTGATGCAGCTACCAAAGGTGCATATTCAACGGCTGTTAAATTTTCGCTCATCCGATGCTGTTGATAATTTGTAATAAATTGTTGTGAATTCACTTCCGTTGTATGTTGTTTGTTATAAGCGTCCGTTGCAAATGTAATGGCTAATTTTGTGTGGGTGCAGCAAACATGGAAAAACGAAAAGCAGAAAAATTCAACTGGATTAAAACAAAGTCATCATTGTTACAATTTTCTTTATGTCTATTTCTATTTTTTTTTTTAATCTTCCATTCTCTATGCTTCTTTGATTCTATCTTTGTGTATTCCTTACAATCTCCCTTTGCTGTTTTCTTTATTTATTTTGGCTTTGGGGTGCTTTCGGACTTATGCACTATGTGCAATTTTTAACTCAACGAGATTAAGAGACTTGCAATAATTTCCATCTCTTAGAATAAGAGACGTTGTAATGGCAGTGAATTAACGGGAACAAGCACACACGACTCGGGATAATACTCATAATTTCAACTGAAGTCGCATGCTTTGTATCTTTCTTTTTCTCTCTCCCTCCTTCTCTCTCTCTCTCTCTCTCTTTTCTCCCTCTCTCTCTTTCTCCCTCTCTCCCTCCATTGCTTCCTCTGTATCTTTCTTGGTCTCTTTTCTTTTCTCTCATTTGCTGTTACATCGTTTCCTTTCCCTTTTCCGGCGATAACATTAAGAAATAAAGCTTATCAACTTTTCCATTGGATAGCAAGAAATGTCACAAAATATTGCTTGATATTTTGCGTTGTTCTGGGGTAATAATACATTAATTTGAACTACTTTCGTGTGCAATCAAGTTATAAAATGCAACTCAGTTGTCATAATTTGCTTGTTTGTGAGTTTTCGATTTACAAACAAATAAAAACTAATGCAGTCATTCTGCGACCGCTTCTATTATATCGTGTATACAGTAAATTCAGCTGTGAAATTGCCATGATTGTAAACTTGCATTTTATTTTCTCGAAAATTTGCGTTTTTATTTCTTTTGCTTTTATTTTCGCTCATTTTCTAAATAAAAATGATGTTATAAATTTTTATGATCATTAAAAGGATTCGGTGCATATGAGATTTTTAAACATTTTATTCATTCAAGAAGAATTGTGTTCGTTTCATTGGAACAAAGCATTTGGATTATGAGCAAATGATAAAAATGCTGTGCGAATACGACCAGAAACAAAAGAAAAAGAAAAAAAAAAAATCATTACAAAAAGTAATGCCATGAAAGTGCATACAACTTGTCTCTCGACTTGAATAAATTCAATTTTTCTTCGGCACAAAACACACACAGACACCATTATTTCAATAACTTTTGACCAATTTAACAGCAAAACTGAATATATTCATTGTATGAAATGCATATTAAAGTAAAACTTTTGATTCACTCGGCACATTTTCAACAAAATACATGGATTTGAGGATGTGTGTGTGCTGTGTGTGTGTGTGTGATTTAACAAAATAAGAAAACACCAACGCTATCTTTCGATTTATTTTGTGCCATGCTTTAACGGGCATAACAATATGCACAAATGGGAATATGAAGCTTATGTGCCGTTCCATCTCGAAACATTCGCTGAATACATATTATTCACAATGAACATCCATTAAAATCATTTTCACATGGAAAAACGGCAAATGCTTCGCTTTGAGAAAGTGAAAGAGAGAGAAAAAAAAAGAGAGCGAGAACGAGGAAGTAGAATTACAAAAGATGGAGAGAACGAGAGAGAGAGAGAGAGAGAGAGAGAGAGAGAGAGAGAAAAAGAGCGAGAGAGAGAGAGAAAGAGGGAGCGAAAGATAGAAAAATAAAGAAAGAAAAAAAACGACGAAGAAAAATATGGCTCAAGCAATTGCTGAGCAGAGCAAAAGCAACGGCAAGAAATTGCACATTCACCACCAGAGAAATAAGTTTAAATATTTATAGTAACGGCCACAGATTTTAAGTAAAATGGGATCGAGCGGATGTTTTCCATTCTAAAAATTCAAACTAATCAAATCTAGGTTAGTGAAAGGATGTGTGCAAGTTAAAAAAAGAATATATTTAAAAAGGTGACTAGTTCTATTAAAAGAACATGAGATGTTTGCATGTTTTCTTTGAAAATTCTTTGCCATCATCTACAGTTGAACGGTCAAAAGTGTTAGCAAAGCTTCATCAAAATTTCTCATATTCAATGTACATTATATACATTCAACATGCAAAGAGACATTTATTTATATTTATTTTAAAATGATTTTTGTCATTGCTTTGGATTTTATCAAGCTGTTTGCATGTTGCCGTGCGACAACAAACAATTTTTCTGTAAAAAAAAAAGAACGAAATATAATGCTTTCTATCTCCGGTAAACGTGTGCGCATTTCTCTTTTCTTTTTTTCTTTCTCCCTTTCTCTTTCCCTCCCAGTTTTCGTTTATTTGGCATGTAATTCAATTGATTTATGTCTACATTTATGAATTTATGTTCAGTACTGTGTGGCTTTTGTATAAACTTTCATACAATGCACACGAGCGCACAACCATCACAATTGCAAATATGCAAATGATGAAGTCGGTAAAGTCACGTCTCCCAATGAATTTTATGAGTTCGTTTTGTGGGCAGCATAAGAACCAACTAAGTCTTCAATGACTTCAACAGAATGTGAATGTTTAATGGTAAAAATTGCCATGAAAACAATAAAATATCTTGAGTTATTCTACTAGGCATTGTTTTTGTTTTTGTTTTTGTTTGAATTGTGATTTTTCCACGAATTCAAATAGTTCATCAAAATAAGTTAAGAGAGAGAGAGAGAGAGAGAGAGAGAGAGAGAGAGAGAGAGAGAGAGAGAGAGAGAGAGCGAGAGAGAGAGAGAGAGAGAGAGAGAGAGAGAGAGAGAGAGAGAGAGAGTCCGCTTGTTCATTTGAATTGATAAACTAAGCAGACGGCCAATTTGTAATTAATATGCATTGACGTCAATCACTGCTGTTGAAATAGTAAATATATTACAATGCATGATTAACTCGATGCTCGAAAAGAAATGGGTCAAAAGGTGAGCTTTCTGTCTCGGCCAATCGTAGACATCACATTCCACTTGACTGAATACCAAATCTTGGACGATATGCATTATTCATTTCCTAATTATCGATAAATCCATAAAATCTCAAATTACAATGATATTTTGACTGGATTTTATTCGGTAAACCGTTATTGCATACGAAAAACGATGAAATTACGTCAAGCAATTATTTCTCCACATTTCAAAAAATTGACTAATTCGAATGATAGGAAATTTGTATGAACAAAAGATGGAATTATCGTAAGCATTTCGCAACGTGATTAGAGCTCTCAAATTCATTTGGATTAAGAAAAATTGGAAGATTTGATATAGTCCTTTGTAAGCGCCAAATTATCAGAAGAAAAAAAACAAAGAATATTGTTGTTTTTTAACAACGGGATTCTATTTATTGATTGTTTTGCTCACCAATTTCACTGGTATTTTCATTTCCATTGAAGTCTTCGGTTATCACATTGGAGTTGCTAATGGTGTCATCGAGCCTATATGTTATTGTTGTCGATGTGCTATTGTTTTGCATTTCATGTGCCGAAATACGTAGAATTAGAATGAATAGATTTATTACAATGGACAGCATAAAATAAACGATACAACCGGTAGGTGGTTCTCTGAATCGAATCATTTCGCTTTTGTCCACTAATAATCCTCTATAGGTTGTATTTTGATACAGACTTCGTAGTTTTGTGCAAATGTATAATTTTGCAATGTGGTTGTGAATTTTTCATCAAAGCTGAAAATGCAGAAAAAAAAAAATTTATTAAAAATTGATGGAATTCTTCGTAATTGTTTTGTTTTTTTTTTAATACAATTTCCATAAAAATGTGTGTGATCTCATTGTTAGAATCGCATGGAATTGTGTCATTAATCTGGATTTTGTGTTCAAAGAAATTTGTCAATTATACAACAAAATGAATGGAAATGGAAACAAGTTTATGGATCCAATGTGTAAGGTTTGTTGTATCTCTGTAATCTGGGCTTAATTTTGATGAAACATTTTTCATCCGATAAGATGGGTATTGTTTTAGCATTTACAACACAAAATGTACCATTTCCACCATGTTATGTAGAAAAAAAAACCAAGAATTGTATTTAACTCAAAGCATTCGAATAAATTGTGTTGTACATCGTTTGGTTTGTTATATTCTTACATAATGTACAACGAATGTACAAGCATCACATAGCTATGCTAGCAATTCAACTATCTGTTGCTTATGCATTTCTTATTTTGTTGCCATGTTATCCATTTTAATCAGCTTGAGCGCACTAAAATCTGCATTGAAACATATGAAATTACTGTAGTCAAACAACTTTGACATGTTTTCCATCTGTTTTCGTTCGGATTTATTTTACATATACGATTTTTTTTGCATAAAATGAAATTGGACGCAGAACTGTGAAATGTAACAGACAAAAATCTGCACGAAATATGCTTGTGCATAATTTTTTCATGAAATTGAAAATCAATTTAAATGATTCAATTGAAAGCATATTTATCGTCTTGTGTCATTGATCGCATTGACGATGTTACTTATCATTTGTGTTACTTGGAATCGCATTTTTTATTAATCGATTTTCTTTTTGCAAGAGGACAATGTTCGATTTATTCAATTCGTTCATTTATTTATTCATACAATCGATCGAAAAAAAAAAATACCAAAAAAAAATAGTTCAAAGCATTTTCCAATTGCCATGTTCTTATAAATTATGAAATGCATTTTTATCACAATTTTTCATTGCTATCAAGCATTTGATAAACTGTCACACTGAAAAATTGAATTATTCAATTTCATCTCGAATGTTCTTTATTTATACATTCGAAACGAATCACTCACAATAGTTCCATTTTATCAAACCAAATACAATAGTCCGAGATTGGAATTTTTCCGACTGTAATCATATTATGAATAAAATACAAACGATAAATAAATTGAGTTAAAGCATTTTATATATTTATAGAAAAGCTTTCGAAAGTTTGGTTAACTAATGCCTCATAATAAAAACATGAATCAGATTTTATTCAAATAAACTATATGTACTGATGGTTCATAGGACCATTGCATAGCGTATACATATACGATATAACCCTCAATAGCTATGGATTTATTTTTTGGTGTTTGTTGACATAATAGATATTGTTACACAATGGAATGTGATAGGAGTTTTTGTAAAGATTTTCCAAACATTTTATTTCTAAAAATGGGACACATTAACAACAATTCAACAGTAACGAATGAAAATATTTTCAAGTTGATATAAAAATGGACAATGCAATATTTTCGAATTTAGCAAAACAGTATGTAAACAGTCGGAAGTTCGAAAATTGTGTTCTCTCTCTTTCTCTCTCTCTCTCACACACACATACACGCACACACAACAGTTACATTTATTGTCAATGTTGACCAAACAGAATCTGAGTTCAATGTTGTTTTTTTATTTTTTTGTTGTTTCTATTATGAACGAAAATACTGCGGAACACATTTTTAGTAAAACTTTGAAATCATCATTTGGTATTTAATGAAATGCTTGTCATTATTGTCGATGCGCCACATTATTCACATGAACACATTTTCATAAATGAAGGGAACGAAACAATGTTGCCACGAGCAATCATGCAAATTTTCATTCCACATTCCACATTCGACATTCATGTTATTGTATTATCGTAGCGCACAAGCATTTTAATATCAAAAGCAAGACAAAGAGTCTATAAAACCCTTCAGATCATTTCCATGAACTGCAAATGAAGTCGTTTGAACTCAGTCTACATTCAATTTTGCATTGTAAAATGTAACTAACAATAATCATTTGAATTGGTTAAATTAATATTTATCTTCTGAATGAAAAGGTCTTAATACAATTGTCCCTCGAACTGACAATATAGCAAAGCATAGGCATAAACGTAAAAATGCGAATGAACACTTCACAACAACAACAACAATGAGTACAATTAACAAACTAAGGATGAATTGGATTGCAAAATATTCGCCAATTTTTGAGTAACTAAAAGCTGAAATTCGTAGTATTTTTTTGAAGATTCTCATTCCTTCAATTGTTAATGATTTCAAGTCGATTGAAAACTAGAAAAAAAATGTACAAATACACACTCTAAATTACAAATCAGTTGAAACTAGAGTTGAAAATTCGTAAAACTTGTCAAAATGATTTGAATTATCCAAAATGTTTAGAGATTTTCAAGAGTCATTTGGTCCTAGTTTGTAAGACCAACGCAATTGCTATTGCTGCCATCATTTTGGTGAATTTAGTTCATATTATATTGTAACAATACATTGAACACACATTGGATTGTAGAATTCCTTATGGAGAAATAAACAAGAAAAGAAATCGTGTAAGAGAAGAAGAAAAAATACAATTCCTTTTTTAAATGATACTAATGTTTAATAACTAAGCATGTTTTCTAGTATGTTTTAATAATCATTTTTTTCCTCAAAATTCTATAGAAATATTGTTGAAAATTGTTTTAAAAATTCGATCCATAACAAAAATGAATGAATTATTGTTATTAATAATTCAATCCATTGAAGAAATAAAATACCTATTTTGAAGCTATGCTTGATCTTGGATTGAAAAAAAAAGATACACTTATGAACGATGTATTTTCGCCTTAGGATTTCTAAGCATTATCAACAAACATCGTACACATTGACGTAAATCATACAAAATACATGTCAAATTGCTTTTAATATATAGAAATTATAAAAAAAATCCGTAAAAAATATAATAGTTTTTAAATCATATCGTCAGGATCATTTCTTATCGAACTTCTTTGTTAAGTCCATAAATATAAACAATATAATGTATTGTCAGCATATAATTACCAATAAGTGCAAATACATAATGTAGAAAACATGTGTTCTTTGAATTTTCTTATTCTTAGTATAAATTTCCTTCAGTTTCCTTATCCATGTGAATTCATTTCATTCATAAGCTTCGAAAATGGTTGCACAAATTATGCAATATGCATAAGTTTGACTAATTAGTCTATTTAAGTATACACAATAATGTGGAATAAGCTATTATTTATGCTTTAAACTAGTTTTTGTCAACAATTTTGACTCAATATTCAATTATTCTCCGTAAAATTTCCATTTTCCTAAATGATAGACTTTTATTTACAAAACTGTAGTTTTAAGTCTTGATTTCGTAATAATATATTTACGTTTGTAAATATGTTATTTTGCCTTTTTAATTCTTGAAAAAATGTGGTTTTTTCTTTTCTTTTCCTGATATAAATTGAATCCAATTGCGAAAAATATCTCAGTATAACTTAGATTACTTCAACTAACGTTTAAAGTGAGAAAATATGAATACATCCAAGTCTCTTGTGATTTTATCACTTTTATTTATGAGACTTTCAACAACGGATAGCCATCGATTTGGTAAAATTTCAAAGATGATTAAAGAAATAATTGAGAACGAGCAGATTGCATCAATTCTATGGGCAAAATTGTGTTGGTCAAAATTTGATGAATTTAATTTTGTTAAAAGTGTTCCATTCCCCATTCAAATCGTTCAATCAAACATGCAAATCAATTTGAAAACTGATAATACGGCTAATAAACAATGGTTTCTTCTCGATGCAACTTGTGATCAAAAGTCAAACTTTCTATCGACCGTGGAAGAGAAATATTTTGCTCATCCATATCGTTGGATTGTCGTTGATGCATCCAATGAATCAGTTAAAAATTTACCATTTCTGCCGGGAAGTTATGTTATTCTTGCAAATCAAGAATTTGATTCGAATAAATATGTTTTGAAACAAGGTGAATTATATAAAAATAAGTTGATCGCTTTAAATTGACTTGAAGTTTACTTGAAGAAAAAATTAAAATGATAAAAAAAACTTGTAGAAAAAATTACCAAAGTCGAAACAACTTTTTTGTAAAAAAAGTTAACGTGAATATTTTATTTTCTTTATTTCTCAAAAAAGTTTACAAAATTGGAAAAGAAAAGCCATTAATTTATGAAGATTTTGGCGTATGGAATATCAAAAATGGTTTAGTCGATTTACGTACAACACGAGTTCTCTCTCGAAGACGTCGTAATTTGAGAGGTCATAAATTGATTGCACCAACAGTTTTCATTCAAAATGGATCTGAAAATCACATCGATTTGGATGATTATCGGTTTAATTTTTCACTAATTCAAGTTTACATTTTTAACTATGCAATTTTCAATCATTTTCTTTTTTCGTGTTTTTTTTTTTTTTTTTTTTTTTTGCAGTCACAACCGAATTGACACCGTGTCAAAATTATCGTATATAATTACAAAATACTGGATTGAATCAATAAATGCGACAATGGAAGGTGATGTTCATCGTACATGGGGCTACAAAGATAAAAAGACTGGCATAATAACTGGCCTGTCTGGACAATTACAACGGAAAGAAGCTGATATTGGCGGTTAGAATAAACATTTCGTCAATGCATTTCATTTTACATAAATATTTGTTTTAGCTTTAAATTCAAATTACAATAGGAACCATAATTTTCATGTCTAAGGATCGAATTGATTATATGGATTATCTTTCAATGACAATCCCAACGTCGATTATGTTTATTTTACGTGCGCCACCAATTTCGTATGTTTCCAACATTTATTATTTACCATTTACGGGCATCGTATGGATTTGTTTAATTTCTCTGGTAATCTTGTGCACATTCATCATTATAATTACAATGAAATTAAGTAGTTCACGTGATGAAAGAATTAAACATTTAAATGTATCGGATTATTTCCTATTTGCTATTGCATCATCGTGTCAAATGGGCACCGATATTTTGACAACAATTTTATCAGCACGTATCTCAATGGTTAGCATTAAGTTCTTTCATTAGAATTGTTCATGATTTCTAGCATTTTATTTATCTTATTTTTTTTCTTCGCATTTTCAGTTTGTATTTTTCATTGCGCTGTTATTCATTTATACATCGTTCACTGCAAATATTGTTGCATTGTTACAATCAACTACAAAATCGATTCAATCAATTTCTGACTTACAAAATCCAGCAATTGGTATCGGAGTTCATGATACGCCATTCACTCGTTACTATTTTGCTGTTCAAACAGAACCCACACGAAAGAAATTGTATGAAACAAGGGTGGCTCCACCAAATGCACCTACCGCCTACATGAATCTCTCCTATGGTATAAGCCGAATGAGAGAAGGAATGTTTGCATTTCATGTGTCAATCGGTCAAGGATATGATGAAATCGAAAGAACATTTTATGAAAATGAAAAATGCGGCCTTGTTGAAATTTCATATTTAGGAAATGTTGACACTTGGACTGTTATTCAAAAGCAATCACCATACAAAGAAATACTTAAAGTAAAGTAAGTCGAACGTTTGTTTGTTTGTTCAATTTTTAGATGTTTTGTGTCCAATTTGATTTTTATCTGTTTACAGCATCATGAAAATTAGGGAAAATGGTATTCAATCTCGAGAACGATCACGAATTTATAAAATGCGTCCAAAATGCAATTCAGATGGAAAGAATTTCGGCAGCGTTCGCCTTATTGATTGCTATGCAGCTCTTCTTATACTAGTTTATGGATTTTTGGCTTCGATATTATTGTTTTGTGTAGAAAAATGCTTAAAATCGAAATTCATTGAAAAATTGAAGAAACGCATAGGAAAGGAGGCAGAACTTGAACAAAATTGATGAATTAACTACAGTATTTCACCGATTTCTCAATAAAATTAATCGTTCTAAAGGCGTATGTGAGTTCATTCAATTTGAGATTATGCCTTCTTCACTGCACTTGATAAATTCAATTAGTTGTTTTTAATAAATGATTCATTCATTCAAACCAACGCAAGTTTTTACTTTTCCTTACACAACATATTGTGCGTAAAAGTATTGTAATCGGTCAAAAAATTAAGAGCACCCAAAAATATTTTTTCTCAGTTTTTTGAACCTAGGAGAGTACAAAAAATCAGTTTTTAGAGCGTCGTAATGTGAGTGTATGGTATCCTGTACCCTGTACGCATACATTTGTTAACACGATAGCTCATTCCCAACGACCCTAGAAAAAATCTGATGATGCAGAATTATTAGGATAGTTCAGGAATAGAAACCATTAAATTTTCAGCCATGGATGATGACCGCATAGTGGATCCGTTAAATAGAGATGATATCAAGTGTAAATGATGATTTTTGTATGAAAAGTGTCCAAAACAGGCATCTTACGGCATTTTCGTCGAAGGGAACTCATATTTTTTTGCGAAAAAAAAAATGTGGGTCCTCGAACATTGGAATCGTAGGTTCCATTGTTTGTTCGGTTCCTAAATGGGTTTTTTGGCGAAAAATGACACTTTTGTATGAAAAAGTACCCAAAATAGGGACTTTTGGCGTATTCGTCAAAGGAAACTCACATTTTTTGCGAAAAAAATATAGGTTCTCGAATGTTAAAGAGTCGGTTCCATTGGTTGTTTGATCCTCAGATAAGATTTTCGGTGGAAAATGACACTTTTGTATGTGAAAGTACGTAAAAACGGTATTTTATGATGTTCGAAGTGTTTAGTTAGAGAATAAGTTGTTTTGATTATGAAAAAACGTAAAACATATTATTTTAAGATAAAATATAATGAATTCGTAACACAAATTAAATAAATTGAATGCGTTGAATTTTCAGTGCGGAAAAGTTCATCTTACGTATATAAGACATCTGGTTTCTTTTTTAGATTCATGTTTATTTAGAAAAACGTATTCTCATATCCATGAAAACTGCACTAAACCGGATTCGAAGTGAAAATTCAGTGATTGTAATCAGCACAAATTTGTTGATACAATGAAAGCAACTTTGTTTCCGTTTTTGTTGTATTTCGTTCTATTTTTTTCTTCCTTCCAGTTTATTCAACAAGTGCAACTAGGTCAAATATTATAAGAAGAATGTAAATACGGTGTGAGATTAGGATAAATTTCAGTTGAATCATTGCACATCCATTCAAATGCAAAAAAAAAAAAAAAAAAAAAAAAAAAACAAATAAGATTTGCCCAAAGATTGGTCTTTTGCACAAACATTTCATGCTTGTGATTTATTTGGATGCGTGTAAAAACTTGCGGAAACATTGTTTAACTTTGAAAATACTAGAAGTAACTTAGGAAGCATAGTTCGTATGTTACAATATTGAGTTAGAAGCAGCACGATGGAACACAAATGACAAAAAATATGCAGTAGAATGCTTTCAAGTTTTCAACATTGACTTGAACTTCATTTGAAAATGATACAATTGTGTGCAAAGTTGAGAAATGACTTTTGGTTTTGGCCATGGTGTGTTCGAGCTAGAAAATTGAGTTGAAACAAAAACATGAATTTTAATTAAGTGGTTCACCATTGAAAAGCGATGACATTTAGATTATTTTTGCATGCATATCAAATGCATCTACATCATGTTCTCTATATTAAATTGAAAACCATTGCCGTAGCCAAATAAAGATTAAGATCATGGCATGTGTGCAAAGAAAGTTCATTAACAAGATTGCACGACGGGATTCATAACATCGTCAATGTAAATTGAATTTGGTGCATTTCAGCGAATATATCCATTTTGTCGGTTCGGAAAATAATAATCGCAATAATTTTATGGAAAATTCCAGAGATTTTCATAAGAAGAAATGATTTTTTTTTTCCTCGAAAATATTTTCTTTTGTAAGTAAATTTCATGAAGTAGAAACTCATAAAATAAGGGTTTTAAATTGAACTTTACCTCATTTTGTGCGTTTGTACACAAAACAATTCAATTTGAAGGTCAATAAATGCAATAAACAGAGATTCACGTTGAAAATTGTCTGAGCCTCGGCAATTACTTGCTTAAGTTCTTATCATAATCTTGTCTGTCAAATTATTTGAAGCGTAATAAAAAATGTCGAACATACAAAGCTGTTGTTAAGAATGTTTCAAAAGACTTTGTGTATGTATATATACAGGGATGTCTTTGTCATTTTTACGACCTGATGTAATGTATCCAAGAAAACCCGTGTGTCGTCATTCACTTTGAGTGTTGACATGATCAAGCTATAACTTTTTATTTTTCTCTTTTTGCTTCTGTCTACTCAACCAGATTTCGCGAAATTACACTGAAATTTTGAATTTACTGCTTAAACATATGGCATAACGGTGAACAGAATTGAGAAAAACAAAATTAATACAGCTACCCTTCTGAAGTCATTGATAAACAAACTGATGAAGAATGTCTCGCGGGTTTCTCAAGCAAAATTGACTGTGATATGAAAGTGTGTCATGCAGAAAATGCGAACGGTTCAATCAATTTTATTGCATGTTGAGCAGAGTAGAAAAAAAACTCATACGCCTCATGAAAAATGCTGGGAAAAAAGATGAAGACCGCGAATAGAAGAACGAAAAAAAAAAAATCACAAATGCGGTATCACTTTAGAATATAAATATTGTTGAAAGAATAATATGAATGTAAGCAGTGAACAATTTATGAGCAAAACATACGATGTTCTCGATGATACGCTTTTGTATGTACAGGGTGGGCCAGGATAACTGTCGTTTTTTTTTTTTTTTGCATCTACCACTACATTAACTTTCCGACCACCCTTTTGTTTACCGTTATGTTTGTTCATGTTTTGGCCATCCATTGTGATGACAAGCATTATTGCGCAGTTCTTATTTACTTTGCAATAACAATGGATGTGAAACGTCAACTCGTTTTGAATTTATATAAAAAAGGTTTGCGACAAGTGGATATTTTTCGCCGGCTTCACGATGAAAATATCAACTTGAAATTCATTGAACGTACTATAAAACGATACGAGGAACGTGGAACAGTGGATATAATGAAAAAGATGGGCAGCAAAAGATCTGGTCAAAAAGGTACGAGAGAAAATTCATCGAAATCCGAGAAGAAGTGCCAGAGTCTTGGCTCGTGAGCATAATATCAGTCGATCTTCCATGCGACGTGTATTAAAAGAGGATTTAGGAGTGAAACCGTACAAAAAAACCAAGAAACACGGATTAACAATCAAAAACAAGCAAGACAGAATCCAAAAATGCAAAGAGTTGTTGCGCCGGCACGCAACTTCAAATATCTTTTTCTCAGATGAAAAATTGTTCCTTTTGCAACCATGTCTTAATGCGCAAAATGATCGTGTGTACGCAGTGAATATTGAGGACCTTCCTGAAGATGATTTGGTGGTTCAACGATTTCAGAATGTAGCAAAAGTCATGGTTTGCGGCGCCGTTTCGGCCGACCACAAATTTTCTCTTGTTTTCGTTGAAAGTGGCGTAAAAATCAATGCATCTGTGTACAAAGAAGAAATATTGCGTTCAAAATTGTTGCCACACGCCAGAAGAAGGTTTCGTAATGAACCATGGGTGTTTCAGCAAGACGGAGCACCGTTACATCGAGCAAACACAGTGCAACAGTGGTTAAGTAAAAATGTGCCGGATTTCATTAACAAAGACGAATGGCCGCCATCGTCTCCAGACTTAAATCCAATGGATTTTTTTGTGTGGGGTTACATGGAATCGAAGCTAAATGGTCTGAAGATTACGAAAACTTCAACATTGGATGCATTCAAAAAGAAAATCGTCAAAATTTGGAACGATATTCCCATCGAAATGGTGCGTGCCGCATGTAAATCGTTTTCAAAACGTTTGCGATTGGTGATCCGCAACAAAGGAGGTAGATTCAAAACCAAAAAGTGAAAAGGAAATTTTGGACATTAATTTAACATTTAATAAAAAAAATTGTTGATTTAAGTAAAAGAAAATACATTTTTCAATTAAATATAAAACCGACAGTCATCCTGGCCCACCCTGTACAATGTTTTCAATTTGTTTGCAACGTATAATATATTACTTGCAGCTTTCAATCGATTTTGTATATTCAATACGGTAATTGTCGCGTTCCTTCTTTCCTCGTTATTCAGACTGACAAAATACAACGGGAATAAGCGAATAGGATGATGAATTCGATGATCTGATGATGTACAAACTTGTTTTTCTACAAGTATTGCTGTTATTTTTCGTCTGGTTGTTATGCATCTTCATTTGCTGTATATATCGTTCATCACAAACGGATTTAGTTGAATTTAAAAGATATTGATATCGACACTCGTCCTGCGGCAACATGCCAACTATGTGTTTATACATAAGATCAACACGCATGCGTACACACACACACACACACACACCGTTTGTCTACAATAAAGTACTTTTCAACATTTCATCTGAATTAAAGACCATTATCTAAGTTTTTTTTTTTCTCGAAATATGATTATAGTTTTCTCGCAAATTGTAATTCGTAATGAATTTGCTTCAACCATGTTTTCACATGAAATTATTCGAATCAGTTTTTATCAAGAAAATAAAAAAGCGAATTTCTTTCAAGTTTTTCTCAGATTTTCCTCATGAATGAATACCAAGAATCCATTTCCAAAGCGTAAATCATTAAATTAATGAACATAAATTCATACAATGCCACGATTATACAATATCTTTTATTAAATATGCTTGGCTGCTTACACGTTATACAATTTCCCATTTCATTTGAAAACAAAGACTTTACATTAAAATATAACATTTCAAGTAATCCATTCGAATTTGATAGAAAAATGAAATTTATTTTAGAAATAAAAAATCCAAAGAAAACGATTTCATTCATTCATTCATTTAGTTTTATGTTCAAAAATACAGTCGGTTTTGTGTTTCAATTCGGTTCCATTAACCATAGAATTTCAAGCAGATTTTTTAATGCTCAGTTTGATATTACGAAAGAACTAAAGAAAACTCCATGAATGAATGTAAAATACCTGAACAGATTTTCATTTTTGAACAATTTTTCACCAAAAACATTACACAGAAACTTTTTGACACAGAATTCAATTAAATTTACACCAGAACTCAATGTTCTAAATGTAACAAGTTCTAAGTTAATTTTTGGACATGATTCTTTATATTGAATTTTATATTTTCCAATTTTAAGACCGTAAAACTACTAGCTAAACATTTTATATATGAAATAAAATAATAAAAAACTACTTGAAAAAAGAAAATGTTTTTTTAAAATTCTTGCAATTGAAGCATAACTTCAATGAGATTGTTAAACTTACTGATTAAGCGCAAATTTTATAATTGAAATGACATTTTGTACAGGCTCATAATAATAAGCCAGTTATATAATTGAGATAATTATATATTCATCTAGCAAGATTATTTAGCAAAATGTCTGTTAAATGAAAAGGGTTCTGAACCTTCTGAATTTTATCCAAATTGACCACACGAAAAATGTGTAAAAATACAGAAATAAACATTTTCAATTATAACTTAATAATACCATATATATATATAAAAAAATGCATTATTCACAACATTATTTTTTAAAATATCAAATTAAAACATTTTTTTTTTAAAGGTTTTGAATTCCCCAACATTTTTTTTCTTTTGGTTGGTTTTAAAAAATTGGATAATTCACAATCTTCATATAACAAATTTTGTAATTTGACATTTCACAACCTAATGTTGTGAATAGTGCAGATTTTTTATTTTCTGTATACATTTGAATATGCATCAATTATAATTTCATATGGTTGATAATCATCATTTAACATTTAGTCTTTGCAATTTAATTCAATTTGATGGATCGTTTGATTCTGTTCCCATCTTTTTTTTTTTTTTTTTTTTTTTTTTTTTGTTCAAGCATGATGAGTGTTAATGAGGTGAAATGAAAATGGGAATTAAAATTAAAATGATATAGTACACTAACGGTTCTGGCAAATAATTAAATTTATTGTTTCATTAACTCAAAAAATAATGATACACTCATACACACACATACAGTTAAATTATTATTCATTTCCGAATGATTTATTTGAAATGCAAACAGGAGTCAAAGTAAATGATCGCATTAATTAATCAAAATGCAAACCATGTGTATTTTAATGTGTTTTTTTTTATTCTACTAAATTGCTTTATGTTTGATTGTTTCCCGCTCGATATGAAAATGAAATGATGTTTATTTTATTGATTCAAGGAAGAATTTGTTTGAGTCAATAAGGTGTATGAAATGCACATAATAAATCAGAATTAACATAAATGTTGCAAATGATATTAATTACATAATGTATCATTGAGATTAATTCCTTTGTATGGTTTTTTTTCCATGGAAAATCATTCATTAGAAAATACCATTGGAAACATGTTACTGTAATCTTCTAAGTAGAGATTTATTCAGAAAAATAAAAGTAACCAAAATGTACATGTTGAATATTTGATGATATCATGCATGTTATGGGTTGTTGTACATCATTTATCAATCGCATCAATTTTGTGTGAAAATTAACATAAAATCAGAATTCGAATCATTTCAACACTATTGAATCTTGATGAATCAAAGTGCTGCCGTGAGCAATTCTTTGAAAGTTTTTTTGAATTGACATGAGTATGCACATTTTATGCTTAAACTGAAAATAACAGTCAGCATTTACAATTTGTAGAGCCAAAATTGTGTTTCCTCTTTCAATTTTGTATTCGTATGAAGTTTTAAAGTGACTTTCAAGTTCGATTTTAAGAAATAATTTCATCTGGAAATTGGTTTACGTTTCAAAAAATCGTGAAATTTGGATTTGTTGGAAAATCAGTTTGATAAAA